>VXAB01004173.1:194877-365445 GCA_013399175.1 Odontophorus gujanensis | reverse complement strand
AAAAAAAATAAAATAAAGAGATGAGACGTGATTGAGAAGGAAAAACAAACAGAAAGGATCCTGGCTGAGTGAGCTTCCTCATGCTGCAGCAATTACTGACCCTGCTCCTGATTGCATGGTTGCCTCAGGAAAAGGTGAACAACACATGGAGCCTGAGCTGGGTACTTGCTCTCACTTAAGCGAGGTGAAAAGGACTCATGCACTGGGCCCAGAGCAGAGATCTTACATCTCCTCTGAGAGCTTCTCACTATCACCAGTGTGTGCCCCGATGTCTGGGAGATGATTTTATTGTACACACTCAGATTTCTCTAATATTGTGTCAAAGGCTAAAACCTCAACAGCAGAGAGATGATTTCTTCCATAATTGTGGTAATAAACACAAAATGTAAAATTTCAATATTCTTTTAGGTAACTGCCATTGGTTTAAGTCACTTGCTACTGCACTGGATAGACTGCAGAAACCTTATGTAGAGATAGTTTTATCTATATACAAATCTGATGAGTCTTTGGAAGCACTGTAGACTGTATATTAAAAAACAAAGCTAAAATTAACCTCTGATATTATGAATGTAAAATGAATGTTATGTATAATTTACAGAGCAGAATTCTACATATTTATTGGAAATATATTTTTCAGATCCATTTTCCTATACGTTTTGTAAGTGATGTACAAAACTGTAAGATAAATGAGTAGCTTCTTGCTGCCTTCTTTCTGCAAAATGAATAGCAACTATTGTGTTTTTACATACATTTCTATAAGTTCTATGAGAAGGAGACATTGTTTTTTTTGATACTGAAAAGGAAAAATAAGCTGTCTAATCTGTTTTAAGGAAGTGACTTTTCTTTTACTAAATTGCATGTATGTACAATGTGTCTAATTCAGAAGAAGAGAAGTCTTAATAATATAATGCATATTCCACTTGGATTCAATGCGACTAGCTGTTAGAGGAGTAGCAATGATTGAGAGCCTAATAGAATAGAGAAGATAATACTTTTTAATGCCTTTCTTGTGGATTCCACAAATTCTCTGGATATCTACATGTGAGAAAAAGTGAACAGGATGCCCCAGGCTCTAGGCAAAATTGCTCTATGAACGGAATGTTGGTCTGTGCCTGATTTCTAAAGTGCAGGAAGTCTGTGCTTCATTTCCCTACTTGCCAAGAATTTCCTGTGTATATAATCATAAAGAGGTTGAAAGGATTTGGTCACTCTTAATAAACAGCAAATTTCAGTTATATTCCTAATGTTTTAATGATATAAATTAATGTAAATAAAAACCTCTCCTGATAAAGACAGATACATTTTAGTTTTGATGCTTTGATATTTTAGTGAGAGTACAGTGAAGTGATATAGAATTGTATGTGTCTTCTCTTGCCTGCATTTCAAAAGCATTATCGTAAAAGATGTATATTCATTGTCCTTATCCACAGTTTGGATACAGCCACAATCACAGAATTATACAGAAGTCCTGAGGTTGGACAGGATCTCTGAAGGTCATAAGTGCCCTGCTCAAGCACAGCCAATACAATAAAATAATAGCTAATTTGTACTGGCAAGTTATTAATAAAATAATTTGTTAAGAAATATTTTTTGAAATATTAAAGCTCTAAAGATGCAGAAGTACAAAGAGAAACAAAGCTTGTCTTTTTTTTCTTTTTTTTTTTTTGAGCAAGACTGTTACACTTTGATAAAAAGAAATTGCCTTTGAATTATGTATTGTATGTTACCCATACTGCTCACTGTAATTACGATCACAACTAAACCTCAAAAAATTACTACTTTAGGATGTATGAAACAGAAAAGAGAGTTTTCACTGTGATTATTTTTATTACTATTAAAGATTGGTTAATCATACCTAGCTGCATTTGGTCAATCCAGAAATCTCATGTGTTTTGAATCATTTCACTGAGCTGATTTTAACATTTTTTTCCCTGCTGAAATTGTAGTCATATCTGTGGGAAGAGCAATCTTAAATGTCTTTCTTCTTTCACTGCTTTTGTCCAGCTATCATGAGCAAATTAAATCCTTTCTAAAGTATTTTATAAAGAAACTGGGAAATTCCCTATGACCAAATAGATTGTGTAATGTTATCATTAATAAGACAATGGCATTTTAGGAATAGGAAGTAGAGTATGAAATAATTGTACCCTCTCAAATTATGCCCTGGACTCGCAAATATCAGGTATACTAAAATGAGGTACTGTTTAGATTTTATAGGGTAAAAATATTTTCACTAGTTTTTCAAATCCATAGGTTTTGAGTTTGATGCACAGAACTTCAGTGCTTTATTTGATACCACATTATAATGCTTGATTAAAATGTGTGGATTATGTTCTAGTCAAACTTTTTGTAAAATTATGTATTATTTTTCACTCTCTTGTGGCTTGGTCCAACTGCAATGTTGAGGGGAATACTTGAAATACGAAGAACTTATGCTTAGATGAAAGAGCACAGAGTTAGTTAAGTACTTAAAACAATGATCATATATTGCAGTGTTACTGGATTTGTTTTTAACAGATAAATATAACATAAATTTTCATGCTACCCTTATTTCTGACTGTAGAAAGCAGGGAGTATTTCAGTTTTCTTGTTTGGTCTGACATAGATTCCAAACTGGTTAATGGATGAAAGACAGACCCTCTGTTGTAACACCTCCAAAAACTACTAATACTTCTTTTACTGCTAAACTTAACTCTGAAAATGTTGAGCTTGTAACATTTGATGCTACATTTGATACAACTTTTGTTGTAATTATAAAAGCTTTTTCAAACGTGTGAGATTTTGGTTACTCCTTCCTGAGCAAGTAATTCAACCTTAGTTTTGTATCTGGGTTAGTAAGAAAAATGCAGGTTAAATCCATGAGAAATCATGAGAAATTAAATAAACTATTATAGTAAATACTACATCATTTCTATTTCTAAATATAAGAGAAATCAGTTGTCAGTTTTTCATATCTTCCTAATGACCAAAATCAATGACTTTTAAAGATATTTTCCATTAGCTGATTGCAAAGCTTAATTTTGAAATTCCTGTGTTATAAATATCTATGCATTACTCACACATGAGAATGTGTGAAAAAGTGAACGTATAAAGCATGTTAGAGCAGGAGACAGAGAAAGCAAGTAGAGGCAGAATAGTGTCAGATGCACTTGAAAAGGGCCTGTACACCCATGGCTCATAAATGAGCCTTCATATTAATATGAATTGCTCTTCAAAGTACTCTGTTGTCATCAAATTTAAAAGTAAGTCAAAACTAGATTTTTACCTTTGTCCATGAACAACATCTTCAATTTGATATTAAATCATAATAATAATTTAAAAAAGGAAATATAAAGGGGAAAAAACTATTGTATTTGTGAAATTCTTATTGCAATATAAGATAGGTATTGCCTGATAGCTTGTATTATAAAAGTATTCCAGCATTCAACAGTATTCAGAACCTTGAAGTCTTATGTCACTTTGTATCTGTGTTTCACAGCTGGACTCAACAATTTCACCTGAAGTGATAATTAAATTGGGAATTTTTCCTTCTCACAAGACTTGTTGCTGAAATCTCCAGTGGTGGACTTTTGCCTGAAGACCTGTATGAAATCTTGCACTGTTTTTATGTAAAAGTAGACTGTCTTTCTGCATTTGACTCTTTGCTCTTTTCCCCTTTAATTCACTTCAAACTGACAATTGTATCTGCTTATAACTATGCCAACAGTCACAAGCTTGCTCTCTTGGTTTCCTTTTCTCTGTTTACATCAAATATTATGCTAGCTTTTTTAACAAGGCAGAGATTAATAAAGACCATTTTCAGTAGACTTCATTTATTGGTGAGTTTTTCCATTTTTGTTGAAATAAGCATACCTGATAGCTTTGAAATTTGGGGTATTATTAGTTGTTATTTGACATTTTAAACATAAGCCTAAGATTATTTAATGCAGAAGAAACTATCTGCAGTCCTGAAGACTGAAGTAATGCAAAAAATACAGAGCATGCTCCCAGTCAGATGCCTTCTGTAGGAGAGTCACTCTAGTTTCTCCTCCGGTTGCCTCATGGTATTGGGTCCATCAACAGAAGAAGATGGCAAAAGAGAGATGTGTGTCAAAACTTATACTTCTACAGACAGCTCTTTAGTTCTAGGATAGCGACAAAGAACTCTGAGAGATCAGTGACAGTTTTATTTTTCCTTACTACATATCACTGACTTCTAATTCTTTAAAGTATATTTATGTTTTATTTTTAGATTGTATATATTTCTCCATTCTCATAAGAAGATAATGTATTGTTTAATACAAAGCATTATGGAAGAAATTTCCTTACTTTACATCAATTTGTCAGTTAATTCAAAATTTGAATCTTAGATTTGAACTAGGACTATTACATATTCTGTGTAGTATAGTCATTATACTTCATTCTGCCTCATGCAATGAGTCCAATAGCTTTGACTGATACATCAGTTGCTCTGCTGAAGACTATATAAATGCTTCTTATCCAAGTACAACTTCATAGTCAAGCATCATACTTTTAAATTGTCAGTAAACATCTTTGGTGTGTAATTCCTGTAACTGACAGTAGCTCAGATATACTCTTGAAGGTGAAGTAGGGGAAAGAGTATGAAAAACTTACACAAGGATAAACAGTAGTAAGAATGAAAAGAAAATTCATTATCCTTTCTTCTTCAGTGGTCTTCAGCTCTAATCACTGTTGTGACTCCTTTTTAGTTTGGTTTAATGATTACTGTTGTCAGACCTATCTCTAAAGGTCCCAACTTTCAACTTCATATCAATATGTTTATTTTGTTTACTAAAATATGAATTAGAAATGATTACAGCTTTACTGTAGGTAAAAGTCAGATTCATCTTAAGAACAAGTATCAGAACTAACTTGCAGTAATTTTTATTAAACCTAATTTATGTATGTACATTTTGTAATTTT
Organism: Odontophorus gujanensis; assembly: GCA_013399175.1. NCBI lineage: Eukaryota > Metazoa > Chordata > Aves > Galliformes > Odontophoridae > Odontophorus > Odontophorus gujanensis. The sequence goes on along the minus strand of VXAB01004173.1, from coordinate 360,522 downwards.
ACATGCTAAAACAACTCAATTGCTTTTGAGTGCAAAGAATGGCTCTAGGAATTATCAGTGCTTTAGTGTAATTCGAGTAGTAGCAGTTACAAGGGAAATTACTTCAAAGAAATACCTTGAAGATATGTTTCTTATATTTTATAATCCATTCTAATCCATTTTTAATCAAAAATATCTCATCTATCATACTACAGAAAGTAAAAGATAATTTAATAGCGTTTTTGTTACTTGTAAGAAAGCTGCAGTAAAAATGAGAAACAATTTCCCCTTGCTGATATCTTTCTTTGAGCATATCCAAACCAATACAATTAATGAAGAGTCTTTCACAGTTGTTAGAATACAAATTGTCGCAATAAAAGGCAAAATCTCATTTAGTCATTCTGGTTTATTTACTGGAGAAGATATTTGGATATTACTAAAAGTAGTTATAAATTGTCTCTATTTACTTCTGTTATTTCAAAAGCAGGATCCAAACTATATTTCCCTCTTTTAATGCAGCAGAACTAAAGTAGAGAATCAAAACATATATCTGCTATGGGTAATACATGAATCTTGCTTACATTATAGTTGACGAACAAGTGAAAGTCTTTAACTGCTTTGAAAAAACTGTAACTTAGTTGAGAAGGGAAACAGTGTTTTAGGAGTTGCTCTGGTCATGGCTGAGCTGGGAGAATATCAGCATGATATTGCATCCAGGAAATGGGAAGGGTTGTACCTCTCAGGGCCTGCTAATCCTGGGCATTGATTGTCACGGTTAGTTAAGGATGACTGCATTCAGCCTTCTGTGTCTGAAAATTCAGACCTGACTTTTGGAACACTAAGCCCCTTTCAATAAAAAGTGAAAAAATGAATTAACTTACTGGTGCTTTATCTCTCTTCCTTTGTGTATTGCTAGCCTGGAACACTGTCAAATGTATTATCAGTGCTGAGGGGCCACTGCTTTTTAGATAAATGAGCTGGGTATGCCTCATGCCTATGCTGGCCACTCAGGCTGTGAGCCCAAGAGCAGAAGAGAAATACCAGGAACCTCCAGCATCACCCCATCGCAGCTCATTCTGCAGAAGAGCAGTGTTTCCTGATCAGGAATACAAAAGATCACTCCTCCTGGGGATGAGGTTTCCAGCTGATTCCTGTTGTTCACATTATTATATTTCTTGTCTTGTTACTGCTGTTCAAGAAGCGACACATTGCACTTCCAGGTTTCCATTACCCCCTGGTGATGCTGCAAGATGGTAACCACTGATGCATGTGAAAGTCAGGAAAGCATTTCTGTGATTAGTAGCAGGTAATATAGTGTCAAATGCTGATGAAGTGAACTGATTACTCAGTATAAGGCTGCTGGTACTCCTAAATATTTTCTAGTGTAACTGTTTACGCATTGCTACAAACACAACCTACTCTAGTTTTTTATCATTTCCTAGATAAGTGTTTGCAAACTCAGACTGTGATTAGCTATCAAACTATTCCTTGTGCAATTCATTCTCCTCTTAGATGAGTGGCTTTAAAATAACATTTTTTGGAAAAAAAAAAAAACAAAAACAAAAACGTAGTATTTTCTTGGTTACTGCAGTACGTAGTTTTGATATTACATAGATGCCTGCGAAGGAAAGATACTGTAATTATCTCTGAGTTATTACCACAAAACAATGTATTTTAGAAATGAAATGGTGTATCCAAAGCCCACCCATTTCCAAGGGATCTCTATGGGATTTCACACTTTCTTTCATTCACACTTTACTCACTGTTCGTAAGTAATGTGGTGGCAATTATTCACTGTCACTTTTTCAAATTTGTTTTAGTGAAAAGTCAGAACTTGCATCTATCTTAAAGTTATGCATGTACACTGGGTGAAGCAAGAAACACAGCACGGAAACCCGCCAAGAGTAACCTTTATATTCTATTTGCTTGGTTGGGAGCAAATAGCATGCTCCTTTTGTATGAAAACCTATTTTCCACCTACAATGCAGAGTGCAACTCTAAATTTTGCTCTGTTGTTGAGAATGTAATGAGTGTGAAATGCTAGTTTTCTCTGGGGAAAAAACAGGGATGTTCAGTGTGAGAATACTGTGAAAAAATGGCAGGTTCTTACTATTAATGTGTGCATCTCTGTCCAAGCGATAAATTATAAATGTACTGCATAAAAAGAATGGAAACTACTAATTATCACATCAATATGCAAATAATCTCAGTTCAGTTCAAATAACTGAAAAGTTAAACTTCGCAATTAACAACACTACTATGACAGTGAGGTCACAAATAGATTACTATTGTTAATGAATACATTTGAATACGAACTTTTCCTCGCAGGCTACATGAGTTCTAACTTTTTGCCATCTGTTTTGATTACAGAAACTTCTGAAAATGGAATTACAAATGCTAAAACGTAAGTTATCTTCTACTTTACATCTACCTGAAAGTAAAAAAAAAAAAATAAAAAAAAAGACTAAAAATAAAAATGGGCATAGAACTTTCAACACAATGATTTATTTTTATCATTTTTTAATTACACTTTGTTTTGAAAGTCAAGTTTGTGTGAAGCATGATTGAATCTTGATTTTGTAATGCAGAATCCTTAGGATTTTCATAAAAATTTTAACATTTTTTCATGCTATTCCCCATAAAACAGTAATTTAATCAAAATGTGACTGATAAATCAAATCTAATTGAGCAATGAGAGTTGATAGCTCTATGTTTTCATTTCAAATATGTAACAGGAAAAGTATACAGAAACAAACATTATGATAGAAAATATTGGATGGATATGAAAAACTGTTTAATCTTGCATCAGTATCTTGGAGAATTTTAACAATAGTTACAGGAGTTACACAATTTAAAATGAGGATTTTCAGATTCCTAGAAAATTCACTTTTAAACAGTTCAGTAAGAATCCCTGTTCTGTCAGCTTTTCATCGAGCCTTTAGGAAAAGAATGGACAAACTGTCAAAAGCTTTTATTAACAAAAATGTAAAAGAAAGCAATATAATTATTGCCAACTGGTATGAGTTTATGGAAAACAGATGTCAGAATAGCCTTATACCTTCCTACGCATTTTACTGCTGAAGAAAATAACATGAAGGTTTTGAAATAAAGGGGACCCCTAGAGTGAATCCCACAACAGCAGTGAAGGTTACTAATAGACTGAGAAAATGTTACAAAAAAGCCATGAGAACATTGGCCTGACTGGATATATGTTTTATTCATGCACTATGCCTGGATGCTGAGCAAAGACTAAAGTGCATTTTGATAACCTCTTTTAAGAATTAGGCATTTGATAGTGGAGAACAGATGCTAAAAATAAATGATAATAATAACAATAATAACAAACAACAATAATAATAGTAATAACAATTATAGCAATAATAATACATTAAAAGAAAATCTCATGTTTATGAATTTATGTTAAGTATTGCAACCTAAACCTATTATTTTGAGAGATCTATAGCTCCCCCGATTTTTGGACGTACTAGCCAGCTGGGAGACATAAGATCTTATTTAGGAATTAATTTCATAGATGGAATTTCATTAAGACACAACAATCAGGAGGCAGGTAGAAGAATGCAAATATATTATGCCTTTAAGTGTCTACCTGTCAGGCACTGAGTATACATTTAATACCTGTCATCTAGCTCAGGGGAACTACCTTAATTACACCACTGACAGTCTAGGAAGTGGAAGCGTCTGAATTTATGTTCTCTCATAAAATGCAGGTTCCTGCAGCGGGAGAAATGAATTTCTTCCATTTTGGGTGATAGTTTGCATCAAATGAAAAAGAAAAGAAAGTGGAGGAGTAATCATAGCAATTTATCGAAGCAACATGGAAGACCAAAGTGCCCAGCTCACAACTGAAATCACCAGTGAGTAGATATTTAAAAGCACAAATAGCACTAAGCACTTAAACCCCTTGGCTAGCAGAAGGACTTTGAGTAATGATGTATGACTTGACTCTTTGGTGTTTTGCACTCCAAGTAACACCTCTTCAAATCCCAAATTTATCTAGTAGGTCACAGAGACATCTGTATTTCTGGCTTCAATTGTTCTGTGCTCTGTCTACCATTTGGCTCTTTAGGGCACTAAATGTCCCCCTGGAGAGCTGAGTAGTACTAACATATATATTGTATAAGAATGCTGCTCCAAAATTAATGCCTCCTATTTTATTATGTTAGCCCACAATGTCAGAGGAGGTTTGTCGATGGTATGGTATGGCAGCAGAGGCTCAAGCATCTTGCCAATATTCCCTTACATTTTGTTGCTATGTGACAGATGACAGCAGAAGGGCAGACTGACAAAATAATATTTGACATGCCAGAGCTTATAGAATCATAGAATAGTTTGGGTTAGAAGGGTCATTTATGAAGCAAAGGTGTGGAACTGAATTCCTCCATGCAGAAAACTTTTCACCAACTGATATTTATCAAAACTTGCCTAACAGTTTTGGATACCAAACAGTGAATGTGTATGCAATAAGGTGGTGGGTGGTGCACTTCAGCAGTGGCAACAACTATATGCAAGACAAGTCATGTTTCATATGGCCATGCACAGCTGTCATACCATGAAATGAAAAGTGTCTCAATCAGCTCAGATTATCAGTATAGTTGAAAGATTATGAGCAGGGAACTGCATACAGAGCAGAATATCAGATTCAGTACTTCGAAAAGGATGGTGGCAACACTGGAATATTACAAAGTTTATACCAGATGGGTCTCGTGAATGCTTACACAGGAACAGAAAGAACACCATATGCAAGTACATCAGGACCTATTGAACCAAGATGAGGCTGAAGGTGACAGTTTTCTGGATTGCTGCATTCCTGATGATGAGAAATGGTGTCACCACTACAAGACAGAGTCGAATGGCAGTTCTTGGATCTGACTAAGTTGAAGGTTCGAAATTCCAGAGTCAGGCCAGTGAAGAATGCAATATCTCTGTTGCAACATGATAACAGCAGGCTCCATATCAGTTTGAATACCAAGGAGCACTTGGCCAATCTTGGCTGGACTGTTCTACCACACCCACCATACCGTCCAGATTTGGTTCCTTCTCACATCTGTTTGGGCCAATGTAAGATGGACTGTGTGGGCAAAATGTTGTTATTTTGCTCTGCATCTATTGTAATTTCAATGGAAATAAATAGGAGACGCTACTTTTGGAGCTACCTATGTATATACATTTTAATTTCATTCACCTGAATTAGAGCCTATGAAATTAGTTTGCGCTGCAAGGATATAAGAAAAAAACATTTAAAGCAGAAATTTCAAATGCCTTTATGTACGAAAAAAGCAAGGGAAGTCTGCAATCCTTTTGAGAATAGTAAGTAGTAGTCAAAATACAGTCCTAAGCTTATGTATCTAGACAGCATCTTCAATCCTATTAGGCAAATAAATGTCTTATTTCTTTGATGTACAGTTGCAAGTCCCACTTGTGCTAATGAGAATTGTGTGCAATTCAGTAGAATAAGACCTACAATTTAATTTAATGTTTATTTGGGAGGGACTTCAAAGATAACAGCTATTATCTGTGATAAATAGTCTGTGAAAAGGTTTAATATGTGAACAGCAATAAATATTTTTAATGAATTGAATTTTGTAATGTATGCTAAGAATCCTGGCATGCAGAAGTTAAAAATATAGATGTCCAATCAAATGATAGTAACCTAAAAGGATAACAAAAAAAATCATGAACACATTTCAGGCTTAAATTTTTGAAGGTTTTAGGCTTGTTCCTGTTCTAATATTTCAATTCTTATTATTTGCTGTATCTATAAACATTTGGTTTTCATTGAAACTGAAAAAAGATGTACAAATGTCACAGCATTCTTCATACATATTTCTCTATCTTCTTTTAAATGAATGCTGATCATCAATAAAACCTTGTGTGTGGATGTTAATTGAAGTAAAGCCATAAAATTGGAAAACATATTATGTTTGCAATTTGTCTTACCTAAAATCTCCTAGGTGTTAGTAGAGTAATCCTGGAGGGAGATTAATCTTATCCCACAGTAAAAGACTACAACAGAGAAAATTAATCAGTCATTAAGTATTTCCTTCTATATTGTCACATGCGCAGAGTAGTACTGAAATAGCTCAGACACACATCTAAGCTGGGCAAAAAGACTACCCATGTTGATGTAAAAGTTAGTCTATCTCCAACAGTGGTGGCTGTAACAGCCATCTTAACATATTCCCATGTTTTTTTCAAATGGAAAAGGTTTTGTTAATGTAAATCTGCAAATTAAGCCAAATTTTTTAATGAAGTCTACCACAGACAAATGGACCAGAAAGACATCTTCATATTTTAAATCACCTTATTACATATCTGGACTTGGGTTAAGTCAAATATAATTTTTCTGATACCTATCTCTATGTCAGTTTTCTGTATCTGTGGTCATCCTGAATAATCTCCTTTCAATCAAAGATCTCTTTCGCTGTAGCAGTTGGAGTTGGCTGCAACAGTCCAGCTCAGACCTTATGACAGTAATGCAGGGAACAACAGAGTAAATCTACTTCAGATGTTGTAGGCACATTTTTTTTCTGGATGAAATTTGTTGTCTGTGGATTTTGTTTGTTTGCCTGTTTCATCAGCATAAGGTGACTCATTCTTTTTTTCTGCAGGTAATTCTTATTATTTTCCAGGTCTCTTTCAGCCACAGACCTAGCTTGCTTATTTCTCTCTCTATATAATAACCCACTATGGGAAAATAACATGTAATGGTCTTTTTTCATTGTTTTTTTGTTTGTTTGTTTGTTTGTTTTTCCCAGGTGCTGATCTAAGAATTTCCGATATTTCTTTGAATTTCATGCTAATGAGTGCAATCTTGCTTTGGTGATTCTCCATAATTAATGAACACACATTCTATTTACTTCCCTGGGTTATCCATACAAACATTTCATAGCTTTCTATCTACCCTGCAGAGACCTCTTAATCAGCAGAAGCTAGTCAGTTTTCCATGTATCTGTGGCATTCTTGCCTAGCCTGTGCTTTTCTAGTCTCTTTCAAAAGCACAGGAGCCACTGTTTCCGAAAACCTTACTGAAACTGTGATATATCTGCTGTTTCCCCTCCAACCATAAGGCCTTTGCTTCTTCTAAGAGGAAATGAAACTGGTTTGGCAAGATTCACTCTTGACTCACAAAAGTTGGGGATTATTAATTTCTCTGCTTTACTCAATATGTTCACAGATTGCTTGTTTATTTGCTCTAATGTGTTTTGCAGGAATGCAAGTTAGAATATCTGCAATTTTTGGACATTTGCTCAAAGGCACAACTTTTGGCTTCCACTATTTTTTCATATCCATCTGTCACAATTTCTCAGAATGAACTGCTAAAAACACTGAGCTTTTATTAATGAGTTGTTCCATTACTGTGGAAGAAAATCAGCTGAAGGCAGTTTGAAAACATGATTACATGAAATATCACTTTGTTCTTTGCTACACAACTCTGAAGTCTTGATCCTTCATGCCTGATATTAATTATGATAGCATCTGATAGAAACTGAGCTTTTTACAGACAGTGCAAAAAGTCACTAAGTATTTAGAAACTTTAAGCATCATACATCAATCACTTTCAGTTTCTGTAAGGGCAAACCAATAATCTGTCTTGCTTACAATCTATCTCTGGGATAGAACTGGTTTCTTGTTTCTTGTTTATTCTATTTGTTTTGTCTGTTTGTTTGTTTTTGTGACTTTGTTTTTCTAATACAGACTTCGTTCTGTTGAATTTTTGCACCCATCTGTATTACTATGACCTGGTGTTCAGTTTCTACATACTTCATTCTTGTCTTAAATAGTTCACCAAGATGTTTCATCATCTGTATTTCCTTAATCATGTGTCCTCAATATTCTTTTTAATTATTAGCGTGTGTACTGTGTACTACGTCCAGTTCTGGGCTCCCCCATACAGAAAATGATGGTAAAGGGTGTGGAACACCTTCCATATGAGGAAAGGCTGAGAGACCTGGGTCTGTTCAGCCTTGAAAAAGGAAGACTAAGAGGGGATCTGATCCATGTCTATAAATATCTAAGGAGCAGGAGGCAAAGGGATGAGGCCAGACTCTTCTCAGCAGTGTGTGGTGATAGGATGAAGGGTAATGGTCACTAACTGAAGCATAGGAAGTTCTGCACAAATGTGCGTGGGAACTTCTTCACAGTAAGAGTGACAGAGCACTGGCACAGGCTGCCCAGGGGGGTTCTGGAGTCTCCTTCTCTGGAGATATTCAAGATCCACTTGGATGCGTTATTGTGCAACCTGGTCTAGGGAGCCTGCTTTGGCAAGGGGGGTTGGACTCGATGATCTCTAGGGGTCCTTTCCAACACCGACAATTTGGTGATTCTGTTTAACAACTTTTACTCATAGGAACTGCTTGAAATGATCTTTCCTTTCAATTCCCTGATTTCACTGAAATCAAACTTTATGAAAGCCTGTTTTATTCTGCTCTTAGTTGCGCTCTCTGTATGAAGGATCATGAAACTATAATGGCATGCACATTCACACCCAAGTTGTCTTCAATTTAATGATCTGAGAATTCTTTCCTTTCAGTTGAAATGATATGTGTAATTCCTCCTGTAGAAGTATCCAACAACATTGCTGCTAGTTGGAAAAAACTTGCGTGGCAGTCAGTGTCTTGTTATGTTCATTTTTCATGTTAAACAAAAAGAAATACGTTATTAAATATTTCTACTGATGGTCACTCATTTGAGCGTTTTGAAAGGTCAGTTAGCCATCATCTATGCTATCCTATAATTGCAGCAAATATTTCTACTTGAGATTGTTCACTGGATAATTTTACATTTTGAAAAATGTTGCCACTTAGTCCCTTCTATTTATTTGCATTTTATCGCTAGTTCCCAGTCTCAGCTGAGGCTGAAGTGTGAATATTTTGAGACAATCAGCTTCCATGTAAAGGTAATAAAAATTTAAACACTGTATTCCTTACATGCTGTCATAATAAACTTAATTCTGCTCAATTCCTTTGCTTTTCCTGCTACAGGTTGGTTTCAAATTTCTCTTTCAGCACAGTGAATGTATGTGTGCATGCATATGTGTGCATGAACTTTTCTGGATGTTGAGCTAAGAGAGCAATTTTGCAACCTAAGGAGGCTAAACCATTACAAATGTTATTGAAGAGTGTTTTTCTGATTTCTATAACTACAGGTGGAAACAAAGCTGCATACCATCTACGGATTTAAAAACTTTTGGGTTCAACAGTTCCAAGAAATACAAGATATTTATCTGTTTTGGAACTAAAGCACTGAGGAACTATAATTTCAGTCTGCAATAAAAGCAAAGGTTAATACTGTGTGCCCTTAAAATCCTGATTTTACAAGGATTTTAAATACCTGCTCTATTTCAAAATACGTGCACAACTGCTTAATTGGATCAAGTTCTAATTTTCTCAAAAATATAAATGGATTTTATTAAAAGTCAACAAGCTTGTGCTTTGCAACTTACTTTCAAGTTATTTCATTTGAAGCCCAGGACTCCAATTAATTCCAATGGAGCTGTTTTACAGATACTAAATTTACATGCTAAACACTAAATTGAGGCCAAACTGAAGATTACTAATGGTCTAGAGTCTTCCAAATCTATAGCTATCTACAGTGCAAAACTATGTCTTCAGAATGCTTTCCTGTTATTAAACAAATTTATAAACTACAGAGACATAANGAGTCTTCCAAATCTATAGCTATCTACAGTGCAAAACTATGTCTTCAGAATGCTTTCCTGTTATTAAACAAATTTATAAACTACAGAGACATAATTTTTTCACCTAGTATTCACTTCATATATATAAGCATCTTTCTTGAACCACCTAACCAGAAAAAATGTTAGCATATAGTCATGGCATCATATTCTGATAGAGCTAATAAAATAAGTTAGCATAAACAAATTATGTTTATCCACTGCAAATACTAAATACTGACATCCCTAGAATTAATTTGCAGAACACTAGTTCTGTCTTTTTAAGATGAAGGTTGGTTCTGATTTGTAGGATCACTGTGAAGTTCCTTATTATACTGTCACTCAAAAACTGTAAGAGTGGAAAACTATTACTGTGTTAATTAGGTCTGTGGTAGTTTTCAGGCTGGTGATGACAGCTGCCTGCATTTGGTTCAGCATACACATAGAATCAGAATGGCAATACTATCTGTGTTGGTGTCAAAGATTCTGAATAGTTATGACAAAATAGGGAAGGATTCTTCTTTGCCCCTTAGAGGGCAACATCACAATCCAGGAAAAATCTTCAAAGGTTAGATTTTTCTTTTTTATTTTTGTAAAATATATGTAACAACAAAATGTGCTGCAGCTCCATTTCATTTTGCTCTTTTTTAGTTCTTTCTCACACAGGGATGAGTGCATGACATAAACACCCATTTATGTTCCTCTAAGTAAAAATTATATTGAGAAAAAATTAGGGAAATGAATACCAAATTAAATTGTTTATAAACATTAAGTTTCTTGCATGACCTTAGCCACAAAGATTCGGAAAACAATTCCTTTCTAAAACATATTTGAGTTTCTGGAGTATATCAGACTGGATTTAGGTGATAGGTCCACCCACCACATCTAATTCTTGATATATTACAGTCAATTACTCTTAGTTACCAAAAATGGTAGAGACAGAGCTTTCTAATGTGCTCTTGTATCGTGAAGACTAATTGAAGTTTGGCCCCTGAGCTGCATTGTACACATTTGTTAGGTTGTGAATCAAACTAAATTATGATATTCAAATCATAGGCGCTCTAGACATTTTATTCTCCTCCTCCATATCCTCACTACCAAAGTATTCACTTGTCCACATAACCAGAATGTTAAGTCACATTTGAAAAATAGATTATTTACTAAGTCACGTGAGCTAGTTTAAAATGATTTCTCAAAACAAAAATACAGATAGTCAGGTCAGGAATATCAAAAGTGGTACTGTCACTTCCTAAACCCTAATCATTTTTTCTTTTTCTTCTCTTTTAACAAAAATAAAAATAATTAATTTTTTTTTTTTACCTCTTCTTCTTCCAGCATTGCATTGCTGATGTTCTCAAGCATGGAAAGCAAATACATTATACAGTTTAAACCATTAAGTAAGCAAGTATTTGTAGGCTTACAATAATACCTATTGAAGGAAAATGTGCCAAATGTGTTTCTATGCATATTGTTTTTACTACTCTTTATAACATAAAGCTGTCCAAGCAAGTGAAAATGTTGAATTCAATGGACAATCTCCCTTGGACTTAGTAGTAGACTTTGCGCCAAGGTCTCACGCTCTGTCCTTCTGAGAAAAGTGACTTAATATGCTTTTCCCCACCTCTGACTTCAAAGATTCCTTGACTTCATTTCTCACATTCCCAATCTCACTTTCCTCTACATAGCTCATTTCATCATATTTTCTTTCAGAACTTTAGAATTCATTAGTTATTATTGGAAATTATGAAGAACTTTTTGACATTTAAAAAATCATGGACTGCTCAGCAGAAATAAGAAAAGTCTGCTGCAGAGAAGACAGGTCCCAATTAGTGTGCAGTGGAAACTTCTCCCATACATATAAATTGCTTCATCTCCCAAAGTCATGAAGAACAGGCGGATGAAAGAATAATACTATAAAATGCTACTGAATAAAACAGTGAGCAGCAACTACACCTGCAAGAATTTTTTGCTCCTCACTATTCAGGCCAATCTCATGGACTTGCTTTGGTTCAAAGGACAGAATTCTTTTATCAGGTAGTCTGATAAAAACACTGTTAACTACATTTGTCTGGGATTACTTAAAGAGATGTTCGACTCAGCTACTAAATTCCAAACTATGGCAGTTAGAGTACGTGAGGGAAAATATTGTTACTTCATGATTACTAGCTCAGTGTTCATGGTCCATCCATCTAATCTAGAAGAATTTAGCAGATTAATTTTTTCTTCCCTGAATTAAGTAATTTATATCCAGGAAAGATGCACATTATCTTGCCCCTGTCAGCAGCTCCTTTGAAGGTCTATATTGGTCAAAGATTTAAAATAAATGTTGTCAGTGTGTAAACCATGTCAGAACAAGGAAGGTAGAAACATATCTTCCTTTTGCAACAAGAAGTCAGTTTACAGCATTAGCTTTACTGACTTACATTTCTGGTGTTGTGGATACAATCTTCCAGACAGAGCTACTTCCACTGAAGCAGAGATGCTTAAAAAAAGTGAGTTTTCAGAGGAAGGACAAAGAAATCCAGAGCTGCCATGGATGCTTTAGTCTTTCTACTGAATTATTTTAATGAATTATTTTTAATGTCTGATTTCAAATAGATTTCAATCTCATGATCACAATATTTATTTGACTATCTTCTCAGAATCAGAGTATGGATTATTTTGTACATATTCTTATCTCATGTTCGGCAAAAAAAAAAAAAAATTAAATCAGAGCAAGATGTGACTTTATGTAGGAGTGGCAGCTGGTAGAAGTTTGACCTTCAGGTGTTTGACAATTACCATTCAATACCAGGAATTTTCTATAACCTATGAAGAAACACATTGGCATAGCATTTCTGATTTTGATATGGAGAAGAGTTTACACTTCATAAATATTCTTCTTACTAACAGCTACCAAAAACAAATTCAAAATGTTATTATTACACGATGGTGTATGCTGAACTTCAGTATGAGGATTGTTGAACGAGTGTCATTGAAGGCAATGTGATTTAAATTTTGAAAAATATATGCTATAGACACATTATAATTCAGGAGTCCCTTCATAGCTGAATTCAATTCAGCAGCTCTAATAAAAATGGTAAGGTGTATCAGCTGTGATGTATTTCAGTGTATATAGCAGCACTAAAATGAATTAATTGCTGGTACTTACATCTGAACTAGTTACTTACATGCTTATAATTATTCAAATAACCCCTATGAATAACACCCATGCTCTTTTGTTTCCAACAATAATTTAGCGATGGTGGTAGAGATTTACACACTTCTACTGCATGTTCAAAGAAGTAACTACAACAGTGCTTTAAGTGCTTTAAGAAAAATGGGTGAAGTTGGTTGAGAAATTTCTGTGGTTGGACTAATTGCATATAATAGCATAGGAAAACACAAGGATTATAGATGAAACTAAATTCTTTAGCAAAGCCTCTTTATGCTAGATGTTTTTGATCCCCCCTCCTCACCCTGCAATAAACCATGAAAAATTGAACCTCTTGCTAAATTATTTCCCTTTAATTAGTCAGATTTCAAATAGAATATTTTTCATCCCTTGTCTTCATTTCCTGGCAGAGAGCAGAACAAATAAATTAATTCTATTAAGAGCCATTAGAGGAACTATATAGAATACTAAATCTGGTCAATAATAAACTGACCTATTGAATCATCATGTGGTAAATTAAAAATCATTTTAACAACCCCCAAGTTAACCTATTAGAAGCAAAAACAAACTCCAAACAGACTCATGAGTGGTGTTCCCCAGGGGTCAGTACTAGGTCCTGTCCTCATCAATATCTTTATTGATGAACTGGATGAGGGCACTGAGTGCACCCTCGGGAAGTTTGCAGTAGACACCCAGCTGGCTGGAAGCGTCAATCTGCCTGGGGTAGGGAGGCACTACAGAGGGATCTGGACAGACTGGATCACTGGACTGAAGCCCATGGGATATGGTTCAACAGGGTCAAGTGCCGGGTCCTGCACTTTGGCCACAACAGTACCAGGTAACACTCCAGGCCTGGGGCAGAGTGGCTGAAAAACTGTATAGAGGAAATGGACACAGCGGTATTGCTTGATGCTTGGTTGAACATAAGCCAGCAATGTGCCCAGGTGGTCAATGGCATACTGGTTTGTATCAGAAATAGTGTTGTCAGCTGGAATAGGGCAGTAATTTTCTCCCTGTACTCAGCACTGGTGAGGCCGCACCTCGAGTTCCATGATCAGCTTTGGACCCCTCACTGCAAGAAAGACGCTGAGGCCTTAGAGCATATCCAGAGAAGCAATGAAGCTGGTGAGGCTGTCTGGAGGCCTGTCTGGAGCATAGGCCTTATGAGGAACGGCTGAGGGAGCTGGAATTGTTCAGTCTGGAGGAGGCTGAGGAGAGACCTTCCTGCTCTCTACAACTACTTTAAGGGAGGTTGTAGTGAACTGGGGGTCAGCCTTTTCTCTCATGTAACTGGTCATAGGACAAGCGGGAATGGTTTGAAGTTGCACCAGGGGAGATTCAGACTGGGTGTTAGGAAATAGTTCTCTTGAAGAGTGGTCAGGTGCTGGAATGGGCAGCCCAGAGAGGTGGTGTCACTGACCCTGGAGGTATTTAAAGTATGTTTTGACATTGTGTTGAAGGACAAGGTTTAGTGAGAACTATTGGCGATGGGTGGATGGTTGGACTGGATGATGATCTGGTAGGTCTTTTCCAACCTTGGTGATTCTATGATTCTATGATTTCTTTTAGTTTTACATGTAAGAATTAAAGAAACCATAGGGCTTGGTATCTAAACTGAATGCTGTTGTTGTTTATGCACATGTGATTCCACAAAAACTTCAGGCTTCCCAGAACGATTTTTACATAAATGATGTCAAGATTTACATTTATATAAACCAGCATAATGTCATAACTGTATCAATCTGCTTTGCTCTACGTTGCTGGAGGTACTGTTTTGAGAAACACACCAGAAGAAACAGAATGTTCAAAAGCACAGAACTAACACTGATATGGACAAATTTTGAAATAAATAAACTAGGTTGCCACTCTTGCTGTTTGACAAGCCAGTATGATATTTTCATGATGTCTGATGGGGGTTAGATGAAATTGAATCAAAATAAAACATAAAAAAAACAAAAATCAAACAAATAAAAACTAAAATTTTAACACAAAACTCAAATGTGATTTTGCAAATTATGATTTTTTAAATAAAAAAATAGGATCTCCAGTAGAAAATTTGTCAAAAATAATAGTATACAAAATTAGGAGAAGTTCATTTTGAAAACGGCAAAGAATCGTATTTTTTTTTTTTTTGACTGATATATAATTAAAATTTAGGGGACATAATGATGTCATGAATATATTTTTCTACATTTTTCACTTTCTACATCTTTGTTTATTTCACTGGGTAGATGGGTGTGTTCGTTTTTTTTTCCTTCTGAGATTTATCATCTATATTTACATACAAATAAATAAATTTCCCTCCTCACACAGTGTAGTCTTCAAGGATACTGAAGGCTACTGCATAGAATCTGATAGAATCTGTAGTGGATTGGGTGAGAAGCACAGGATTTAACAGCATTATGGAACATTTATATTAGCCTTTATTAGAAGGATTTGTAGACTAATTCCGGTGTAGAAATAATCAAGAGGGAAAAAGGTCTAGATTACATGGAATATAATATAATCTCCATTTTTGGATGTCTTTATAAGCAAGCTTGAAAATGCATACCATTAAAAATATATTTAATCCAACATTAGGGGAAGGAAATAGATCTGATGATCTCTTGAGCCCCTAGATTTGTGTACATTCTTTTGGAAGCCAAAAATGTGAAATTAAGCTTAAAAGTCTGAAAGTATCCCCACAAGACTATTTTATCTTGGCTCAGAAACATGATTTTGAACTGAATTTTGCAATTATTCTCACTTACCACATCTTGGTTTGCACAGCAGATAGGCCTCAGTGGATGAACTTAGTTCATTTTAGGTAAAACTAAGCTGGAAGATGTACTCTGGGCTCACAGATAATAAATGACAGCCACTTATTAGCACTGAATTTATGTGATCAAACTATATTTAATCTGAAGTAGAGTGGCTATAGTGCAGACATAGGTTTGCTGTACTGGACTCCTCCTCTTAGGCCATTCTTTTTGTCAGTGTAAATACTACTTAAGGCTTCTGCTAGTTATGAGCATACCTTCTCAAGGAAGTAACACAGCCAGAATCTGTCGTACTTCTGGGTCTTTTATCAAAGATTGAAAGAAAATTAAGGAAAGAAAAATAAAAAAGAGACAAAACTTAGGCCCTTAATAGTCACTTTAAAAAGCAAGGAAAATTTTCTTAGGCCGTATTTATTCAATATATTAGAACATCTGTATAAATATCTTCCTTTCTCTCTCTTCATTTTTCTTTTCATATTTATATTATATATATACATACATACACACATATATATAACCAAACTTATCAGTTGAAGACAAGTCAACAGCCATCAGGAGTCAGCTCAGAAATCAATTTCTTCCTATTTCCTGATTTTACTTTTCAAATTAAATATTTCTAGTAGAGTTAGCAAACTAAATAGAAAGCTTTTTGCTAAAAGGTGATTTTTTTTTTTTGCTTTTGCCTGACTCATTTCTTGGTCTATTCTTAGTCTCAGGGAGAAACTCTTGAAAATGGTAAATTGCCATTAGAATACAAATCAGTAGATTGCCTTGCAATTGCAACAGTCTCTCTTCTCTCGAGCCTCCATACATTCCATATCATCAGGCTACTAAGACACAAGTCCAACAGACTGGCATGGAAAAACAGAAAGGATTTGTAGAATTGGCCTACATTTGACTTCTGATTTCTCTGGCATTAGAATCTTTATACAATACACTTCAGTTTTGTTTTTAAATGCATGAATGGCTCTATTTATGGCTCAGGGCATTTCACACTGCTCTAGAATCCACAGAGAAGCACAGCCATGGCCACTCTATCCTCTACAAAAATGTGTACAGTGTAGCTTATGCCTAGGAGAATTTGTTTATCACAGGAAAGAGGAATCTATGGTTAGGGGAAGACCCTAACAGAGAAGCTGGAATACTAGAAAGGACAGGAATCGCTCTGCTTGTAGAAGTTTTGATGCAGGCTGCAAACTGCAGAGTGTATCTGCAAGTGCTGCAAGTACTGGATGAGACAGGGTAATGTGGTAAATACAAGTAAGAAAAGATTATCCAGTGAGAGTTGCTTGCAGGTTCATTGCTATACTCAAAGTTGTGCTGCTCTTTCATGCTTTAACAATTAAACAAAAAGATAAAGTCAAAAAGGGTTTTGCTAAGCTTACATCTAATTACTTTTGAAATTGAATGTTCCTGGAAAGAGCTAGTGAACCAGTACATCTCCAATTTAGCTGAAATACTAAGGAGAGTTAGAGTGTAGATGTTTGGAGACAACTTTTTTACATTTTAGGACTACAGATGACATTACTCTTCTGAATTCTTTCCTATAAAGATTTGATATTCCCCAGAGAAGGCATATTAAAACTGTAGGAAAATATTGGAGCCAAAATTACTACACTAACCTGGTGTCAAAAAAGGAATTACTGTGCATATGTTTATACATATATGTATTTGAGATACACATGTACACACACATGTATAGCAATTACTAGAAAGTCAGGAACAAGCACTGATAATAGCTTACCGAAAAAAGAAAGACTGAAAATTGAAATGGTTAACTATTTAAAATATCAGAATCAGCTCCTCTGACCAATTCCATAATGACAAGGTAAGTTTCATAACCTGCAGCCTGTATGCTGTTTAGGATCCAGCTTCATGGTGCTACAGATCTGTTCTCCCCCTGATCTTCTCATTTGCTAGGGACTTCTAAGTAGCCTAGAGAGCTGAAAGAAGAGTGGACTTCAGGATCCATATATTCAGAATAGTGTGGACTCTTAAAAACCTGCTGCCATTAATTGCCTCCCTGTCTTACAAAACCATGTTCCTTTTTCCTAAGAGTGCAGCTGAGTACTTCTATAAGCTTTGATTACAGAAAAGCACAATCACCTATTCAAATAATGAAGGACTGTCTACTCTTTTAAGTATACCCTGAGCTAAGATAGGCTGCTGCATTTCTCAGGATAGTACACCTGACAAGGAAGAAGATAAAAAGAGAAGCACATTCCTGTGTGAAACGTTGTATTCAGGTTGTCTTAGAATCAGATAGTGACTTCCACCCAATGCACCCATGCGAGACGGCCTCTGACTGCACAGCAGGATATCGTTTCCTTCTGCCCAAAGCCACTGTCCCAAGACTGTGAAATTGTACCTGCATTTAACTCTCTCAGCAACATGCTGCACAATGTCACTGTCTGCTTACAAGCTCATGACCTGGTGAACTGCCGTAACTGCTATGAAAATAATAACTGCAGGAAACCCCCTCCTCATGGGGCTGTTCCTCCCAAGCTCTACCTGTTGTCTCCCAAAAGGTTGTGACCCTAAGAACCAAACATCCAAAACTTAGGAAGTTTCAATATCCAGCCAGCTTTACTCCACAAAAAATGTTAGGCTTTAGGAGTGACATTTTTGGTGATGAACAAATTTCTAGCTCTGGTTGTTAGATAATAAATCCCACTTTTTACAAGCAACAAAGAATTCTTTATTAAGACACAAGTCAGTGATCTTGACTGGGTTGTATAAGATGACATTAATCTCATAATCAGTGTCTTTTTTCTTTTTCCCCAAGGAGAATGAATGATTCCTTAATCAGAAGCTTCTGTTAAATATACAAAACAGTGTTCATTCAACAGTCCATATCAAAATCATCTTTGAAGCTAAAAATCAAAAAAACACAAACCAAAGCAACTCAGATAATTTGATATCTTGTTCCATACTAGTATTACAGACTTTGACATATGCAGTTCTACTCAGTTGCATATTTAGGGAACTGTCAGCACAGTACTTAAGGCAAACATGAGAAAAGAGTGATCTCTTATTGCATGCTCAGGCCGTTCCAGGTATCTACAGCATTTTTCAGAAAGAGGACAAGAGGAAAGAAAACATTGGGCAGCTAGGATATAAATAATCTTTTGAATATTGTCTGTGACAGATGGCTATTGTACAAGACAGGTGGATGCCTCAAAGCTATGTAAATGTTTGAGGAAGTTAGTAGATACTTCAATAACTGTAGTAAATGCTCAGCCCAGGTCAGAAATTTGCAGTAGGAGACAAAGTTAGAGTTGTTCTACAGAAAGTAAAAAACAAAAGGACAATTATTTTACTGGTGAAAAGAAGTTATTATTTTGGAGGACAGTGGAATCAGTCGTGTATATGTGTGTGTGTGAATGATGCTATGTGGTTTCTCAAAGGAGCTTAAATCAGTTAGCTCACTGAAAGCAATCCGAAAGTCTAGAAAGGTTTTTCGTACTCCTACAGTAAACTAAAGCAGTCATTCTCCCAGTGAGCTGAATTTTCTCTCTCTCTTATTATCATAGTCTACAATGCAGCAATTTTTACTGCTTCATATGAACCGCACCATTCTTCATGAAAATGTGCTTGGTAGGTTTTCAAGAGAAGAGACTGTGTGAGAGTACTTTTTTAACAAGGTAATTACTGCATGTCACTCACAGGTCATTGGAGACCTCTGCACAATGAGGCTTTGTTCCCTTCTTTGCTGGACTATTCTGACCACAGAACTACTTATGTAACAGAACAGTTGCAATCATCCCTTTAGAAAATTGTCATAATAGAAGGTTTTATTTTTAAATATATTGGCTAGACAGAAAGAGTACATGTTGTATGTATTATGTCCTGTTGTCAAATATCAAAGTTGCACTTTCCAGAACACTTCCTCCAATTTCCAAATAAAGAAAGAGAACTAAGACCTGAAATAAATAAAGAAATAAACAAGAAAAACAAAACAAAAAAAATAAAATCATGAGTCTGACACCCAGAAATGATTCGCTTGAAAATTTTTTTTTTCTTCTCTCTCTCTCTCTCTCTCTCAACCATTTTTATTATTATTTTATTACTGTTATATTTTTATCACCTTGTTTTTAAACTTGTAAGAGTCGTTCAGGTTATATTTTCAAGCTATCCATTTGGAACAGCAAGGAAAATTTTCTCTTGGATGAAAACTAACATTGAAATGGACAACATTTTGTGGCTAAAATAAAAAAAGCAAATATCACAAGTCATGACCATATAGTACTAAACTCACTAACTTCAAATATCCTGATTGTGAGTTCAAAAATCTCTTGCAGGATAATTAAGATGTTTGTAAAGTGGTTTCAGGAATAGTTGCCATGAGGAGAAGTCCAAGTAAATTTGGTGACGTTTAGTCTTCCTATCATTAAATGGAGGCGAGGATCAATCTACTTGTTCCCTCACAATGACAGTAGTGCACGTGGTCATGTTCAGCAAGATGTCACTATGTTTGTAGTCCTTGAGTGTCAGAGAGCCTGGTGAGGACGAACTGCTGTCTTTCACCTACTTTCTCTGCCATTCTTCTGTACCTATTCTGCCCCTTTCCTGAGATTTTGGCACACAGTTCTTAAGATAGTCACATAAGAAATCAACAGATTTCTTAAACTTATTTTTTGAGGAAAAATGTAGTTGTTGTTCATTTTACCAAAGGTCATGTTTAGTATGTCTTTTTTCCATCACAGTCCTCAAAATCAGCTGTTTGACAATGCTGGGAGTAACTTGTGCTAAAACTTGAATACCAGCTTCACAGACAGTGCTGTAAAAAACAACATGAAAAGGTCAAGTCTGTGCTAAAATGTCCTTATAACTTTCTGACAGGGAAAAACAAAGCTTCTGCTGACTTTACAGAACTAATCAGAAACTGTGTGATTTGCATCCACACTTCCCATTTCCTTAAGATGCTGGAGGCTGATATCCTTATATAAGATGAAATGTAAGAGACTCAACATATCAGCTTATTTATATTAAGGGAACTATATGCATTCTGCAATATTCTTAGCTATATAAAGTGATCATGGTTGGTAAGAGTGATTTTTAAGCAATATTGGCTGACATTTGTGAATCCAAATTCTGCTATGCTAAATAAATATGAATCCAGAGAAGCTACATTGACTTCTCTGCATTTGTACTGAGGTTACTGAGATTAAAATTGTAACATGACTCTTACATTTTAGATCTCCTAATTTCTAAATGGAGATCTACATTCTTCTACACATGAAAGAACAATTTGTTTATTTTTCTTATAATGGATATTTTTACAGGTTGCGAATATGCTAACTGGGAATCACTTCACAATACAAAAGGAGGGGCAATTTTAACTGCTAGGAATAAAGAGAGAAATGATGGTGTGAGATTTATTCTACCAAAATACATCAAAAGATTTTGTTGAAAGTGGCTTTCATTAAAGAATGCATTAATTTGAATTATGTTACTTAAGAAAGTGGGCATATGGAAAAGTTAAATTTTGGTGAACAGGTTAACATTCACCCTGAAATATAAGTTCATGGCTTGAGTGAGTCAGCAGACTGTGTGGGAGAAAGAGTGGAGCAGGTTTATTGCAGAGAAAAAAGTCTGAATAATTCTATCTTACTGAAAGTGATAAAATAAGGTTGTTGTTATTAGCAGGGAGATGTCTGGTCTCCTTTTTCCTTCTTTTTCTTTATCTCCCTCTCCTCAGTTCCCACTGAACTAGTTGGCTCCCAGAGAAGTTGTCCACAGTTTGGGAAGGAAGACTTTGTACTCTTTACTTTTGTGTTGCTGAGTAAAGTGCACAGAAAAGCTTACTGATCTCCCTTCTGGGTATACATTATAGAATCACAGAATCGTAGAATCATTAGTGTTGGAGTGGACCTCTATGATCATCTAGTCCAATCATTCACTTACCTCCCATTTTGTCCACTAAACCATGATCCCAGGTACTACATTTACTCTTTCCTTAGACACCTCCAGAGATAGTGACTCCACCACTTCCCTGGACAGCCTGTTCCAATGCCTTACCATTCTTTCTAAGAAATATTTCCTAATATCCAACCTGAACCCCACCCCGTGCAACTTGAGGTCATTCCCTCTCATCCTAT
This sequence comes from Odontophorus gujanensis, assembly GCA_013399175.1. Classification (NCBI taxonomy): domain Eukaryota; kingdom Metazoa; phylum Chordata; class Aves; order Galliformes; family Odontophoridae; genus Odontophorus; species Odontophorus gujanensis. The sequence continues at coordinate 338,835 of VXAB01004173.1, read as the reverse complement.
CACTGTCACCTGGAAGAAGAGGCCAACTTGTACCTCACTACAACTTCCTTTCAGGTCACTGTAGACAATGACAAGGTCTCCCATGAGCTTCCTCTTCTTCACACTGAATAATCCCAGCTTCCTCAGCTTCTCTGCATAAGACTTGTATTCCAGACCTCTCACCAGTTTTGTTTCCCTTCTCTGGACACACTCCAGGGTCTCGATGTTTCATAGTGAGAGGCCCAAAACTGAGCATAGTACTTGAGGTGTGGCCTTAACAGAGCTGAGTGCAGAGAGACAATCACCTTCCTGGTTCTGATGATTGCACCGTTTCTCATACAAACCAGGATGCCATTGGATGTCTTGGCCACCTGGGCACACAGAATATGTTTTGCAAACACCTATGATTATAGTTGTCAGACTTTACAAGAAAATTCATCTTGTTAACTTACTTAAGCAACAGGAGGAAAATTAGCCCAAGTCCTGGTGCTAGAGTACCCTAAAGTAACCTGACTTTGCCTCTGATATATAGAAATGTTGCTCTTACTGTACCTCTAGAGCATATTTCTACATTTATATTTCTTATATCATTGCAGTGTTATGTAAGTACGTTATACAAAATTCCCTTAGCCAAGAACTGTCCTATTCACAAGAAAAGAGTTAGTTCTGCAGAAAACCGGGCATTTTTCCTAGTAAATTTTATATAATTTGGTCCTGTTTAGGTTAAGATTTAATTTTTGAATGCAATTTTAGTATTTAGCAATTTTTGGGGAATTGTTGAAATATTTCCTCCAACATCTCAAGGTATGTCCGAAGCAGCAAATTTTGCAAGTACTTTCAAACAATCTATGGAAATAACTGACATTGATTTTTCTTTATTGAGGAAGAAATCTCATGTGCTTTTTGCTTGTTTGCAAGAATATGTTAGTAGCTGCAATACAGGAAAGATGGGAAGCAAATGTTCAAAGAGAAATGCTTGGATTAACTTCAAAGGAAACTTAAATGTTCCCTTTGTTCTTCCGTAATACTTTTCATGTAATTTGATTTATCTTTTAGTCAAATCCAAATAAGTAAAGGCTAAAAATGAGAACATATTTCATTTTTCTGGCAACTCAAGTCACCTCTTTTGATCCCTAAGATACTGATTATCTGGGTCTCTGTACGTGCCTTATAAATAACCTTGTATCTTTAGCCTGGAGTTAAATCTCGACTCAGATATGAGTCAGCCATTCTTTTATTTATTTATGTGTCTATTTATTTATATATCCTTAAATCTCGAAAGTGACAAACTTAATTCAGCTAGAAAAAAAAAAAAAAAGACTATTTTTAACCTTCAAATACCTATATATGTGACATATGAGTGCATACAGAACTCAAAGTTAAAATGAAACTTATATATCTATATATGGTAAGCATTGCTGTTTTTGCTGATTATCATTCTGGAAATTAAAAAAAAAAATAAAAATCCATGTCTTTTGAGATCTGTTTACTGAGTTCAACTATTAAAAAAAAAAAAAAACCTTCAGAAAATTTAATGTATCAAGAACTTTCACATCTGAATATTCATACTTCTGTGCGCAACCTTGCAATATACCTAGAATGATGCTAAAAGTTAAATCAAAGTGATGCTGATTTGAGACTTTCATATGAACAGACTCCAACAAATGTAGATAAACACTTCCACATTCTTTTTACGAGAAAAAACAAAACAAAACAAAAAAAAACAAAAAGAAAAAAAACAAACAGATCATCTCACTCAAATTTGAGTAAAATCTTTCTTTGTTAAATAGAAAGAAATTTCTTCACCATTATAACACTAACATGGTCTTTCAATAGAATAAGGTCCTATGTTTTACGTAGATCACTCCAAAAGCATTGCCTCCTGTTTATTTCCATGGAAACTATAACAGATAGAAAGAGCATGATAATATCCTTTGACAGAGCAAATTCGCAGCTACAAAACATTGTTTTTCAGCATAGTCACAACTTTTAACCATGCATTTTCACCAGTGATGAACAAGAGTTTGCATGCCTTGCTCATTAAAATCTGCACCAGGAGAGATGACTGACTGTCACTTTGCCACTGCTACAATACACCACCCACCACGTCACTGTGCTCACATTCACTGTTCGGTCTTCAGAAATGTTCAGCAAGAATTGATGAATATTTTTCCACATGGAAGAATTCAGTTCCTTACCTTAGCTTCATAAGCACTTTCATGAAATACGTCATATTGTTGGTCTTCCATCTGTCACACCACAACAAAATGTAAAAGGATATTGGTGGGAAGATTGAACCTCTACTCCCATACCACCACCATCTGCTTCCAATGTCATGGGCCAACATCATAAATTAGGAAGCATTACTTTTGGAGAAGCCCTTGTAAATGAACACATTTTGAGTCTAAAATACTACTGTTAATGAAAGTCATTCTTTGGAAACATCCAAGTGTCATATTATGAAGTATTATAACATTTTATATATTAAAGCATAAAAGAAAAAGTTTTCTTTTATGCTTTAATACATGAAACACATGAAAGTTTCACTTACAACTGCAAAGAAAATTGGAGATGTTTTCTTCCTTCCAGAGAGTTCTTCCATTAAATCAGTCTTCATAAATTCTTCAAATATATTTTCAATTGAGAATTCAATGATATATGAGGATTTCATTGCTTTCCTTTTTGTTTTGTTTTGAAGGAGTTATCCCCATCATCCTGATAATTCTGGGGATTAAAACTCACAAGAAATGATAAGCAAGACACTTTCCTAGCCATAGCAATAATGGGAAAATTATTTCCATAAGCCTTTAGGGGCCAAACAAATTTATCTGTCAACTTCCTGCCTGCAGAGCATAAAATACCACTTTTTCTTCAAAACTCATTAGTATGAAGTAAAAGAAATAAAACAAGTAGATGTTTAAAAAGGGTTTGTATATATGCTTTTTGTTTGTTTGTTTGTTTGTTTTGTTTGTTTTAATGATTGTACTTCTATGTTAAACATATTTTGTACTTAAGTTCTGTGAGGATCATGAGATATCATCAGTAGAATTTATTCCCATAGCTGTTAGAGCTGAATGGATTTAGCATGTGGTGCTGATAAAACTCATTATCTGTTATATGCTTGACACATGGCAATCACTTAAAACCTACTGGAAACAGAGTCTAAAGTATTCTTCTGTGTAGCAAGGGATGATACTGTTGGAGCAGAGAACACTGCACCTATGAAGAAAGCCTACGGACCCTGCCTTTCACATGCTGTTTTCCATCCTGTTGTGAGAGGCCTCACTGAGCGATGTGAGCCTTAAACGTTGGCACAGGGCAGGCAAAAGGAAATCAGTCTGCGCTTCCAGTAGTCCTATCAAACTGAAAACAGAAAACTTCAATGAGAAAGAATCATGCTCACTCTTAGTGAAGATGATGACATACATATGTAGTTACCGAGTAAAAAAACAACAACAAAAAAAGAAAAAGCAAGAGACAGAGATCATCTGGTACTAAGATGGCAAACATCAAGACTCTGCTTTGGAAATAGCAAAGCAGTACACTAAACATGGCAGTCAATGTCCAGCAGCTGTAGGTTGAAAGTGAGGATTTTTGGGAAAAATCCAGTGGTGCACATAGGGCTGGCTAAAGGCCCCAAAGATGACCATGATCATCCCTTCTGGCCTTGAATTCTATGAATACTAGGCCTAAATGGAAAGCCAACATGGATAGAATTAATTCTAAGTTCATTTTTCCTTTTCTGCAGTTACTACAATCCAAACTCTTTCGAGCTTTTTAAATACCTGAGGTAAACCTGTGCACTGTTACTTACAGATTGGAGCTGGTTCAGACTAAGGGAGGAAATTAATTCCCAAATTTCTTTCACTTAGTATCCTGCCAGCTTCCTTTTGTGTTATGACAATGCTTACCTCCAGCGCATTCAGCTGGGGATAACAGCACACGGAGAGAAGGGGAGAGGGACACCTCAAGAGACTCAGAGCTTGGTGTATGGATTTTATTCTATGTTTGTCAAAGTGACATAAGTTTTCATGAGTGTTCTGAAGGAATCTTGAAGTTGTTTATAAAGAATTCTGCTATTATTTGCATTTTTTTTCTCTCTTCCTCCATGTGTGTGTAATCTTCATTGCTACATCTTTCCAAGATGTTCAGTAGTTGTGTTTTATGGGAAATATTCACTTAGGTTTGTTGTCACAGTGTCTGAGCACCTTATGTTTATTTGTAATAAATTTTCAAGAAGCGTTTCAGTAAGGTGGAGAAAGACCCATATTCTAGTATTACAAAATGAGAATAATAATGCTATCCAAGCAGGAAAGGTGTGCCCTTCTTTTAAAATAAAATCTCCAGAATGGTTGGAACAAGTCATCTGCACCCTGGTATACACTCCCCTCACGACATGCATGTAAGCCTAGTGTCCTACTATCCCTAGTTTTCACCTTCTGGTTCAATGATGCCTTAAATATTGCATACAAACTGAAACTGTTCAACAAAAATGGTGATGCAAGTTCCCCACTTTCCATCTCGTCTCATGTCCAGCTGGATACCTGAAGCATCTATACCGGAATGCCTTGTAAAAAGTTTCATTGTCTTGGCCCATCTCCAACGTATTCTAATAATGCTTACTATTAAAAAAAATTAAATAAATAAAAAAGATTTGCTCAGAAAGAGTCTGAGGAAGAGTTGAATGAAGTCATTAATCTAAGTCTTGGAATTAACAGCTGCAACTGTGATGTAACAAGAAGCAGAAGTTCCTTTCACTGCAGGAGCAGAGAGAAGCTATATGTCATTTATGAAGAAGGAAGAGAAACAAAGCATCCATCATGGTCCTAGCTGGATTTACAAATCTGTGAATGGGAAAAATCCTGATTTTTACTGTATAGCTTGCTGCCAAATGAACAGCACTGCAGGGCTGCCATCCTTGCTCACTATTTCTGTCATTCCATTTATTTGTCTGCTAACCCAAATCACCACTGCTCACATTCAGAGAGCAGGTAAACCTCTCATGGTAGAGATGCTCTGTTTGCACAGCACTCAGCATGATCTTGACAGGAGTTGCAGAGCTCTTGCAGCACATCAGTTTATCATCTGTCACTTCAGTCATCAAGTATTTCCAGAAGGGAGGAGTAATTCTGAGGGAACAGACTCCCATGATCCTGGGAGAGTTCAGGTTGCTTTTTCACAAGAGTTGTCCGGTTTGTTGTGTTGACAGTGTTTTTACCCTGGCATGACAGTGCTGTATTCTTGTCACTCTCAGTTTAACTCCAGGAGATCCAGACAATGAATTCTGAATGGTTTTAGTTGTTGGTGGTTGTGGTTTTTAGTATTATTATTTATTGCATTTTTAGTTTTATTAATTGTTTTTAATTCAAGAATTTTTATATAAACAGACTTGTTTGATTTCTTCTTTGAGGTTGTCTGAGCATTTTCTCAGGGTATAAAACTTTTTATCCCTAACTTTTCGGGAACCAGCACCCACCCACTGGACCCAAAGTTCCATCTCCTTCTCTTCAAGTTTCTGTAACAGATATTCTTTTTCAGAATGCTAGGTAGAGATTGGGTTTACACTCATGATGACATTATACACAGGGAGTCCCTTCATTGTATGGTGAAACAGAAGAGGTTTGACTTGCTCTTTTCTTCTAACCCTCAAAAGACAAATAGCCCTTACAAATCACAGAAAGCTGACATTTTGATTTTTAAAAGTAAAGCTTATTTCTGCCGTATTAAGAACTGCCTAAGCAGTCTATCATCTGCTGAAAATGATTGAAGAGTGACATTTCTCTCTTTTTTACCACTTTCCATAACTTCATGAAAGCTATAAAAGAAATCACCATTCAGCCACCTGAAGGGACTGCAGGTCAGTTACCAAACCTGGTAGCTTTGCTGTTGAAGTGATCTCTCGCCTTACAGCTCTATATACTGAGTGATTACTACCCACATGACTAGACTGAGGGAAAGTCCAGTTCAAATGTAGAAGTCACTTTCTGGCAGGTTTCAGCCCAAGAAGATTTTGAGAAAGCAACATCAGCAACAACAAAAGGCTGCACGTCCAGCATGGAATTCAGATTTTCCCATTGAAAATATCTGTACAAAGTGCTTTTGAGCTAGGGAATGATTCCACAAATTCCATACATACCAATGCCTTATTCTATCTACTGCAATTCAGTAGATAAACTTAGTTGACGTGCTTTCCAGCAACTAGGTTTTTGGAAACTCAAGAATTGCTACAGCAATATACAGTACCATTACTTTCTTAAAAAATTCAGTCAGTTTGAATGCAGTACGCTGTCTTTATATATGTTGTTCTTGGCTTTACATTCTGCCACTTCTTATAGCCCTTCTAGTAGTGGAATTCTGGGGATATAGGATAGCATATTTGCACAGAGTTCTCCTGCAAATAATCCTTCCCAGACTAAATGGAAGACTAACTATAAGGCTCATTTCTTTCCTGTCCTTTATGATACCTCAGAAATGCAAAGTCAAATTACAACAATTAACCTCAACAGCTGGTGAATTTTGTATTGATTTGCCCAGAAAGTACCAGCCTAATAAAATTGTGGCACTCAACAAGTAGTTCATGCAGGAATGCTTTTACTGCCACTATGAGACTGTGTCATTATTATATATCACTTTGAATATAATGATGCACAGCCTCTGTTATTTATTTTTTTCATTTTAGGAGGAACTTTTCTAAGCTTTATGCATTGGTTTTCTTGTTAATACAGAAAATAATGAGTTAAATCTAAGATAATACTATTTTAAGTGTAATAACATTCTTCATGCCTGATAAAAATTTCTCACATTGAATACAAACAAACTATAGAACATTAAATATTATATCACAGTTCTTCAGAGTAAACAAATTCTTGCTTTTAAGACAAATACTATAAATATTGGAAACTGTTCTCCTTCTTTACACTATCCAGGTATCTGGGAATAAAGGAACCCAAACACACGGCACTAAAGTGCATAGTTTTTACCAGAATGGGTGAGCTTGACATGAAATACATGAAGAATTGACGCTGGTTAGCAAAATATGTCAAAAACTGTGCCCACTTCAACAGTTAGGATTTACTTCCACAAGAATGTGCTGTCAGTTTTACACTGTTTCTCCCACAGCAAACCAAGCAGAGAAGTTGCACATGTTGATCAGCAGAGGTGAGTTTCAGATAATTCTAGTAGTTTGTCTCATCTTCAACTGTCAAATAAGGCCTGCTGATACAAAACCAATTATTTTCGCAAGAACTCTTGATTGTACACTTATATTAAATTGGTACTGCTTTTCAACTAGATCATAGTGTGTTCAGCCTTGGAAGTCAGCTGAAAGGGTAGAAAACTTTTTTTTGTTCTGCATTAACCTATTAGAATATGCATTTGAAACATTCTATGTTAAGCTGATCTAAACACAAACTGTTAAAATACACTTATTTTAAAAAAGCTGTGAAGAGCATTCAAATTAAGGCTCAAGTACATTTCTAACTCATGTTTTCCTTTTTGCTTTTTCTTTCTGAACACCTCCTCCAAGCTATTACAAGCATCTCCAAAATTGCATTTGTCTTGTATGAACAACAATGAAAACTACTGTATACCAAGCTGAAATTGTTATGCAGCTTTCTACTTTTAAAGTAATTCTTACTCCTTTATATGCTGTGTCTTTCTAATGGTAAATACTAGGAGCCTCCAGAAAGAGCATTTCAAATTTGAGAGAAAGCTGCAGGGAGAAGGGATATAGAGAAAAATGAAGCACTTCTAAAGCTTAAGATAGATAAAAACAGTGAACTGTGTAATAGTCTGTCTCTATTTTTTACTCTTAGGTTCTTTGGAAATGGGTTTTGTTGTTGTCCTTTTTTTCTTCTTCTCCATTAATTCTGAATACAACTACACCCTACACTGGTAAATAATTGCCAGTGAACATTGCCTGGACACAGACATACAGCAGCATTGTGTTGCCAAACTATAGAGCTGTTCCTGGTCTGCTGTGGCCAGTCTAACAAGTTGTCTGTCTGTCTACCCCAGGAACTGTTGGCTGTCAGACTGAGTAAAGAACAGAGGCTGGGAGTGGCAACCTTGCTCTGGTAGAAATAAACATTTCATAGGAAGGATGTGGGCTGTTTTGCACCTATCAGTCTCAGTGCAGGTTCACATGTCCTGGACACACATTTGATTTTATTTTTTAAAAACAGTTGCAGTATAGCAGTCCTACAAATTTAGAAGGAAGGTGGTGATTTCCTACTTTTGCTTTGGCTTTCATTTCTCTCACTTATTTCTGTAAAAATAGAGTTACTTCTGCTACAGCAGTACACGCTTTCCTAGAGTAAACATAAACAAGAAAAGTGAATTTCAGCAGGCTGAAACAGCCTGGTAGAGGCTTCTCCACATATTTCCTCAATGAATTTTGTGTCGCTCCCTTCATGATTAGTCTCTAATAAATATCTTTTTTTTTTTTTTTTTTTTTATAAAAATTTTTTTTTTTTTTTTTTTTTTTTTCCCCAGAAAATAAAAGCAACATTTATTTGTTCTGGTGCAGTCAAGTACATAGCTCTCTTTCACTAAAAAATTACACTACCAGCTTTACTATATAACTTAATTTTATTTACAAGGAAATAAAATTCTTCAACGAGAATTACTGGCTGTGCCTTTAATTTTCATAAGCAACAATGAAGTAGGCTTTCAGAGAACAAAGTAAATATTTATTTAGTAACAAGTTATATAAAGCAATTACCTCTATAGGAAGTGCACTTTCCCCTTCTTTATGTAAGAGACTCATTGTTTCTAAAGAGGAATTTTGCCAGAATATTAGCTGTATTACGCACTTACATAGAAACAGAGAATGATATCTATAAGCAGTGATCATGCAGCCATTATTACATTCTGCTGTGGTAAACATTACCCAGACTATACAATGCATATTAAAGAGCTGTAGTTTAAATACTGCATAAGGGTCTCCATATCACAGGTGCTTAACAGTGAATATTGAAAATTATTTCAATATTGAAATAATATTGAAACCTCAGAAATATTTCCTCTATGTAAGCTGGCAGTTTTACTGACATACTCAGGAAGTACCAACACATTATTTATCTAAATCATTTTCTTCAGGGCCAGTAACATAGAACAGATAAATATATGAAAACAAAAACAAACAAACCAACCCACGAAAAAGACCTACTCCATTCTGTTTTTTGCTTGTCCACCATACACGTGGTATCCTCCCCTCTCCCCAGGTTGCTACTTTCCTCCCACCCAGGATAGCCCACAATAGGCACTCCATCTCTTTAGCTACCACTGCCTTGTTTATCTAGCTCTACACCTTCTAACATGAGCAGTTCACGGTAATTAAGAGCAATTAACTGCTGAAATAGCCTCACCCGGATAAGATTACTCTTCGTGAAACTGTGCTCAGTCAATGACCTGTCACAGATAACTTAATTGAACAGAGATTGCAGCAGTCAGGAAGGCCTTTTTTTAAATGGTTGTCACAAGCGCTGGGGAAAGAGGACAAAGTGGAATAATGGACTCTGAAAGCTCAATATTTACAAAAAAAAAAGTGTTCCCAGAGGGAAACGGCCTCCCGAGGTTATCTTCAAACGTAGCTAGACTTGCTAGGGACCTCTGAAATGGGATATTTTTCAGAGAAAACAGATGGAGTGGTACTATGCCTCAGGTCTGGCACAGCAGCTCACAGGGCAATCAGGGATGCACTGATAAAATGCAGGCTGCTATTTAGGTTGCCTACGCCATAAACCTGAAGGCTCAGAAGGATGCCTATGAAAAGGTTTTTCCTTGTCCCTTGTTGGTTTGAGTTCTGGACATAGACATTCACATGTGCAAGCCCTAACTACATAAATGCTTCAACACTGAAGCAAAACCTATCATTTATTACTTCTGGAGTCATAGCTACCTAGCCTCAAGGATGAGTGCTGTGTCCTTGTTTGTACATTTTCATTTGTCTTAACTATTAGGGGACACAAAGAGTAAATCCATATCATCTTTCATAGTCTTGAGTTGTTTGAGGCAAAATCCTGAAACTTTCTTCATGATAACAACGGGATAGTAGTCTGAAGAATAATCCTGTAAATGCTGAGTCCACACCTGATTTACAGGTGGCTATTCATGCTTAAAATTAAGCTCTGGATTCAGGATTGAGCTGGCTGGGAACTAAAGTTCGGAGAGTCTTGAAAAATCAGACCCTTTTTCTGTGTGATATTTATGAGCATGGCAGAATTGAGTTGCATCACAGAATAATACTATAATTAATTTGAGTTTAATTATGAAATTTTCCACTGTTTTATCCTAATAATTTCACTAACAATACAGATGTCTTTATAATGTTATTTTATAAACTATCTTTAGCCCTTCCAATTCCAAAGAATTGTAGAGATAGACAGATTTTGAGGTTTAAGAACTACACTTGTGGCAAAGGGAAGATAATTTTTTCCTTTTTTTTTTTTTCTACTGACGCATATTATTTTATAATTACAGTATCTCAGTTTTGTGAAAGCAAGAATGGATTTATTGCATATGCAAAGATGTTATGTTACAGGACTCTCAGAATAAAATTGAGAGAAAAGATGTTTTCTGTGATTTAACAAAAATATCATTCTTTTGCTTATTGTTCTTGGCCGGAGAGCTCAGCAGTGGGGATAAAGTTTGTTCCTGCTGGCAGTGTTGCTCTTCACCTGCGTGGAAGTACTGTCCTGGTTAATGTGTCTCTTACAACACAGTGTACCTTCTAAAGTGTAAAAGCATTATTTACAGTGATGCTGAGTGGTTATACCATAGTTCTTTTTTTCTTGACTTTTCACTACAAAAGCAAAAAGAAATATTATACTTTTAAATGAATCTGAAGTGTAAAATAATGTATCAATTTTCTATTTGAGAATTTTGTTAAAATTACATGAGATGGATAAACTGATTAGCTATGAAGATTGTTATCATACACAGAATAGACAGAAGCTCAAAATCTGTTCTGGGAAATAAATCACAATTGCATCTACCATAATTTTATACTCATCTGGATAACACAAGTTGTTATTACAAACTTTTCTACAACAAAACTCATTCACCATTTTGAATTCAGAACACAGAGAAGATTGATTTTTAAACTCCCTTCAGTTTTCAAACTGTATAAATCAAGAGATAAATAATATTTATGACAGATGGAAGCTCTGTACGTGATTATTGTTATGAAAGTGTTTATTTTCAGTATCTCAGAAAGAAATTAAACACAAGGAGCTGTATTTTCCTTGTTGAACCTTCAGTTTTAACAATCACATAAATGTACATTTGGACTAGGGGATCTTAAAGGTCTTTTCCAACTTAATAATTTTATGATTCTTTGTTTCTGAAATCAAATTTTGAAGTCTTCTAGTATTTCTGTAGATAGGTGGTAAAACTAGAAAGATGTATTTATTATGTGAACCTATAACTCAAATTTACATTTCTATTGCTGCAAAGAGATCCATGATGTGTCCTATCACGCCTGGTAGGCACTTATAATGGCCACAGATCAGACTGGTAGCTGCTGTTCTACTCCTAGCACTGAAAATCTCACACATATATGTGATAACTGTATTTTAGTCCTGATCAGAATATAAAAATAAATTCAACTAATGTGTACTAGTAGAAACTAAAGTCTTTAATGCTGGAAATACTCTACTGAATAAGCCAGTTAATGTTTTCAAATGCCGTATGACTCACTCAGGATGTGTTCCTAAGGAAAAGCAGTAACTCCAGTATATTTGTAGATTTTTTATGCATCTGAATAATCCTATTCTTTTCCATACATTTTCTTCAGAGGTAACCATCTTGAACCTAAGCCTGCTGTTGCTCAAAATAGGTAGATTTTGTGTTCTGTCTTGGGTTTCAGGTGATGCTGACAGATGGCTGACATACACATTATGTTGTTACATTACTGCCAGATTTCAGTGTAAACACATCCTAAAGATAATGGTTTTTTAACTCTTCCATTCCACTCTAGGTGAGCAGGATATGAATTTTTCAAAATCCTCTAGTATTAAGTAGTGCGCATAATGGTAAAAAAGTAAAAACCTACACTGAAGGAAACAAAGGTTCAGACTTTTAACTGGCATCTGTTCAGATTTGATTCCATGTCAGGCGGTACATCATGTTTCACATTGTGGTTTCAGCACTACTGGAGGAAATCTTAACCATACCACTGCTTACCACTAAAAATTGTTATTTTACCTAAGTAAAGTAGTTTACCCTTTACACCATTTATAAGTCCTTTTTGAACCTAGTTCTGTGTTAATTTTTACCATAAATAACACATTTATATTCCTGAGAACAGATAATAAAAAACATTGCAAGCTTCACATTTCCATGCTCAGACACTTCACAGTTTTCCCCGTCTTTTTCACAGTAGTAGCCAGCTGTCCTTTGAGAGTCATTTACTCTAAATGGTGAACACTACTGACCTGTAGCTCTAACTGGGAGATCCATCCTGTGTTCCAAGGACAATTCATGCATTTCACATTAGACAGCGTAAGAGGCCTTGAAGCTAATTTCTTATCTAATAAGCAACGTACACTTGTTTCAGATGGCATAAAATGCAGACAAGTATTGTTTTCAGCTCACTAATTAGTCTGTTCATTTTGTCCTCTCACTTTGCTTCAGGCCCTTTGGAAAAGAAGTTTTTAAAAACAGACTTAATAGAACTATATTACTGTTTGGAAAACCTCCCCTAAAAATTTTCTTTGTTTCCTTCTGCTTGGGGAGACATAGTTAAATGTAGAAAATGTAAGTTAGCATTCAGTACTGATGATATGTGAAGTTGACTCTGATGCAGACAGAGTATATGGATTAAAACTGTTTTTAACCTCCAGCAGATCTCAGCAGAGGTTCTGATACATCCTCTGATTCTTGCAGAAATGCCTTCTCTCCTTTGTTAGAATGTGTTGGTTTTTTTGTTTTTGTTTTTTTTTTACCGTCACATTCTTTCCTGAGATATTACTTACATTGCTGTTTGGAAGAAGTAATGTAGATAACAAAGAAGCATGAAAAAGTGTTGAAAGGTGGAAAAAGAAGAAATCTATTCATTCTACCTTACCTAGTAAGTGTTTGATATACCATCTACATACACTGTCTGTGGCATTTCCCTATCCCCTCTAAAAGATTTTGGAACAAATGACCTTTGAGAAGAGGCTAGAAGGTTCTTTTTTGGTAAATGTGATAAAGAGTTGGAAGGAAAGGGTCTTTTTGCTGTCTTCTACTACTTCATGTGTGGTTATAGAGAAAGTAGAATGAGACATTTCTTGGAGGTGCACTCATGAAGTCTGAGAGGCAGCAGGCACAAACAACAACAAAGAAAATTTCAGTTAGACGTAAGAAAAAATTCTCAGTGATGGTCAAATTGGTTGCCCAGGGATGATGATGATGGTGATGACAATGATGATGATGATGATGATGATGATTATATTTTACTTTTTTAATCTCTCACATGAGATTTCAACTGGTAAAGAACAAGTAACCTTGTCTAACTTTTAATCTAACAATTCTTTGTGTGGGATCTGAATCAGAGGAACACCAGATATCATATTCATATTCAATCATTTCTTCCAATAACTTAGCCATATAACCTGTATTTGAGATATGACTGAGACCAGGGAACATGTTTGTTATATTCCTGTTCAATTTTCATAATTTCTGGGTATTTTTTTAGCTTTCTTTTTATTCTTTGCCTTTGACATTTGTGGTACATCAGTATTGGACAGTATTCTTTCTCTGCATTAGAATCACAGAGTATTTTAATGATGTGGTGTTTCCAATGATATGACTCACTATAAAGTAAAATAGAAATATCTACAAAGATCAGGACATATAATTAGGAAAAATAATAATATAAATACCTCTGAAAGTCACCAGAATGGTTTACATTCATAATTTTTTTAATCAATTTCAGATCAAACTAATATGCTTATCACAGTACTAAGAAGTCCCTTCTCTTACTGCAAGACTTCAGTGATATGAAGACCAAAGAGCTATTATTCATTAACATAACCAGCTGTGGATATAATACTTCCACAGAACAGTGGATAGCACCTAACAAGACAGAGCAAGCAGCATTTGTTGTGATTCTTAAGAGATTTTCCATTATGACAATCAGTGCTCGTTAGAGCTTCAAGAGTTTGTGTTAACTTTTCCATATTATAGCCTTATCTCTGGTGTATCATTTATTGAACAATTTTGGATGAAATTGTCTATTTCCCAGAATGAAAGTATACCAGTAAATATTGGTTTTTGTCCTGTAATGAATAATTCTGGTGAAATTATTCCTGTAAAAAAAAAACCTATACAAAGCTTACACTTTAGAAAAGAGTTTTGAATTCTGTGGCATAATCCACATAAACCTGTATGAATTTCAGAATTTAAAACTAATCTTTGTTTCACATGCTTAGAGGAAATAAAAATATCCAAAATTTGAAGCAGCATTTGCTGGAGCAGGTCCTTATCCTTTATGAGAGTTTTGTATGGCAGCTTGGGATGGGCAGCACAACACAATAAAAATATTAAAAATAATGTGAGTCACCACTGCCTATGAATAAAATACTCTCACTGTCCACCAAGGTAGCCTTTCTTAAAAGCACTCATCAATTTTCCCTTGCATAAAATGCAAATTTTATGAGCCTAGATGAACTCAATCTATATCCTATTTGTGTGAGGTAGAACATCATCATCATCAAATTAATTTGCACTGTTATAGATATTCCTAGATACAGAGAGTCCTGAAATTATTTATAAATTGAAACTATCAGCTTTATGTTAATTGATTTCTACCTGCTTTTTTGCTCAATCTTTTAACTTGTTCCATACTTGCGAACATTTTGGGATCTTGGCATATTTATCTAGCATAAAATATACATTTCCAAATGATATCAAATATAAAAAGAAATTTCTTGCCTCATGTTTTTATCTTTATGGAAAGCAATTTTCTGTAATCATTATATGCTTCTTTCATTCAGGCAAGTTTCAATTGTACACAACCTTGTCTGTGTTTTTCTGTTGCAAATGTGTTTTTTAACCTGCTGAACAGCAGTACTTCATTTGCAAGACAATGTAAGGGCTACACTGATATGATCTATGCAGTAGATTGCAATAGTATAAGGATGAAAGTCTGCTAGCTTTCTGATAGTCTCAAAGCTTTCAATAATCGCTTGCAAGGGAAAATAAGACAAAAAAAAAAATAGAGAAAAAGGTCAACTTTTGTTAGAATCACAGACTTATAGAATGAATTATGTTGGAAGGAAACTTACAAATCAACTAGTTTGAAAACCCCCACTGTAGGTTAGACCAGGTTGTACAAAACCCCATCAAGCCTGGCCTTAAATATTGCCAGGAGTGGGGCATCCACAGCTTCTGTGAGCCACCTGTTCCAGTGTCTCACCATGCTCATAGTAAAGAATTTCTTCCTAATGTCTAATCAAAGTGTATCATCATCTCATTTACAAGTACTTCCTTCTAGAAAACAAGATAGTTTTGTTGTTAGGGGGGTCATACTGTCAGTTCATTTAATCTAACTTTATGAAACCAGATTAGAAACACTGAATTTACTAGTTTTAGGTCTTCAGCCTGATGTAGATTTTTGCGGCATCAATGTGTGGAAAAATGCAGACTGTGGCTCGAACAGACAACTAACTCTTGAGAAGTAGCTAGAAGACACCTCTTTCTGAGGAACTGTTCTTCAACTAAGTATCCTTGCTTTCTTTTCATGACCTTGCTTATCCTGATACTCGACTCTATTGTTTCCTGACGTTACTTATATGGCCACAGTACTAAGGGGTTGCACAGGCATCCCAGGTGGCTGTCATCGGTGTCTGCTGAGCATAATCTCAGGGCGGACACTCTACCAGACTGCTGCTACCAGTAATGAGATCTGGGTGGAGACTGTACTGGCTGGCTGCCAGTGACTGGTAACTACCAGTATTCTACTAATAATGTGAGTACCTTTCTGTTAAACTGATGGATATTAACTTGTCTCTGTGTACTTTCTTCAGGATCAGTAAAATTTATGCAGAAACCTTCTGGAATTACATCAGCTTGGGATCTTAGTGCTAAAATTTTTATCACAGAATCACAAAATTTTAGGGGTTGGAAGGAACCTCTAGAGATCATCAATCCAACTCCCCTGCCAAAGCAGCTCCCTAGCCCAGGTTGCACAGGTATGTGTCAGGTGGGTCTTGGATGTCTCCAGAAAAGGAGACTCCACCACCTCTCTGTGCAGCCTGTGCCAGTGCTCCGTCACTGCACTGTGAAGAAGTTCCCATGCACATTTGTGCAGAACTTCCTTCAGTTTGTGACCATTACCCCTCATTCTATTACCACACGCTGCAGAGAAGAGTCCAGCCTCATCTCTTTGCCTCCTGCTCCTTAGATATTTATAGACATGAATCAGATCCCCTCTGAGTCTTCTTTTTTCAAGACTGAACAGACCCAGGTCTCTCAACCTTTCCTCATATGGAAGGTGTTCCACATCCTTTATCATCTTTGTATCCTCTCCGCTGGACTCTTTATTTTGTGTCTTACCACATAAATTAAAATTATTATGACAAGAGTTCTAATAGGATTTTACAAGTTATTGATGAAGTCATCAGCAACAGGAAATCTCTGAGATTTTTTCAGGTTCTTGTGTAACTGGAGATACTGATATGTTCTTCCCTGCCATAAGAAAAGTAGCAATACAGTCCAAAAGACCACAGATTTGTTATGCATGACTCTTGAAAAGATCCTCCCTGCCACAAGATCTGGTAAAGACCAGCTATACAGTTTCCTGACCACTAGTATCTCCCTGGGGTTCCTCCTCCTACCAGTTGATACACAAGCAATATGAATGTTCTATAAGTAAGGACTGATCATGTAACTTTCTTTGTCTTTTGTGTTTTTGGAAGCAGCTAAGAAGGGGGCCAAATCATAGTGTATATGTAGCATTGGGCCCAAGAAAACAGCCATTCTGACTCAAAGTTTGGTGTCACTATTGTGCTGCTAAGGGATCTAGGCTCAGTTTGACTGAGTGAGTGAAATGTATGAGAAATTGCTGGAGCTAGATTTATATAAGTATGACTAGAAAACCACATAGTTACAGCTATTGGATCTGTAGGAGTCAGCATCTCTAGGATTCACAACAAAAACTCTGACATGAAGAACTAATAAAATAAAAAATCCAAATGGAAAACGAAACAAAACAAAAAAAAAAAACAAAACAAAAAACACAAAAAAATAAAATCAAAAAAAAANGCAAGGGAAAATAAGACAAAAAAAAATAGAGAAAAAGGTCAACTTTTGTTAGAATCACAGACTTATAGAATGAATTATGTTGGAAGGAAACTTACAAATCAACTAGTTTGAAAACCCCCACTGTAGGTTAGACCAGGTTGTACAAAACCCCATCAAGCCTGGCCTTAAATATTGCCAGGAGTGGGGCATCCACAGCTTCTGTGAGCCACCTGTTCCAGTGTCTCACCATGCTCATAGTAAAGAATTTCTTCCTAATGTCTAATCAAAGTGTATCATCATCTCATTTACAAGTACTTCCTTCTAGAAAACAAGATAGTTTTGTTGTTAGGGGGGTCATACTGTCAGTTCATTTAATCTAACTTTATGAAACCAGATTAGAAACACTGAATTTACTAGTTTTAGGTCTTCAGCCTGATGTAGATTTTTGCGGCATCAATGTGTGGAAAAATGCAGACTGTGGCTCGAACAGACAACTAACTCTTGAGAAGTAGCTAGAAGACACCTCTTTCTGAGGAACTGTTCTTCAACTAAGTATCCTTGCTTTCTTTTCATGACCTTGCTTATCCTGATACTCGACTCTATTGTTTCCTGACGTTACTTATATGGCCACAGTACTAAGGGGTTGCACAGGCATCCCAGGTGGCTGTCATCGGTGTCTGCTGAGCATAATCTCAGGGCGGACACTCTACCAGACTGCTGCTACCAGTAATGAGATCTGGGTGGAGACTGTACTGGCTGGCTGCCAGTGACTGGTAACTACCAGTATTCTACTAATAATGTGAGTACCTTTCTGTTAAACTGATGGATATTAACTTGTCTCTGTGTACTTTCTTCAGGATCAGTAAAATTTATGCAGAAACCTTCTGGAATTACATCAGCTTGGGATCTTAGTGCTAAAATTTTTATCACAGAATCACAAAATTTTAGGGGTTGGAAGGAACCTCTAGAGATCATCAATCCAACTCCCCTGCCAAAGCAGCTCCCTAGCCCAGGTTGCACAGGTATGTGTCAGGTGGGTCTTGGATGTCTCCAGAAAAGGAGACTCCACCACCTCTCTGTGCAGCCTGTGCCAGTGCTCCGTCACTGCACTGTGAAGAAGTTCCCATGCACATTTGTGCAGAACTTCCTTCAGTTTGTGACCATTACCCCTCATTCTATTACCACACGCTGCAGAGAAGAGTCCAGCCTCATCTCTTTGCCTCCTGCTCCTTAGATATTTATAGACATGAATCAGATCCCCTCTGAGTCTTCTTTTTTCAAGACTGAACAGACCCAGGTCTCTCAACCTTTCCTCATATGGAAGGTGTTCCACATCCTTTATCATCTTTGTATCCTCTCCGCTGGACTCTTTATTTTGTGTCTTACCACATAAATTAAAATTATTATGACAAGAGTTCTAATAGGATTTTACAAGTTATTGATGAAGTCATCAGCAACAGGAAATCTCTGAGATTTTTTCAGGTTCTTGTGTAACTGGAGATACTGATATGTTCTTCCCTGCCATAAGAAAAGTAGCAATACAGTCCAAAAGACCACAGATTTGTTATGCATGACTCTTGAAAAGATCCTCCCTGCCACAAGATCTGGTAAAGACCAGCTATACAGTTTCCTGACCACTAGTATCTCCCTGGGGTTCCTCCTCCTACCAGTTGATACACAAGCAATATGAATGTTCTATAAGTAAGGACTGATCATGTAACTTTCTTTGTCTTTTGTGTTTTTGGAAGCAGCTAAGAAGGGGGCCAAATCATAGTGTATATGTAGCATTGGGCCCAAGAAAACAGCCATTCTGACTCAAAGTTTGGTGTCACTATTGTGCTGCTAAGGGATCTAGGCTCAGTTTGACTGAGTGAGTGAAATGTATGAGAAATTGCTGGAGCTAGATTTATATAAGTATGACTAGAAAACCACATAGTTACAGCTATTGGATCTGTAGGAGTCAGCATCTCTAGGATTCACAACAAAAACTCTGACATGAAGAACTAATAAAATAAAAAATCCAAATGGAAAACGAAACAAAACAAAAAAAAAAAAACAAAACAAAAAACACAAAAAAATAAAATCAAAAAAAAAAAAAAGCAAAGGCCTTAAACGGATCCTGAGGAGGATAACTTAACAAAAACAAACCTCAAGGTTGCTCTGTGGTCCAGGCTGTGGGGAAGGCTCACCCATCCATCTCTGCTGAGGTCTTTTGTCAACGCTAATGAGCAGATTTGTGCTTAACCTGGCACTGTGTTGGTCCTGGCCTCCTATTGCATGTGTTAGCCAATAAATAACTGCTTTCCTCTGTGCTGTGTACAACCTTTTTGCAAAGTATTCTTGCATGTGGTAAAAGATGCCTGAACCAAGGTGACTTGTGATGAAGAGTAATGTGTGCTATTGGCTTAAAGGATACTGTTGACTTAACTTTAGTGTTTGCACTTCACTATAAATAATTTAATTATTGATAAAATCATGATAAGTAGGGAACACAAAGGGAATTAATGGAAAGGGATAAAGGAATGGAGAAGAAGGGAGGAAAGTGAGACAGAAGTATTTCCTCTGAAGTTGATGAAACAATCTTGTGCTCAAGTCATAGAGCGTGTCCATGAAGAAGCAGAGTGTGTCCATCATGACCAGAATGTGTCCATGTGCCTGAACAGGACAGGGTTGCTGATACATAGTTCTCCGCAGACAACCCTGATTTGGGGCTGCAATTCAGTCCCTTCGGGACAGAGGGTGCAGTGGCTCCTTCAAACTCATTCTCCCCTGATGTGCTCACCGAGGTTGAGAATGAAGAAGGAAAAAAAAAAAAGAACAGGGTATAAAGTTTCCTTTGTTTCTTAGAACTGTGTCATAGATGAAACATTAAATTTTACACCAATCAAAATAAATCCCACATGTAATGAATACGAGTGCATTTTCTTTTGCTGCCAAGGAAAATTTTAGTGTAATGTAGCACAAAACAAATAATTCAGTTTCTTTTACTACAAGTCTCCATAGTACATGGAAAATTCCAGATACATCTCATTTGCTTTTCTGCATATATGCCTGTAATGATGATCATTTTCCTTTTCAATTATTTTATAACATAGGAAGATTTTATTGACAAAAAATACAAAAGGAATAATTTGCTTCAACTTCATAGATTTTTCTAACACTTTGGCTGATGTCCATCAAAATCATTAAAATCAATTAAACAGTTAAGTACAAGACATCTATTGTTCTGTCAGAGAATCAATAGATCCTTTCACATCTCACATAATTTTAGGGCTAACAGCAGTCAATTTAAGGAATTACACCTTCATAGAAGCATAGGTTCTATCTCTGTGTATAATGACTTTGGCTTTGCTACATTTATTTGCCTCTTTAAAGGTAAACTCTTTTTGAGATTGGAAATATAGTCTGATCTCTAAGAGAGATGTTCAGTCTACATTCCATGTCTAGTATGATGAATAAGCTGTATGAAAAGTGGTGTATACCTGATTTCCTTACTGTAATCAATTTAATTGTAATTGCTAAATATTCAATCCTCTAAAGGTTGATCATTTGTAGTTGCAGCTATATTTAGGAAAAGGAAAAAAGAAATGTTTTTCATCCAAGCAACAAAGACATGCCCCATGTCATGGATAAATGGCTAAATCACTCAGTTTCAGTCATTACAGCAAATAAAGCAGGAACTCTGAGGAAAGACAGACTGACAAAATCCCCAGGGCCCAGAAGCCACATTATTGCAGTAATAACTTAGAAATAAGCTTAACCTGTTTGGTGAAATAGGATTATTTCATGTGAAGTATGACTCTATTCAGGAACCATAAATTCAGTTAGGGAAGTATTTGCTCATAAATGTGTAGCACCTCACAAATAGGACTCATAGTGCTTAGAGGCATCAGCAGTGATGATAGTTTGTTAAGTGACTACTATGCTTTTTATTATTTAACATCAGTGACTGGGCATTGGAGGATCAGGGGCTAGTCATGCTGGAAACAAAGGATGTCTGGAGATACCACAAAACTTCTTTATGAGTGAATTTAATACAAATGAAGGAGAAAAAAAAGTAGAAGGGGAATTTCCTGAAATCAGTATCTACAGTTATATTCAAACCTAATTTATGGGCAAAGAGGAAGCATGCTATTCATACAGGTATCTAAGATTATAATTGAATATGAATAAGTTTTAGACCACAACTAATTCTTGCAGAAAAAGAAAGAATAATAAAAGAAAGAAAGAATAATAGCAAATTCATACACACTCTACACATGCTACTCCTTATCTTGGGGTTATGTTCTCCTTTACTCTGTTCCAGCTGTGGATGGATGTAATTGTAAGCCATCAATATCTGGAGTTCTTCACAAAGTGGAAGAACTTGTTCTTTCCTTATTAATCTTCAGCTCCATGTCACACCCACTTTGATTATATGTAGTGCCCTTAATGTATGGCAGGTACAATTTCTTTGTTCTCTTTCTGAGTTTTAGATTTTTTTCCAGCTCCTGGTTCCTATTTCTTTCTCTAGTGAGGAGTTGACATCCACAGGGCATCCAGTGCCAAGTTGTGCTCTGCCTCTTGATATTTGGTTCCCACTCTTCCCTGCACTTGATGTCTCCTCTTCTTAAGGCCTGCTCTGTCACACTAAATCTGTCTTTCTCCAAAGGGTGTTATTACGGTAGAGACATAAAATCATGCTAATAGAGTACAAAGACAAACTTAAAAAATTAGTCATAGATACTTGGTAATTAGGAAAAATTTTGTTACAACTAAACCACATTGAAAGAAAACTGCCAGTTAGTTCAGACAGAAAAAAAAACAGTAGTCCTTAAACCTGAGGACTTGCAAACTCAGTACAAAGCTTATGGCCTCTTGCAACAAGGTAATGCTATGAACTGTGTAAGTGAAAAAGTATATCTTCTAAAAATAGCAATTTGTTCATCTGACAAGATGTTTAGATTTCTAGTATTAATATATTGTCTGCCTACAGTGATAAATATTTACTTGTTTTTTCTACTGAAAAGTCAAATTAAATGTGTTTCCACATCCAGTAGGTGGACTCTTAAGCACTGATTACAGCATGCATAAAATACTGTCATAGAAGGTGTACACAGTAAAATAGCAAGTGAAATATCAGTAATGTATGTAGTTTTACTTATATAATGTGATCTCCATATTATGTGAAAGTAAGACTAAACATAAGCATAATAGATTTCATAATCCATATTGCCATATGTATTTACTCTATCATTGAAAGCATAAGGGTAATTAGATAACACTTTGTTAATTTAGGAGGAAATGCTAAATTTATATAGTGGCTATGTTAATGAAGACATTCCAAATTATACTGTTCTTTTCCTAAATTATCAAGCCATTCCTGCCTCTCTTTGCTTCTTAAATTATCAAGAAAGTGCCTGACCAGGCTGCATTTTTTCCTATATGAACAGCAGCAGGACCCCACCACCCTCTATCCAGCAGAAACTCAGAGATACTGTGTTCCACAAGCCCTGGATGCCAGTATGCCTTCTGATGACTTTAATCCTCTTTTTTTTTTTTTTTTTTTTGCTTAGGTGGGGACCAGGTACATTTCTGAAAAGGGCGTGATGCTGTCAAAGTGAGAGGTTGGAGTTAAACACTTTGCCACTATTTTGCTTGCCCTTAGATCTAGCTGGGAAGAGGCAAAATGCTGACTGCTGAAATTCCATCATGAAAATGTTCTTTAGCATCAGTCTTTTTTCCCCTGTCCTCCTGATGTGTGCTTCCAGCATCAACACAAAGCTGACTCTGACAAACTATTGACTGTCCGCTTACATGTGCTAGCTATCAGATTTCACTACCACTGCTTTCTGTCCTAGCAAAGGTGTTCCTAAATACGTGTCTTTCATCAGAAGGTAATAGTAAAGGAATGAACAACCAAAGGTATTTCTGTGGTCCACTGTGCCTTTCCACTCTACCTCAGCATCCTACTTCGAAGGCCTTTTGTACATCTGGAAAGTCTCATATCCAAGTGACAGCAAGGAAATGGAAAAGAGAAAACAAGCACTTGCCAAAGGCTTAAATACTTCAGAGTTAGCAGCAACTATGGGGTTTTCCATGTAGCCATCGCTTGTAGCACTTGAAACTAGAAGGGTATGAGAAAATATTCCTGGGGAACAGAGTACCTTTGGCAAGAAAATTCTTTCTTAATAGTCATGAATTAGAAGCATTTATATGTTGTGTGCAACACAACACTGAAGAAAAATAATTTTTTTGTCTATGAAATAAATATTAGTTTTACTGCAAACCAGAGCCTTTATCTGATATTTCTTCAGTTCTAACATTTTGATATTTCAAATTGCACTATATTTCCTTCATGGAACCTATGGAAAAAACATCTGCAAGTGGAAATCAGTGTGGAGAGAAATACCTGCATATTCATTCTATTATAACGTTTCTCCAAGGATTCAGCCAAATGCCTACAATAAGTGTGGGATTCTGATTTCTATAGTGCAGTTGCCACATCTGAACTGTTATTTATTCTGAAATGGGCAATAGTTAGCTGACTGTATCTGAAAGATACAAATGTTTGTAGTTTTAAGTGGCTACTGTGATTTTCAGTGTTAAAGAGTGGGTATTCTGCTTCTTAGTATTTTAAATTTCTTCCAACTCTTTATATTTCTTCTTACTAATTTAGAAATATGAAATATGATTAATAAATTAATAAATCTAATTAATAAATTAGAAATAATCTCATATTATGTTATAGAGTACAAATTTAATCTTTAATTTCTGTGCAGTTAGTTCTGCCTGAAACATTGGGTAATCCTCATTCTACGTATACCTAGTCTCTCTACAGCTGCTTAGTGCTTTAATTACCATCTGTTGGCACAGAGATCTCCATTCTATTTTATTACTCGGATGACAGGTCGTCCAAAAAAATCTATTAGGTTTTAATAGATGATAAAAGATGTTTTTTAAAATAATTGTGTTGTATAAGTGTAATATGGTATGCATAAATTTGTAAATGACAATGTTATGTACAAATTCCTTATTTTTCAAGTACTGTACGTTCTAAAAAAATCTTTAAACAGATCAAAATTGAAGCAGAAAAATACTCCCTATTTAATTACATTTCCTCTGCTGTGTTTTTTTTTTTTTTTCCTGAAAAGTGCTTCAATAAGAGCTCCCCAGAATATTTCAGAGCAAAGACTTATAACAGAGACAATAGTGATAAGTGATAGCAAATATACAAATTGAATTTGACTGTTCTGCAGTAAAGCTACAAAAACCCAATGGAGAGTGTATTTCCCAATTTTACAAAATCATGTGGTTGTTACATAGAAAAAAACATATTTTTTCCATTTTTATACAGAACGACCTCCTAAATAAAATCCTAATATCTGCATATTGCAACCTCGCAAACTTTTTGTTAAGTGAAGACACACTGTGTAATTTTGTATGGGAAGGAAACCTACCTTTCAAATGAACTTGAACTTTGAAAGCATTTTATCTTCTCATGCAACTTAAAAACAAACAAACAGAAAATAAATGACTGTAAGGACTCATTAGCCCAAAATCAAAAGGAATACATAAATTATTATTTTTTTATACCAGTCCAGTTTCAACAAAAGCTTTTAAGCTTTGTTCATTTTTTATTCACTTCAGTCCAGGTTTTTCATCTTTACTCTGCTTTCCTAATAATGTTCTGCTAATGCAATGGGCTGAGTTGCTGGATAGAGCAAAGTAGAAGTGCAACAGGTTTTAGCAACAGATGCAATTCTCTTACACTTTGTCAGTGTGATTATATTTTCACTTTCTTAAGGTAACTCCTTATGCAATAGAAAGAGTTAAGCAAGATTTTACCTGTCTCCATTTTTTTTTATTTTACATTAGTACAGGTTCCTAGTGCAGACCAGCCTAATATATAGTTCAGGTAGTGCAAACGGATGGGTTTTTTGCATTATACTGCCATCAATACGATTTATCACAACCACTCCCAGAATAAGACACTAGATTTACAATATATTCCCTCAAGGACCAAGTTTTAGAGCTCATAGTGGGAGCAGAGTGGAGTAAATGAAGGCTGTAAGCCTTCCTACAGTCACCAAATTGATTTTCATATCCTTATGGTGACAAAACATGGATACATAAAGTTAGGCTGAAAGCAAGGTTTTCATGAAAACATTTCAGAAGCTCTTCTATACAGCAATATGTCTTCCTTTGTAAAACACAAAAAATGCCAAATGCTAAGTACTTACCACCCCAAATACATTGCACCCTGCTGATGCATTAACTCAGTAGTTCTGTTAACTGTTCCTTTCCTAGCCATATATATCACAACTGTAAGTCAACTCAGAGTCAGAATATTAGCATAATGTTCATGTGGTCAGAAAAACAATAAATCTACTTTCACCTATGTCCCCCAAAACACAAGCAGAAACAAACCACAAAGCAAAACCAACTGGAGGAAATACTTCTTTTAAATATTTCTGGGCTAATTCTAATTCCTTACAAAAATTTCTTACAGAAAAATGTTTCCATATATATGATATAATCAGGTGTCTGTCATCTGCCTCATGAAACTGCAGTCTGTTGAGATATTCCTGCCTGCTGGTGGGAGAAGTAAGGGACTGAGTCAGAGAGGCAGCCACCTACACCTGCGCTTAAGGGAGAATCATTTATATCTTAAGATATCAACACCAGATTTTGCAAACAAATAAACTGATAGTTCACTTTCTTATTCACACACTTAAACATGACAGTTCCCTGTAACTCACTTGCAGTTTTTTGTTTTGTGTGTTCATTTCATTGCATTAGCATTACATTTAAGGGCTTTTTTCTATGGAGGTATGCAACAAAGCTACGAACTAGCAGAGATTGTCTTGCGCACAGTGTGAAAACACCACAGAAGCAAGCAGATGAAACATCAGGAAATGTTTCTGAACAATACACAACTCAATCCTCTGCCTTTATTTTGTATTATCTGTGCCCTTAGCTGAATGTCAGTCTTCCACCAGAGAAGCAAAAAAATTTTCCTCTGTTGTGCTTACCTTTTTTGCGGTACTTTCCAGCTAGCTACAACCTCTGACTACTGGAGCCAAAAGTAAAGTATATTTTGGAGTTGAATGCATCTGACCCCATGAGTCTGCAAACCAAGAATATTTTGTCTTAAAGTAATCTGAAAATGCACTTTTTGCTGTGAGTGGGTTTTGCTGACTCAATTGGGTTGATTGCGTGAATAATGATAGCATAAGAATTTAAGAAACAGTAAACTAAAATCTCTTAGACCTTCTTTTTAATTAAAAAAAAAAAATGTTTTAAGACCAGTAAAATTGAAATGCACTTGAATTATGCTTATATAAAGATATATGTGGTGCTATGTATCATAGAAAGTACTTTATAGAGAGATTGGAATAAGTAGAAACTTACAGAAGTACAAGAGAAGGATGTGCTGTACGTTTTAGCAGAGAGAAAAAGTGTAGGAGCAGATTACTAAATTCTCTATTGGTAGCCACGAATGGTAAACTAAAACTAGAAAAAGAAGAAAAAATAAAGTAAATAAAAGAAAAATATGAATAATTTCCAAAAATATGATTTAAATTCTAGAAAATAGAAATTTCAAAAGAAATAAACCTCCTCATAAGAGTTAACAATCATTTAAACTTGGACATATGTCTATAAACACAAGCTATCTCCTTAACTCCTGATTTCCACTAACATATACGTGGATAGCGTTAATTTCAAACCTAGAAAACTTCAGTTTTAAAAAATAGATATGCATACATCCTCCTGAAATATTGTATATTTTATAATAGGAAAGGCTTTCTGACTCATATATTTAAATTGAATAAGGGGAAAAGTTTCCCTTCCCCATGAGGCTCTCTGTATTAAAGATTGTGTATTACAGTGTCTACACTGAAAACAGTAAGTCAGTCAAAATAGGGAATTACCATCTTTAGACATTTTCTCGCACGTATTTCAATTGTTTTTGTACTCCTGCCTTCTTATGTATCTGTATAATATGTGAAAATAAGCCTTCTGATACTCTTATTTTACAATTCCTCAAGCTTATTTTACAATTGCTCATTTACTGGATGAAAAATATTTTTATGCATGCTGTTAATTTGTTTTCAGCATTTCATACTTCCCTGAAAAAATAATACAATTAAAGTTTTATCAAATATTAATAGGAACAAATAATTTTTTAAAAAATAAGACGACAGAGTGGAGCTTTATAGTTTAACATATTAATATCTTAGTTCAAAACTCCACATCATTATGATTTAAAAATAAAGTCAGATCCTACAATTTTATTCATAGTTGCACTGATAGTCCCGAAAACAGACAGGAAAACACACAATGTAGAAGAAGCATCTGAGTACTGAAAGCATCCAAGTCCAAGCTGCCAAATACTAAGAAAATAGTTATCCTTCAAATGATACATTAATAAATAAGGTCAGAAGAATAATGCTCAAAAATTCTATACTTTCAAGCTAAGTATCGGAGGTGCTGTACTCTTACGTTCTAACTCTCTAACAGTTTCTAGGAATACTCTCTACTAGTAAACTGACTGCTGTTGCCCTGAATTAAATTTCCACAAATGAGGGGACACAGAAATTCATTTTGAAATATTTTCATATATAAATATTGAGATAATACCAATTTCTCATGAGATCAGGCTATTTTCTCTTCCAAACCACCCCTAAAAAGGGTTAGTAAATCCAGTAAATGTCATAAACATCTCCTTGATATTGTTTTCATATTTCAAAAGTTTATGGGATCTTGTTAGGAAACATAAAAAGTAACATGTGGCAGTGAAAGCATTCATATCCTGCACCTCCCACATTTTAACTTCNCCGAACCTGCCTGTAAACCGTTGACACTATATCACCAGTATGTTTAGAGTGTTCATTAATACATCTTTGAACTGCAAATGTGGTTTGTGGTTTGGGCCTTGACTTCCTGCTCGCCACAGCCTAGTATTGTGTGCACACACAGGATTTGCTTACCCTAAGTAGACTACACTACCAAACTTAGGTCTCAGTGTTAATGAATTATCGCTTATGTTAGCTCAGATGAAAGTCACGTGGTTACAATAGTGGGTAATTGCATGAATACAAGAATGATTGAATTCCTAGATAATGCTTACAGAGTACTGCCAAGGAAAAGTCTTCACGAAGAATGAAGGAATTAATCAAGATTGTACAATTAACAATCCACATCTATTCTAGTTCTAATGCTTAGATACTACTCTTTAGGACTTTCTGTTCCCAAGCTCATCATGTAGCACTCAAAGAACAACAAAATATCATTTGCTTCTAGATTTAGCAGTTTGCCTCTTACATAAGGATACACTGATGGATGACTGGACTCTATAAATGACCTGGACATCTCTTTATAGGAAGTGGCAGCTGGTGCTAAATAGCTGCTTTGAAAAAAAACCTTGTGCTGCCTTTGCTAGCAAGCTGCTCATATATTATTGCAGACAGGAATCATGCTTACGTTAACATATAAGGCAAGATACAGCTCTACCAGTGGTTACTATATTTGCATTTGCTTACATTACAATAAATTACTATTTAGATCAGGATAAAATTGAACACCAAAACCTCTTTATGGGCCCATCTATTTGACATTGGCAGGCAACCCTCAAGTAGTTGTACAGTGTCTCTGTGGAAGAAGAACACTGACCTGGAAACTCCTGGTGAGGTACCTCATGTTGATGTTTAATATACGTAAGACCTGAGTCAAAACAAGAGACACTTATTTATTTGAAAATCAAATAATGGATCACATAGATACAATAATATTAAGGGAAACACATCTTTCATCGAATTTATTTAAGTCAGAATTGAGAGCAAACTTGAATTTGCTTGTCCCTTGTTCCGTTTTACTCTTGTGCTCTGGAGATAAAACAGAAAACCTCTTGACAGACATCCCTTCTTTGCAGGAAAAAATGGAGAAAAATAAAGAGGCAACTATTCCCAGAATTAATTTACAAATCTTAAATGAGGGATAGAGGAAATATTTTTCTACAGTGTGTTAATAGATCAGTAGTACATTAAGCCATCCTAAATCAATATTTTACTTTTAAAATGACAGAAATAATAATCCTAAGAAAATACCTCTTGTACAAAAGAAAATAGTAGTGCTCTTCTCTTAGACACTGTGGGCCAAGTGATGTAGAAGAATTTAGAGTCATGTTTTCAAAGGTATTTGAATTGTCAGCAATTGCTCATTTTTACCTGTGAATTTTGGATAACAGTTTTTACAATAAATACTTGAGAATATAAATGTAAATGACAAGTAACAGCTGTTCTAAAAATATTCCCTTATTTTCTCTCTGAGCAAAGAACAATTTCATAATACCAGTAAATATTTAAAATTACATTGCATGGAAGGAAATAAAAATAAATGCCTGTCACAACAAATAAATAATGTCATGTCATTTGAACTGAATGTTTCTGACATGTTATATATGTTCTCTACATCATCAGTAGGTGTAAGTGTAAAATATAAAGCCTCACATTTCAAGATAACCTTTTATTTTAGAACTTTTCAATGTATTCAATCAGACTCTAAGTCATATGCTTCTTCTTTGACACTAACACGCTCCTACAACTATGTGAGGATTTCAGATTTAATTCTTGTTTGTTTGTTTCTAAAGGCTTTTGTGCATGAGGACTTTGGGGAGAGGCTTACTAGCTTGAATGAATCTTAAATCAAACTCAGAAAATCCAGGAAAAATGCAAAATTATGTACCTATGTTCTTGTTTGGTTGGTTGTTTTTTTGAGTCAAAACCAAGGACTATGTCTCTTCTGGGGAAATTAGAGTACTCTTTAGCAAAGTTGTAGTAATACACATATCTGCCTGCATTAAAAAAATCAAGCCAAGCTGCCACATCATAACTTATGTCATAGCACATTCTCAGGCACACTTAATAAAACCTTCAATTGTTTAAAGAAATATTGCACTCTGTATTTCTTAGCACATATTTCACTGTGAACATGTCTTTCAATCCAGCTGTAAATATCCTCTATTAGGTATCACAACTGCATGGCCTTCTTGGATGGAGAAAAACAGAGATAGGAGAGAGTTCAGGCTTCCTGTGATACAGTAAGTACAAAGTCAACACAACTGAGAAGAGCTGGGTGAAAAAACAGTCTGGAGATGAAGGCCCTCATCTGAGTGTTAGAACAAAAGAATGGCATGATGGTTAAGATTAAAATGGTCTTTGATCTCTCTTACTGTGGTAGATAGTGGACAACTGAAGATTTCTCAAAACAGGTTTTATGGATCAGTTCAGTGACTGTGAAGTTTTTGATGAAATTTCCTAATATTCCTTCCACTTTTCTGATTGCTTTTCCTTCAGATGAAGTGAACATTGATGATGACTCTCAAAAATTCTGTTACAAATAGTAACTAAAAAAAGGAGTGATTATAGTTTCTATAATTAATAGGTTTAATAGTGTTATAAAATCTCTTTGAATTTATGAAAATTATGACTGCTACAGCCTGTTGACTCTACAACTCTGGGTGCATTCTAGCATTTGTGCATGCTCCCAAATGATCTCTGACAGATTGTCATAGCTCTCAAAGTGGCTGTTAAATTGCACATTACATCTGTAATTTGTTCGTGTCTGTTCTCAGGTTTGTTACTAGTACAGGTATGACTGTTACCTTGCTTTTGAAAGGTAAAAATATTAATGATTGTTACTTTTTTTTTTTTTTTTGTACTTGAGTTTAAAGGCATTCTTACCTCCTCAGGTGGCATATCCACTGATGAGGTCTAATGACTTGTCTTAAGGTACATATTTACATCATCAGTTAATTAGTACAAATATTAATTGCAAAAATCATTTTAAATGCAAAAGAAAATGGTGACATAATAAAAGCAGAAAGATTTCTTTATCAAGCTAAAACAAGAACAAAAGAACTTACAATTTGTATGATTGCCAAGAAAGTCAAAGGATTTCCTACAGCAGTGAGAACTATTCTTTAGACTTAAAACTGTTTCTTTGAAGACAAATTCATAGAATCAGAATTGTAGAATGTTTTGGATTGGAAGGGACCTGAAAGATCATCTGTTTTAGGCAGGGACACCTCCCACTAGACCAGATCACTCAAAGCCCCATCCATCCCTGGACATTTTTGTGAAATTTACTGGCTTTCACACTTGTCATTTTTGTTCACTGAAGAGCAAGACTGGAAGCTTTCTTCATTATTCATGTAAAAGATCTGCAGTGGTAATCCAAAGGAAACAATGGGGCCTCTATCAACACAGAATAAAAGTGTGACCACATTGCATGTTACAAGTATAAAACACCCATTGTAACCAGTATCAGACAACTTGTGTGAGCTGATGGTACTTTAGGCAGCTTAATAACTACTATTAATAACTTAATAAGTACACACACAATAGTATTTGAGGAAAGGTTATTCACCACCAACATAATAACTATATCTATTAATTGGGTGTGAGTCCAAATTCAGTTCATTCTTGGGTCAGCCACTTAAAGTTCTGAAGCTTGTGTTCTCAAAGACAAAAGCACCTATGTAGACATTGCAGCTTTCTGATTCGCTGTACTCTAGTAACTCAGAAAGTACAGACATTCAAAGAATAAAATTCATCCCTGTTGATGGTAACTCAACATTTCTGTGTATATCTATATACTTTTCAGAACTCAGCAAGGAAATATGGTGTATTTTCATTAATAATTGACATATATTCTCTTAACTGTCTCCTGGGGAAGGTGGATAAGAATGCCAGTAAGTGGAAAATAATGTTGAAGGAGTGGTTACCAGTGGGTCATTATCAGAGTAAAAGGTTGTGCTCTTTGGTGTGTTCACAGTCAAGATTTTCACTCATTGTGCAATGTTTGTTTATTTATGTATTTATTTATTTATTTATTGAAACAGAAGCAAAGTAGAAGTCATGCAGAAGACATGATCAGTGCAATATCTTGTTTTAGATACCTCTTTCCTAACTTACAGCTGTATATGCTTCAGATATTAAGATCTGGTCAGTATTACTTAGCAGTACCTTGAAGGAAAGGATTTCAATTCAAATCACGTTTATATTCATTTGAAAGAAATTTTAATTTAATAGAAATTAATGTAATTATATTTTAATGGAAAAAATTGACTAGCATACTGCAAGATCTATAAGGGAGTATGAAGATGATGGTGGTTCATAAACCAGGTATGTATCAATTGATGCATGTTCTGAAAAGTAAAGATACTAAAGATGATGAAGTGCTAGGGTGGATAGGGAATGTTATAGAACATTCTTGTGAGTAATTTGTAATAACAAATAGATGAAATAAGAATCTGGTGAAAAATGGTTTGGGCACTGTCTAAAGAATGAAATAGAGCAGTACTAAATCAATTCTGCTTTCTCTGTTCTTACACTTATTTTGCAAAAGAAAATAAACCTATTACTTTTGTTAATATTAAATAAAATAAAAAATAAAATAAACAAATGAAAAAACACCCTACTGTTGTTTTCCAAAACTTGTGGGAACACAAATTCATGTTAATGGAATAACATGGAGTCAGTGGTGTTCTATCAGTTCTGTTCCTAGGTATATTGACTTGAAGACAGAACCTGCTTTTATTTGTCCTAATGATTGGCAGAGCAGAAGTAAATTAAACCTGATGGAAACAAGTTTACTTTATTGACGTCAGTGGATCCAGATATATGCACCATAGTTCTAAAACAGGCACTGAGAACATGTGTGATTTGATTTTCTTAATTAAAAAAAAAAATCATTAACAGTTCCAAGGGGACAAGCCCACCCTATCATTGTTCTCAGGGTTAACCCACCCATCCATTCTCCTTTCTGATCTCAATTGTTCTATTTTAACTTCCTTATCTTCTGTATTTCCTTCTTGAATTACAGTATTTATTTAAAAATATAAAAGCTAATAAACTATGCCAGAAACTTAACATTCAAAACTAGAGATTACAAGCGATTATAACATTATCTTGTTATTTAACTGTTAGCAATTATTTTGTAATTACTGGAGAAAAAATCATTAAGTGATTGAATTGATTAAGCCAATAATAAAGAAAATCAGTAGGTTGAAAATGAAAATATTAACAATTTTTACATAAAAAATATCAATATTGATATTTTAATAAGATACAGAATAAAAGTGAGTATTACACTCTGGAATGCCTTTTCTTCATAACATGGAATTAATCGGTAATACACGTTCTCAGGTATTTCCAAGTATAGTAAATACAAAATGAATATAAAACCTGTCATTGTTAATAATGGGATCATTGTATATAACAATAAAGAAAACCATGTTCATTGGATTTTAGCTTTCTGAATATGTTCCATCAACTGTTGTTTGAAAACAATTACAACTAAGCCATACTGACTGAATTGTCTCTACCATATTTCAACAACTACATTGTACTGTGCTTCTGCTAAGTAAACTATTTTACTCATACAAACAATCACCGTAGGTCTGCATTTGTAGTGGGTTAAGATCATGCATATGTTCTGATTTGATGGCTTATCTAGCAAGCAAAATCAGTTTTTACACTGCAAGGTGTAGCTGTAGAGAACATTACATTCATAATTAACAAAGTTAATCCACACCCACTGAGCTCAAAACAATGATTTTACTAGTGTAGAACAACAACCAATGAATACTGAGATATGACCAGTGTGGAACTTGTTATAAAGAACGTTCTGAACTACTCTGCGATACTGTCATTAAAAGGATTGCCACCACTGGAAGCTGACCAAAATGTTACAAAGCCCAACAGACTCCTGTCTTCTCTGCACTGGTCAGAGATCTACCTCTTTTGGTGACAGTAGTTTGCTATTATGGATAATAATTAACAACAATATCTTTTAAAGGAAGTATGATCATCACATGAGCAAAGACAACATCATTCGATCACAGACATTAAAAGAATCCCTATGTGTATAGGTGAATGGCATGAAATTTTAAATTTAAAGTAGCAAAATGTATACGTCTTCTGTGCTTTGAATCAGCAATGTAATATTTACACATTTCATTCCTTCTGGTTTTATGTATCTTTTGTTTCATAGATTCATAGATTCATAGATGCATTAGGTTGGAAAGGACCTACAAGATCATCTAGTCCAACCATCCTCCTATCACCATCCCTACCCACTAAACTACTAAATCAAATCCCTTAGCACCTCATCTAAACGCTTCTTGAACAGCGCTAGGGATGGTGCCTCAACCACCTCCCTAGGCAGGCCATTCCAGAATTGTTGTACCTGAGGAATCAGTTACTCTAAATACAGGAAAATGACATGAGCAATGCCCTTAAAGAACAATCAGGAATTTTTTTAATTTCCTAATGGCAACCACTATCTTTTGTTATTGATAGTTAGACAGACTTAATATGAGAAACTTTATATGATCACAGGTTGTTATAATGTGTCATGCTATAGTAGTCTGCATGGTAACACGTGTATCACGTAACTTTAAAACAGTGCCTCTAGAACACCATGCTGCATCGATCTTTAGATCTTTGGAGTCTTTGGAGAAAAAAAGAGTGAAATGAGACAGGGAGAAGAGGCAGGGATTGAAAGATTGCAAGTCATGATAGAGGAAGTACTAGAATACAGTCTATTAAGAAGGAAAGAAAAAACAGAATCACTGGAGATATTGAGTATAAATAGACAGTACCTGTAATGACTTGCAGATATTTGCCAAGATGCATGGTATTGCAGTAATGAGAAATATTTGCTCTCTACAGATATTTATGCAGAATGTCACAGTATGTTGTGGAAAATTTATTGTGAATATTTTGTTCATATCGCTTAACCTGCAATGTGCTAATTAAAAACAATAAATATGAAGGCTGTTATTTTGTAATTTCATAAAATTTCTTGGAGGCAGCATCTGAAATGTGTGCAAAAAATTAAAGGTTTTCCACCAAATGCTTCTTCTGACAGTTAGGCCGCAGGAACTGTAATTCAGAAGGTATGCTCCAATCAATATCTGGTTACCTATAAGATAATATTGAGATAGACATAGAAAAAGAGACAGACAGAAAGCCATCAAATTATTTCTATCAGCAGATATTGAGAGAAACTTACTGTGAAGAGAACAATGGTTCTCTATCTGCAGAACTCACTGGGATGTGAAAAAAATAAAGATCCTCATTTGAATTATTAAGTTTGATTTTCCTTGTTTAACTATTCTAAACAAATCCAGAGACTTCTGTTTTGCACAGGAGTTGAACTTTTTTTAATAATAATACAGATCTGCATATTGTAATGAAATGCTCTCTTATCTTTTTTATCTGAACACCCATAGATGTATAAAAGTTAAATCTTACCTTTTCTTTACAAAACTTGTAAATCCTTTAAGACCAGAATGGATGTTTCCTTTATCCTTGCCTGGCTTGATTGGATACAGAAGATACCAAACAGCTTCTAGTTTAATGAATGTTATTCTACTCTTTCTTTCAAAACTTCTGAAGCTCATCTCAGGTTCCACCCCTTGAAAAAGCATTTTCTAATCAGTGCCAGCCTGGCCCACTTTGCTAAAGCTGGTGACTTTCTTGATTTTCTTGAAGAAGCTTCTGAAACTTTTATGAAGTTTAACTTCTTCTATCAACACAATACTTGTTCTCCTTTGAAAAAGAGTCCATTAAGAACCAGGAAAAGCCTTTAGACTGCTTAATGAACACAGAAACATGCAAGATTTATGAAATGCCTTTATTTACTACACATTGTCCTAGCAAAGATGATAACAGTATATTTTGAATGTCTTTTTTTTTTTAAAGTGGTGATATGCACTAGTTCTATTCATCACATGGGAACAGTTTATGTAACGTGCCATAACACAAGAGAATATGAACGGTAGTAAAATATAAAAATATTAGTTTAGTAAGTGATTGCCCTTTCACTGAAACTGACTCAACAAGGTATCATTTCTTGGAAATGTTCATATCTTATCTCAAAAACTGTGTTGGTTCTTGGGAACCAGCAACTTGCTGCACATTACAACTTAACCTCTTTATACTAATATGTTATTCTGTATGTGTACACAGCATATTGCAACTCCTTTCCACCAAACTAGTTAGTCAAAATTAGTCTCTCTGTGTTCTTTCTGTATGGGAGGACACAATAGTGGGAACAGATATTTATTTATATACATTCTTCATAAATAAAAGGAATTATGTAAAACTCTGATTACTCTGAATGCAGCAGGAATCAAACAAGAAGAGAAATGTCGACTCCCTTGTCCATTATTTTATAATACACACTGTTCAAAGATGTTGAGCTTAATTTCAGTTTATATTATAATTTCATTCTTTCAAGGTCCACTGATTTTTACTGTTTTTGAAAGGACTGTCTCTGCTGTTTCCCTCGGACATAAGTACATTGCTGCAGTCCAATCAGTATCTTACCCCACCTCTGTTATCAGGCCACAGGCTCTCCTTATGACATGTCCTTACAGTGTCATACATAGTCCAACTGTATGGTTTTGGGATAGTATTTCACAGAAAATATGAATTCCTAATTTCTCTTACTAAATAGCTACCAAATGCAGTTTTCATGAGGTTTTCTCATACTTTAAGCATGCTTTTTTTTTAATAGATTCACCTCTTCTACTAAAAAATTCAAAGAAGTTGTTCTATCTTTAACATTTTATCACTATGTTCAATTTTCAGAACAGAAAATTGATTGCAAATATCCTATACACTGCTATTTTGAGGAGATATTCAGAAACACATCCCATTGGTGAAGCTGAACTTGGTGGTTGACTGAAATCATCTACTTTATCCTTGAAAGATTGGTAGTCATTGCACAGTGGAAGGTGGTGAGGGAGATCCCAGAGACACTGAAGGCCTGTTCATTTCTGCTGGAACAAATGGAGAAGTTGAATATCTGAAAGGCAGAACAGAGGTAAGAATTTTTTCATTTTCCTGACTGAATGTGATATTCACCTTCAGAAATGCTAGACGTGTTAGAGTTTTGCCTACTCATAATCACAGCGATATGAATCTTGATACAACTACCTCTTCCTGAAGCATCTCAGGAATTTCGAACTTGAAAATGACTAAGTTGGATATAAGTGAACGTGTACTATAATGATGCCAAAAAAAAACAAAAAATCATTTATAGTCAACATCCACATAACTTGAATCTTGATTAATGAGATAGTATATTCGTGTTGTAATAATTTACTGAATGACACACTAAGATCAGATAAATATATGGTGATTGTTACACCGACGTATAGTCTTAAACTCCATTTAAGCAATTATTTCTGAATTGCTGCTTGTAATAAGGTAATTTATATGTCTCAAATGCATCTGCCTGTCTCTGGTTTAGTATAATCAAAAGTATGATTTTTGAAGCCAGAGAAGAAATAACTGCATAGCACATGTGCTAAGAGAATATGAGAAGGGATGGAATTGCCAAGTATAGCTTTTACCCCTGTTTCTTCTCTGTTTCAATTTTGGCCTTGGAAAATATGTTTATTTTCAGATTATTTCCTGAGGAGACTTGAATTAATATAAGGTCATAATCTTTTCCTGGTGCAACTGTTCAAATCTGCATCAAATTTAACAGAATATGTTCATAACTGCAGATTGCTTTACCCTAAATAATTTGTGCAAAATCATTCATGTCATGTTATAACTTACTACACAACAGCAGATTTGCCTTGTCTTGATAAGTCATAACCCATAAATATGATAACTCCTATAAAACACATTCTCCCTTTTTATAACAGTAATCTTTTTCACAGTGCTCCTCATCTTGTTGTCAAGAAGGGTGTAAATTACAGCTCATTACGCCTTATGTTGTCTATGTGGATCATTCTGGAATTAATTTATTCCTTTTATCATAGACATACTCCAGAGTGGTAACATCTACTGTGCCACTCCATCTATAGCTGGGTAACCAACATACTGGGGATTTTTTCCAGTTTTGTCAGAATGTTCATGTTCCCCTCTCTAAGAGCACCTTTTTTGAAACTACAGTGCTTGTAAAAAGGATATGCAGCGGTGCAGTTTCCAAGACATGTGTTGTGGTCTTAATAAAAGAAGGTCAGAGACTTTACAAAGTTTTATTTTCATTCCTAGTTCTTAATTCTATCTAGTGCTTTTTAATTTACATGTAAATATTTCAGGAACTGTTGTTGAAAAATAGATAGGAGGTAAATCATATTTTAATTCAGTTTGAATTTAGAAGAGGTTATGGCAATTCATGTACTTAACATACATGTATTAATGTTAGTAGCTTGATGTTAATTTTATATGGAAGACTTCCAGTGAAGCTGAAACTAGCTTTTTGACTCATCAAGAATTGCAGGAAACCTCTTAATGAATAATTATTTCTACAGAATTATTTACATTCAGAAGTTTTAACCAAATCTAACGCTGGCTTTAAGCAGAACCACATTCATCTTAGCATGCTGTTAAAGTGGATATAAATCCTAATTTACCTTTGTTGTGTAACCTAATGAAATCTATTAAGGAAATAGTTCTTTTAATAACAAGACTCCAGGAAACAGAGAGCTCAATCACACATAAAGAGACAATAAGATTACTGTTAATACACATTTAACCTCTTAATAGCTCACTCTGTTTAGCACGTGAAGCAGAAGGGTCAGCGTGACTCTAGCTCACACACCTCTGAGCAGCTGTCAGAACAAGAAGATCAGGGAAACCACACACCATGGGTCCATCTGAGCAGAGATGTTTGACTTTACAGACTAAGCAGCTATAAATGGTTTGTATGGTTTGATCAATCTTAACTAACTCAGTAGTTCCAGTAATTTGACACTTCTGCCTGAATTACCATCCCCGAAGGTTTCTTCTTCTATCTTTACCCACACACAGTGTAAAATGTATTTATTTCTTCCATACCTATCCCCCCACATCTTTATTAAATTTCTCATTTTTTTTCTGAGTCAATGGCATTCATAAACATCATTTTTCTAATTAACATAAAAAATTTTAATAGAAAAAAGAAAAATGGATTCAATTTCAGTATTTATTCTAATATTTTTTCTGGTTCAAAACATCTCTCAGTGTAATCAGGTTGATATATGGTGTGATTATGCTATTATTGAAGAAATTCTTATTTATTTCACCATAAAGGTGATGGTATTGGACCTTGCTAACCAAATAATTCCTTTCTAAATACTGATCTTAAATTGTTTATTTTTGAACAGTTTTAAGAGATTGAAAGTTTACAAACTATTGATTTGTTTTACCACAGGTTTATAATTTGCTGCTGGCAAACAAGAGACTCTTTAAAGTATAAATGATAGATTAGTGTGAGAAAATATTGATAATCTGAAGCTTTCGGACCTCTGACATCTGTAAATCACAGGAATACGCTTTCTATTAGGACTGACAGCACCTTTCACTTCTGATTTTGTGTCAAAAAAATAATTTCTCTGCAGATTCCTTCACATGTCTTAGCCACAGTTAAAAATGCTAGCCTTGTACATTTATTTCCCAACTGTCAGAAAGTTTTGCTCAGTATTGGATGCACAGAACTGCCATTTTTTCAGAAAACAATGTTAGATTCAGAGGTTGGTTCTTACAGTATTTTTGTGTTCTTTATTTTGTTTCATGTTTCAGGTAACCTGGTTAAATTTCTGGCATCTCATAAAAGCAAACAATTTTTTAATCTCCATCTAATTTAGTATCTGACTGGTTGCTGGCTGCTGAATAGCCAGGAAGCACAGTTTGCAATCTCACTAAGAAAACAGAAACAAAACAAAAGACATATTTATATCTGAGAGAAGTTCATACTGATTTTTAAAACATTTAAATGCACCTGCACAACTCAGAACTTGGAAATTACTTCCAGGAAAAGATAGCATTCACTAAATGTACCCAGGGACATCACACATAAAATGTTAAACAAGATTACACATCATTCTTTCTTGCATCATGTTCCTCCCATATTTTGCTGAAGACATTTGTATTAAGTTAACCCTGGTTATACAAGCCACATTAGACTGGTGGCATTCTCACTATATCTTTTAAGCCATAAAGCTCCAAAAACATTAGTTGCGGTTAAGTTGGAAAGTAAGGCCTAAGAGGCAATTTCCATCTTTCTTGTATAATGGCTGCTGATTTTGAACATGCTTATTCAAAATATAGCCACCTTTGCAGATGGACATCTTGGCTAGCTGCATTGGATGCTGAGAGCATTTAAAGGGCTTTTCCCAGGACTTGCCTTGATTCATCTCTCCCATCCTGCACAAGATCTTCATGGTGTCCCCTCCATACTTTTGTAGCCTCCACACCACATGTGGTCCCCCAAAGAACAATACTAGGCACATGAAACCTCATGCTGTTGTGAGGGCACTTCATGCATCCTGTTGCTGTGTCTCCAAATTGAGATTACAACACTGAAATAAGATCTAGGGAACATTAAGGAAACATAGTATTAGCTGAAATACTATAACATTTTAATTAAGAAGTTTGGAGGTCAACTGTTTCTTCAACTGATGGAGTTCAGTCATTAGCATAACACCTCTCCACAGCCTCCAGGAACAGTGCCAGCAAACTCCTGCAACTTATCTGTTTCAAGGTGTCATATGGGCTGCAAGAGTCTTGGCTTTATGACAAGCACTGACTGCCTCTGTGTCCACAAAGAACAGCAAAAGCCAATCATGTGCTGTTTGTGCAATCAAAAGGGAGAGATAAGATCAAAAGCACATAGAAAAGAACAAAGTAAAATTAAGCTTTGGTTAAAAATTAAATAATTATATATAGCTGGTAAAAATGTATGAACAAACATATATATAATATAATAAAATAACTAGGTAAGCTGGAAAAGCTTAGCCTTTGAAAAACAACCAAGAACACATGTAGATTAATCTTAAGCACAGGATTTTTTTCTGTATCACAAACTCTGGCTCCCAGCTTCAACTTCTTCATGGCTGATCCTTTCATCTCAACTCAGGGCATACTCTTGAGGGGAAATATTTACCTTACCTTTATCTGAATGAATAGTCACAAAAGTTACAATGTTCTCATGGCAATATTGTCAAGTAAAGGACTTCGTTTAAAAAATTAAGCAGAAGTATTCATGTTCTAATGCTGCTGTACTCTTCCTGTGAAGAAAAATAAAGTTCCCATTACCCAACACAATTAAAATAGCAAAATACCTCAAAAAACATTCCAATGAATGTTTCCATATTTTGAAAAATGTATTTACTAAACACTAGGGAGGGAGGGAGGGAGGGAAGTAAGGTAGGAAGGAAGGAAGGGAAGGGAAGGGAAGGGAAGGGAAGGGAAGGGAAGGGGGGAAAGGAGGAAGGAGCTTTTCAGGAAAAAATTGCCAGCTTCCAGGTATGCTTATTTTCAAGAATGTTCTTCTTTGAATATTATATTTATTTCCATTCTTGTGTATTACTGTGCACACTAAACATCTGCCATTCATTTTACCTTAACAGAGAATTCAACATTGATATAAATACTGAATAATATGGATCACTACATATAATGTTTCAGGATGATAAAATGGCTTCATTGCCAACGAAGATTTCATTTTCTTGATGACTGAGAGATGTTTTGGAACATTTTTGTTACTTGTTCTCTCACTGAAACTGATGTCATTTCACATAAGAGAGAAAGTCTGATCCTGCTTTCTCAATTTTCAGCTTGCTTCTCTGTTTTGGGTTAATGTGTTGTAGTTATTTGAGAATATGACAACTGTGCTTAGATGTCTTTTCTAATTTAAGTTGATACACTTAATGGTAGTGTAGTCTTCATTCTCAGTCATATCAAATGGAATACAGTATTTTCTGAACTGTGGTTTCTGGCTCAGCTGAATCTGATATGGTCATGATTATCTGGTCTGCTCTTTATGTAAGGTATCAGCAGACAAACTAAACCACACTAATACAGATTATTTAGATTGTGTCCAATATAGGACAAGGACAGTAAGAATACCTCTAGGTGGCATAACAAGATGACTTTTCCTGGCATGTAAAACCAACTGATAACAGTCAGAGCCATTAACATGCCTAGAAGCACTTTGAAGTAACAGGGAAAACTGTTTTAATGAAGTGCAATTAATAATATTTTCCAAAGTTAAGAAAATACTCTCTGAGTTGCTTAATGTAAAATAATTCCTTAATTTATGAATATTTCTGTAACAGAAATTCCAGAATTGTCAAAAGATGCCAATTGTCAAAATAAAGTCACATGATAAAATAGAAAAAGTGTAATAAAGGAAACAATTTTTACCACGGTCTATTAAGTTCATTCCGTATCAGTAAAAATATTATTTAATAGAGAAATTATGTATGGATTTCTGAATGGCTTTTTGCTGAGGCTGGCAAAAAAAAAAACTTTTGCTGACAGTAACTAGGAATGGTTGCTACTATCTTCATCACTTAGAATGCTTCCTGTACAAATGATGTGTTCTCTTCCATCCCAGGAAATCATCATGTTACACCATCAAGTCTTGCAGTTTCTTTCAAAGAAATCAGCCAGAAATTATGTGAACTTCTATTCTATCCTTTGTACCTGTGAAAGCAGAATTTTTGTGCACTTACATATTAGATTCCTTACTATGTGCTCACTTTCCTGGAATTCTTTTAAAAGAAATTTTTCTAAAATTTTACCATAATCTACATTCGGTCCAAGTTACGTGTTTTTATTACTGTGGTGCTGAGTCAATGTTAACAATCTTTTCCTCTCCAGCAGGTTTTATTAAATTGGGCTAACCCTAGTTGCACAACTTCAGATTCTAATTTAGCCTACCTGTAGGTGGTTTAGAAAGATCATAAGTCCGAACATAGCTATCTTTAAAATTTCATGCAGCTACAGTTTTCATTAATATCATAAAAACACCTACTTCTTTCAAAAAATAAAAAATAAAAAAAAAGGAAGGGGGAATAATTTTTGCTTTTTTTTCAGTTAAATGACAAAGTTTATATTGTAATTGAATTGGTTGTTTCTTGTTTATGAGACTATTCAATTGATATTTACTGAAGCACTGGAGATCATGGCATTGTATAGTTTACTACTGTTAATGAAAATAAAACAACAGAATTTATAAATCAATAGTATAACAGGTTTTCATCATATGAATTCAGGGCAGTTGGAAAAAATCTTCTATCCTTCAGCTCTCACATCACCATAATTTAGAGAAACTGGGGATAATCACATAGGATCAGTAGATAAGGGTGTAAGTAGTGTTGAGAACATGTGCAACTGCAAGGGATATTGCTGCTCTTTTGCAGAGCAAGTCTCCAGAAATTTCATTTATATTTTAGCTGAAGCTCTTGAGACCATTGCATTAAGTCTCCAAGGTAACACTTCAGTTACAGATATCCTTAACAGAACCAATTCACTTTCAATGTCATTGTCTTCAAGCCTGTATTCTCCACTTCTCAGTGACACAGATGAGTGTGCAGCTGCGCCAGGGTCAAAGGCACTGAGACATTGCTCTGCAAGTACAAAAAAGTGACCTGTCCCTGGTGGAAGCACAGTTGTGAACTGGAACAACTGCAGCCTGTACTGAGGCTGCCGGCTCAGGGTTCTGCCAGCATCAGGAGTACCAAAGGAATTGCTTTGTAAATGAGCCTCCATCATTAGAAAAGAACATGCTCTCCACCCTAGGTTCTCATTGTTGCTTTCAAAAAATACAGTGACACGATGTACAGCAGAACTGTTTCCTTTAGATAGTTAAAATGTTTGTTCACTATAGGTAGAACATTATGTTTTCTTAAACACAGCAGATGTGTTGTAACACTAGTCATAACTACACACTCCTCACTCTAGGTCCAGGATAGCTTGCAGAGAAGATAAAATTCTCCCTCCTTCAATGGTTGGTACAAGTCTTGGGGTTCAGAATGGGGTTCAACAGTGGGAAGGGCAGCATGCAGGAAATTTTCAGCACAACAAAAGCTGGGAAAGTCGCCTGGGGTCATAGAACCTGGGGGAGTAGCTGCTGGGAGAGTACTGTTACAGCTGTGCCTGCATGGGGATGGAAAGCAGGGAATGAAATCAGGTACAACCAAGTAAGAGGGTTGTGAAAATCTACAGAAAGGGCTGGAGGGAAGGACTCAGTGTAAGAACACAGTAAGCAGCTGCAAAAGATATTTTTTCCTCAGTCAACTTCTTCAGCATCTTCCCTGAGATTGATGTATCCTTCTTAGTTATTTAGTTCAGTTTAAACCTGTGTTTAATGACAAGGAACATTTTGATGCCTCTTTTACTGGTGATCTAGGATTCTGTCACAAAGATGAGGTGTTGGCAGCAGGGATAGGGAGGAGGATCTGCAGGGGTGGCCACTGTGAAAAGAAGCAGGGGCCTGTCCCAAACTCAGAGATTGTTTCAATGAATGAAATACAGGACACTAATGAGCCCAACCATCAAGTTGGGTAGGGCTCTGAGATAATGTCTTTAAGAAACTGTGGAAAAACTCTTTGCAGATGCAGTGAGAGAGAAGTCGGAAAAAAATGTGAGAAACACAAT
Organism: Odontophorus gujanensis; assembly: GCA_013399175.1. NCBI lineage: Eukaryota > Metazoa > Chordata > Aves > Galliformes > Odontophoridae > Odontophorus > Odontophorus gujanensis. Next base: position 294,193 of record VXAB01004173.1, on the reverse strand, counting down.
ACAGCAGACAGCACAGTCAGTTAAGAAGAACGGGGAGGAAGTACTCCAGATATCGGAGAGGAAATTCTCCTGCACTCAGGCCATGGTGAAGCAGATTGCCTTCCTGCAGCCCGTGGGGAGTCCAGGCAGGAACAGTCGGACTGGTAATCTGCAAGGATCAGCAGCCTGTGGGTGACCCAGGCTGGGACGGTCTATTCCTGAAGGACTGCACTTTGTGGGACCACATGCTGGAAAAGGAGAAGATAATGAAGATGAAGAAACAGCAGGTACAAAATGGTTTAGACCGACCACAACTTTCATTCCCCATTCTCCTGTGATGCTCTTGGAGGAGAGGAGGTAGAAGATCCAGGAATGAAGGAGAAAAGTTTGGCCTGGGAAGAAGGGAGGAGGGGGAAGGAGTTCTTCCAGTTTGTTTTGATTCCTTACCATCTTACTGTAATTATTAGTAATTTTAAGTTTATTAGTAAGCAATCTCTTTGTATTTATTGCAGGCCATGAGCTTTCCCACTGTATTTTCTGCCTCTGTCCTGTTGAGGAGGGGGAGCTAGAGAGCAGCTGGGTAGGGCTGTGGCAGTCAGCCATGGTCAGACTCACTGCAGCAAGTAAAATTTTCTTTGTGAATGCTACAACAACAACAACAACAACAAAAATACACTAAGAAAAACAACCCATCTTCAACCTATGCAATAGCCCATTAATCCAAAAGGCTGCTAAAGGGCATCCCTGCTACTTTCCAAAAATGATCAAACCAGAACTATTATATACTTGTGAAATTCTACTTAATCAAATTCAGACATCAGAAATACATAGATAAAGCCATGGAGTCTAACAGTGCTTTTTTTTTTTTTTTTTGGCTTATAAGTTTTGATCCTTTGAGGATCACTTGAATTCCACATTAAATATATTCTTTTTTTAAATTAAATATCTGATTTGTTTTATTTCCTCAGAGACTAAGCTGAAGTGATGAAGGCTTAAACAAAAGCCAAGTGTGATCAGTAATAATATTATTTTTGCAGCCATGACACTAGATTCAAGCAACATTTCTCATATATTCATTATTCTCCTTTTTCTGTAGCAAATTGCTTATTATGGCTAAAAAATAATTCAATTTTCTTGGTCTCAGTATTATCTGTGTTGCATAAAGACAGAACAAAACTGAACTTTGTAATATTTATCAGTAAATGCTATGAAATTCCATTCTAACTGTTACTAAAAGGGAAGAGAAGGGAAATTCCACAGTCCATTAATGAAAAGATAAATCTCCCAGTTAATAACTCCAATTATATGTATCACTAAATCTTTCTGTATATGTAAGTTTCAGAATCAATCTTTTCGTTGATCAAGTTTGCTATAAGCTTGTTTATTACTATGTGGTCCAATGGAAAAAACAAAGAATGATATTTCACTCAAAACAAAGTCCCATGTACCTGTGTTTCCCCAGTAAGAAAGTATACCTTCTCCTGAGCTACAATATGTCCAATACTTATAATGCATGTCATAACTGCATTTACATAATGATAATTTTCTTCTGATGTTTCTGATTTCCCTGTGTGTGCTCTAGAAACCATCTATAGGAAACTCTCTTGAATTTAAAAGTAAAATAGCATACCCAAAAGCAATGGAATATATATGTTAAAGTTTGCAGTGCTGGACTTAGATCACAATTTTGAAAGTGGCTTTGAGTGAAGGAAGAGTTTGATGGTTCTTTGAAAGCTGATTTCCTAGGATTTTAATATGAAATCTGATCAACTAGGGGGTTCTCAGTGTTGGTGCTTACTGCAGTAAACATCTCTTCACAGACATTTATTTAAATTTTATTTCAAATCATTTAGTTGGTGTTTGTGTTTTTAAAAATACTATTACTTTTCAATGCCATCTTTTTTTTTTTTTCTATCATTTTTTGACTTCTAATTCTTTGAAGTCTAGTTAGTTATCATTAGCATGTGGTTAGTGTGATAGAGTTTATAATTTTTTTTTACCTGTTCTTAGTAGGGTTTCTCTCTCTTAAATCGGATTTTGGCTTTGTTGTAAGTCACTTATTTTACCTACAGGTACTTTGTTTAGTTTGACTTGATTAATTCCCTAACACATCATACTTGTTAAACTGTCCTTTCCAAATGTATCAAAACATAACTCTCAATGTATATTCATTCAACAAATATCTTAGTTATATCAGATTTTTAGCTATATAATTTCATTAGCACTTTTTCAGATTTTATCTTTTTTTAAATCATTTAACCTTATTTGTGTTTTCTCCTGAAAACGTAAACATCTGCTACATTACAAGATTATTTAAATATTGAAAACAAAATGTTTCAGTCTTGTTCAACTTCTCCCAGATAAAGAGTCTGGGTAACTCAAAGGAGATCCAGAAGTTTCAAACACTGAATAGCTTTAGCTAAGAAATCTCCCAAAATACAAATTATCAGAAGAGTTAGCCAAGTTCTAGTCACTTAAGTTTAGCTCTCTAAAGTAATGAAAAAACCTGCTGACTTCAAAAGATCACTTTGCATGCAAGCTGTTGATTAAAGCTAATTTAGAACAGGGGACTAGGGCCAAAACTGACACTGATTCCATTACAGTTGATGTAACCTGAATTTATCTAGATTTTGAATACCGACATACATCCTAACAGATAAATGAAGGAAAACCAGTATGCACTGACAACATATGGTGTAGGAGCAGTTTATTTTCGTTTGTAAACTCTGACAGCCATCAGAGCAGGTGAACATCCAACTCACTTTACTGTGCTTTTTATACCACATTGAAGTGATGTGTAAAAAGGTATGGAAGCAACACAACACTATGTGGCAATGTGTTTATGTAAGTCTAATTAGTACACATAGATTAATATAAAGATACATATGCATGGTTAACCACAAAAAATACTGGCATATTTGTCTCCAAATTGCATACTTAGTACTAGGCAAATGATACACAAGGTATTTTTATATATCCAATGGAAATCTGACAGAAAGTTAAACGTTGAAATCTCAGTTCTAAAGGATAAACTAGTTCATCAGTGCAAAAAGGCAACAGCATGCAGTGGTGAAGGATTTCCTATAAATCTATGGAAGAACCTTTCATTTTTTAAATTAGTAGTCAGTTCATCCTGATCTTTGAAAACCTTTCAAGTCTGAATACTGCCTACAGTATACAAGATGTAATTGAAACTTGGTTTGTCTGAGATCAAACCTGGGGGAAATTGCCTGAAGTTGAGTGCACTAGTCAGTTCGATTTAAAATAACCTTCTGAAGAGAGCATGAGCTTTGTTTCTTTGTGTGTTTATTTTCCAACCTGCAATCTTCCTACGAATTGTTGGATTGAACTCTTTAATTAAAGGTGGGTATTATTTTGAACAATCAGATTCATTCTATAAAGAAACAGAATTTCAAGGAAAGATCTATAGTGATCAACACAGAAGGAAGTGGCAATTTTTCTTGTTTTCTGTCCGCATTACTTTTTCCTTACCAATAAAGTAGTGCAGTTTCAAAGCTAGACATTGCAGCTTTGGGAAAGAAATGTCAGCTAGATTTTGCATCACAAATGCAAGGCAAGTAATTGCAAGAAAAATCCTAACAGGACATCTGCCTGTGTGTGAAGTGTAGGCGTATAAAACAACACACAGGCACAGACAGCTTGCAACTTTGCTGGATCATTTATGTAACTTTCATATGTTATAGAAAGTTATGAAAAACATTAAATGACAGTAGGAAAAATTCTCTAAAATTTACACTCCCCTTCACGGGACAAAAGACTCTACAAGCTGGAAACCAGTTGTTTCAAGGCCTGTTCCTCCAGGAGAAAAAACAATGCCAAGAAAATTATCTTAATGGTTTTTTTCCTCATGTTTGTGTCGACACAATTCTATCCTAGCTACATTTTCTGGCAAACCTACTAAACAAACAAGGCTGCCCAAAGTCTCCATCTCATGTGCTGGTTGAAAGTGGAAGTTCGATTACACACGCCCTTGTTATGGACTGATCATTATCTCTTTGTATATGATTTGTGGGGCGCTATTTTTGTAAGAAGAAGAAAAAAAAAAAAAGCCAAACAGAAATAAATGCAAATACAGTCTGCAGCTTTTCTGTCTTCTGCCAACTAATTGTTAGCAATATATCTATTGGAGGATCTATTGCTTCATTTTAATTATTGGGAAAACAATATTTAGACAATGTGCATTTCTCTGTGGTGAAAGGCAAAAGGAATCAGAAGCAGGCAAAGAAATAACCTTCAAGAGGTATGTGGATGAAAACTACATCAGAGTTACATTTGCCTGAGCTGAGATGCAGCAATATAGAATAATATGACCAGAAAATCCATATGCTCTAGATACACCCTCTAGGTAGGCCACCAAAGCTGCATAAAAATCTGAGGGGGACCAAGCTAGACAAAGTTACCTCATGTCACCACAGTCACTTATTTTACATAAATCAAAGTATTTGAACAGAATTTCTGTTTGTAACAAAGAGTACATGGCATGAGAGGTACCTTTGTTGCCCTGCAATGCAAATCTTTTAAGAGAATTTTTTCACAATCTTTACTATGAAACATATTTTAAATGAGGATATTGATTTTGGTGATTTATTCTCACACTGTGAAAACTTACCATCACAAAACTGCAGATAAGATTGAAGTTTAGCATTTGAAACTAGAACCACTGACAATGATTGAAGTGTCTAATGCATAACCATAAGGTACAATTGAAGCTATCACATTGGTCAAATATTTCTCAGAAATTTTTTTAGTCAAAATAATTTGTTGATGACTTTAGCAAGACCTTAAAATTACAGTGTGTACTAATTTATGTTCCTCAGATTTTAGATAAAATTTTCATGCTCATTACAAGTGTAGCATTTATTATCTTTTCTACCACAATGCTGTGTTTTATCCCAATATATCTTGTTTCCCAAAATGTAGTTCCTAGGAGACTAGATCAAGGGGAAACTAAGGGTGATCTCTACACGATTCTTCATGTATATAACTAGATTTTATGGAGTAAATAATCTGAAGTATGTTCTATGGTTGGGACTCAAAATATCTAATACCAGCCACAGTATTCCTGCCAAAGGAACTACATTGTGCCCATATTTTGGGAGAAAAGGAAACAGGGCCGAAAACTATTCCCTTATATTTTGCATCTGATAGAACTGTTTCATGTCAACATGGAGCAAAGATAATGGCTTTGGTAAAAACTACTTCTTGAACTTGGTCCAGAAAAAACAACATGAGGACCATTTTCCAAGCAGATAATGGCTCTGGGACAATTTCAAACATGGACAAAAAGCTGGGCCAGACTGGGATTTCAGCTGAATTTTATATTCATTTTCCCTTGGGTCATGAACAGATGATTAAGATTCCATGGCAGCATCCTTGTAATCACTGCTGTGAGTAGGAATGGGAGGAGGAGTCTGGGCACCCTCTTGTTTTGGTGTCTTGCCCATGCTTGGTGAAGCTCCAGCTGCAGTCCCCAGCTTGTCTCTGAACCCAACTGGCTTCAGGCATGTTTGGCCAAGGCAGTCTGTCACCCCAGGGGTGTGCTTTTCTGTTCTACATTTGCTCCCTTGTGGTCATCCCTCTTCTAGAGTGTTTTTTAATGCAAAAAATTAGCTTCCCATACCCTCTTAGCAATTGTATGTTTTTTTTCACAGGAATGCAGTTACAGAGTAGACAAACCAAGTTTAGCACATTAACACAGTTGAATTTTTTGTGATAAGAATCTCTCCTAGAAAGAGCATGATGTACCTTTGAGTGCAAACGGTGGTTTTAATATTAAAATTACAAGTTGTATATTTCATCAAACATTGCCCCAGATGCAAACCAGAAAAATGAAGCATATGACAAGTACAATGAAAATCAGATGTGAAATGTATACTTGTCTGAAAAAAAAAACACAAAACCAACCTATTAGAAAATATTAAAAAGATAGTGAAATCATAAGCTATAGTCAGAAATAATTAAATCAGTGAGAACGTATTTTTCACAAAATAGCAGCAGTGGCTTATCCATGTAAGTCAACATTTTCACTTTTGTGCCACGAATTAGTAGAAAACAGGGAGAAAATATTAAACTTCACACTGAATTATACTGCTCAGCAGTAAACTATTAACTCTTTCTGTATCATTTCAGAGAATGTTATACACTGGAATTCAAACATTGCTGTGTAGGAATAACCAAAAATTTTCTGACAGCAGTTCACAATTGACACGTGAATTTAACTGGACTCTTAATCCTCAGCTGCTACTGTCAGAACACACAGCATCTGTCTGTAACTTACTAAGAAGAGACATTGGCTGAAATCACTGAAAATATCTCTGAAATTATTACAAAATAATAGCTATGGTTGTAAGATATTAGTAAGTTAATATAGCTATCTTTCTGAAACAATGAGCAGACATGAAAGAAAGATATTCATGGATTGGTGTATAAAATATGTACCATGTCAGATGCAAAATACCAGTCTAACCTATATGTCTGATGACTGGATAATTTGCCAAATTGCCTACAACATTTGAGATGGAAAGGGGGTGGACTCTCCTGTCCAAAGAAGGCCTCAGGATTTTACCAGTTTTAAGGTGGGAAACACATAGTCCAGACAGCTGGTGGAGCCTGCAGTATGCCCACTCAGGAGAGGACTTCATGACACTTCAGAAGGACTTTTCCACAGAAAGTCCTTTAATAAATTCCCTTCTCATGGAAAATGTAAATACTATCAGTTCTTCCTCTTGTAAAAAAGATCTTCAAAATAATGGAATTCCACTTCTACCCAGGAAGAAAAGTTCAAGCTTTACTAAGAAGGTCATTTTGTTTGTTTTCTTTCTTTTTTTTGGGGGGGGGAGGGGTTGTTTGTTTGGTTTAACCTCTGCTTTGTTTTGGATTTCTTCTTATACCATTTCATATAAGAATGCAAGCTGGTAAGTTGTTTTTGGGTAGCTTAGCGTAGTGATTCTGAAAAGCAATTCATTTACTGGTTGAATTTTCAAAGCACTGAATGCTTATAGGTTGACTCATAAGCTGCATTCATAAAAAGAAAAATATTTTATAAGTTACTGAATATATTCTAATCTATTAACCAAGAAAAAAGAGGTTTTTAAGATTTCAGTTGCACAGTAGGTAGTCCAAAATTTACATTTTCTCATTGTACCTGAGACTCTTACAATATCAAGTGCCATACCTGTGATTAGACTAGCATGCCTGGTTCACACTTCCTTCCCAAAACAGCCAGCTGTAAGTCTGGAATGAGTTGGACCTCTCTAGGTGTTTGGAAACAGAAAGTACATCAATTTTTTTTTGTTTGTTTAGAACTTGCTCTAGCTTCTTCACCTCTGCTATTACTGAAAACAGTTGTGATGATGCTGCAATCACATGGAGGAATTAGCTCTGCTTTTGATTTAGCCCTCTGTGCTAGCTGCGATGTCTCTCACATACACAAATATTTCCATCACTCCAAAATCCCTACTGCAAAACAAGAGTGCAGAAACTAAAATGTAAAAGCTTGGTTCATAAGCAAACATCATATCTGGTGGTGTGACATTTAAACCTTCATCAAAGCCACCACAGACCAAGTTGATCTTTTGTTAACAAGAGCTAGCCCTTGGTGTTGTTCAAATAAATGTTTGCTTGAACAACTTACTCTTCAAAAGTGTAAAACACATCATGTTTACTTCTTAACTACTTTCTCATTACTTTTCAAAGTTACTGCTGATAACAAAACCTAGAAACCTCGAAGTACAGAAAAAAGCAAAGAGAAAAAAACAGGATTTCTGAAAAGTTTATACAAATAACTGTGACAATTGTTAAAAACATTTTTTATTTTGTTTTTTAATAAGAATTATTTAGTAAGCTTGCTTTGCATTTTTGATCCACTAAAACACAACACACAGATGGAATTTAATGCAAGCTTTTAAGCAGGTAATTTTGATAGCCTGCACTAAAATTCTTATATGCTGTTTGATCTGCCACAGCCCATAGCAGACATTATGTGCAGGTAAGAAAACTTTGAATCTCTATGTCAAAATTTTAGGGAACAATAATAACCAGCTATTTGTCCTTTGAATATCTACGTATGTCCATTTCTCCATTTCTCAAGGTCCTCTCAGAAGCAGTATCCCATTACACATCTCTATGTGGTACCTTATTTGCTGCTGCTGCTGCTGTGATTTCCCTCATGGAGGCACAGGGCTGCCCTTTGCCACCTATACCTTACATAATATGGGAATGACACAAGGCACAAATACCCAGGTGTCACTGAAGCAATGTGAGAAAGGAGAAAACCATACCCTCTTTTTCATTATCCAATGCAGGGAACATAACCCCACATCTGCTCCTCTCTCCTTTTCCTTCACTTACGATAAGGGTAGAAGTACCAGTCTGAGATGACATATGTTAACAAGTAAGGAAATGTCAGAGCACAACATGAGAAAACGTGTTAGTGATGTGTTTATACTACAATACTGAGCTTTGTAAATTCTTCCTTCCTTTTATTTTTTTTTTTTTTTTTTTATTCTTGATTTCAAGGCCACTGGTCCCTTTCATGCTGATTAGATTTTCCTCTTTTGTTTTCATTCTTGTGGTTTAACCATATTTCTCTGCTAATGAAATCACTCTGGCAATTTCATCATGGTACTTTCATGTCATTTATGACAATTCCGGCTGCTGTATATTTGTTTATACTTAAATCTTCCACTAGGATTAAACAATGCCTTTCAAGGAGTCCATCTTTCATTTTAAATACCACTTAGTCATTCATGACCTTGAATTACATTTTTATACTCTCATTCCTTCTTTTCCAAGTTCAGGGGCTAATCTCTCTCTTTCCCGTTCTCCCTTTTGACAGTCGTCTGGGGACCCAACTTAGTATACTCTTGATTTCTTTTGGCTAATCCCCTGAGTGCCTCTTTCAAAATTTCCTTCATAAAAGCCAACTCCTTATCCTTTTCTCATAATCGCCTTCCTAGTTCTCCCTGTAATGTTGCTACACTTCCTTTTGACTTAAGAATTTCACTTCAACACATGGCTCAGCTGGTGAAACAATAGCCTGTGACCGATTGTTGTGCACTAAACCAATAAAGCAGATAATAGTTGCCAGAACTAAATAAACAGCACACTGAAGTTTCTATTTTGCACAGAACAAACACACTGGATTTTTTTTAATTTAATTTCCACACTTCTTCATAATTGGATCACTTATTTCTGAATTCTTCTTGTAGCAAATACATCCTCCAAAGAGCGTGGTTTACTTGGGCACACTTGCACACACAGTACAAAAAGAAAGATGTAAATAGGGAAGGAGTCTACCTACAAATTCAGGTTCTGTTTTGGCTAGCCTTAATATCTTCTGCTCTTTGAACAGGATCATGCATTTGGGGTGTCCATACTAAGTAGACCTTAGCCTTAGAACATATCCAGAGGCATCCAGAGTGAGAGCAGTGTGACCAGGAATCATCCTATCCCACTATGCCATGCTGAGTGCAAGCCAGAAGAGAAAAACCCTTTCAGGAGGCTTATTCTTAATGACGGGACAGCAAGGGCAGCATGTCACAGTCTTTCATTGAAACATCAGGGCTCTGTCTAACCGTGGGACTCCAGCATCATGGCAGCACCGCAGTCATCCATGCCTGGGCTGGGTCTTTCAGCACTGAAGTCCTCAGCTTCCTCAGGAGCTGCCTGAGCCTCCCAAATAGTGTATTATAGAGAACTCTGAGAATTCCAGTCCTAACATCTCTTCATTTGAAAGCAGGGCAGTCTTAGAAGCATGGAAATCCTTTGGAACATAGAAGGCTTTAACCTGGATAGCTGAAAAGAGAGGCTGTGAGCTTTCTTACTCTCTCTCTTGTTTTTTTTTTTTTCTTTTTCTTTGAGGTTTGAACATTTCTGGACCCTTTCTTGCTGCTTTTTGCTTCTTTCTCTGGAAAATATTTTCACTCAAAAAAGTACTGCTCTAACCACCAACAACAATGGAAACAGAAAAATGAAAATACCTAAAGTAAAAAAAGCCTCCAACCACAAATATTAAAAAGAATCTTCAGCAAAAATAGAATGGATAGTTGCAAGAAGAAAGAAAAGTATGAAAACCTGTGTCAACACAGCACTTACTACAAATCAAAGATGTCTGTAATACAGTCAAAATAAACCCCAATGGGGTAACTGCAGCAATAAACCAGTTACTCTTTTTATAAATCAAATTATTTGTTAACAACCCTTTGGAGTTTTTCCAAAGCAAGTTTGAATAGAAGTACTCATTTTCCGAAGTGTAAGGTATCCAGGATGTGTTGACTTCAGGGCTTCTGACTGTTTCATCAAATTCAGCTGTGTTCTTTTAACATAACACAGTTAGCAAGATGGCAAGATAAGCACTTTGCAATGCAACATTCAGTGATTTCTTTGAGGTGTGAACAAATGTACCTCCAGTTACCATCCATGGCTGTAGCAGTTATCTACAACTCTCCTCTCTTATTAAAGTACAGAAAAATAAAGGGGAAAAAAGTAAATGTAAATCCAGTTATTGATGTAATCCATTTTTTCATTACCTTTTAGAACTGGGATAGTGGCAGTGGGCACAGAGTCAGGAAGATCACACTCACTGGCCAATGCACGTTAAAGGATAGCTAGAGATGGAGAAAATGAGAAGAAAAACACTAGCAATAAGAGGAAAGGCAGAGAAACATGAAGCCAACTGCAATGCAATTCCAAGATTGTGCTCTTGCCTTCAGCCCTGTGAACAACATGTGTTCTATTTTGGCAGCAGGTGACTGCTGCCGCTCGACCTGTGCCACTGTGTCCCTTTTGTCCTCCCAGTCATGCAGAGGATATTACATGACTCAGTCACACAGAGGGATCCAGTATCCTCAGGGATATGTGTTTAAACCACTGAGGTTTCTCCTTTTAAATACCTCCTGCCCTTCCAGCTCACCATAGCTTTCCAGGATTGACTCAGAAACCACAAGTAATAAATTTCCCACAGTAAACAAAACAAAAAGATGACATTTTCCAGAAAGAAAATGATTTTTAGGTACTTAGCCTTTACAGAAATAATGAATATTGCAAGTTTTATCAAAACTCTATAATGGACACCAGGATGGATAGAGACTTTAGGTAGTTATCCAAACATTTCACACGGTCATAATAGAGCATCCAAACACAGTCACCAACACTGGGCAGGAGATAGAAGAGCTAGTGGATGAAATGATGTTTCTCTCTGAATGTGACAGGATTTGATCTCAATGAAATACACAGTTGCTGTGGGGACATGGCGCACAAAATGTTTTGCTGCATGGAATAGCTTTCAGTGGATAATGAGCTCTGACCCCCATCCTACTGGAAGGATATTTGTGAAATAATTTTTTAAGCTCTGATACGCAGCATCACATATGCTGCACAGGCCCATGTCTCATCTCTCATATTCAGATCCACAATATCATAAGAGGACACGCTAGATCTACAGTTCCTGGGAGACAGAATGGCCTCAGTTGGAAGGAACCTCAAAGGTCCTCAAGTTCCAACTCCCTGCCACAGCCAGGGTTGCTAGCTGTTAGATCAAGTACTAGATCAGGTTGGCCAAGACCCCATCCAACCTGGACTTAAACACCTCCAGGGATAGAGCATCTACAACCATTCTGGGCAGCCTGTTCCTGCACCTCACCACTCTCTCAATAAAAAACTTCCTCCTGACAACTAATCTAAATCTCCCTTCCTTTATTTTACAACTATTCTGCCTTGTCCTATCGCTATTTATATACCCGTGTAAAAAGTTGATTAATTAAAATTAAATAAAAGCATTGAATTACTGTAATTTTATCTCTGAGGTAACCTGTAAAACAACTTTAACCTTTTGTCTGACATCTTTTTTGTAAGTGCTGGCAAGTAATAGTAGCCCTGTTTGTTCTAAGCACAAGCAGTTTGCTCAGCAAGCCAGGAACAGACCTTGAACCGAAGTCACTCAAAATTTACCTGGTGCCTTGGCATGTTACCTCCCACCAACCTCCTCTATTTGCCTTTCACAGAATGGCCAGGAGCCAAACTTCATGACTTTGTGGCTGCGGGTAAGGCTCCACATGGGCTTTGACAGGTGTGGACCGTCCTGCCCACCTCTTCTCCATCGGCAGGTATGAATGGAAGCACACAGAGCCAAGTCAAACTCATCTAACACAAAACTTCAAAGGACAGTTTCTGTTCACAGTCCACAGGTTCGTCTGGCAATAGTGTCACAGATGTGGTGAGAAAGTAGAGCTTCTTGTAATTTTTCTACTTCTGTGCTTAAGGTCACAGTACAGTAAAGAAACAGAGAAGTGGTCAGGTTTTCCTATTTTCATCTAATGGGTATAAATTACTGTGAGAAAACTAGCAATGATTTCTGTGTGGCAATATTCATGCCCGTGAGGAAGAAAAGAAAATGACATGAGTAAAATGTAGTGTGTTCATAGTAGAGAAGGATAATTTTGGTGTTTTTTTGTTTTTTTTTTTGTTGTTGGTTTTTTTTTCCAACCAGGGAACGGTCTCCTGAGAAATTAAAACAGAGCTTTTTTACATGCCTTAACTACCCATTTTCTAATATTACCAGCTTTATTTAAAAAAATAATAAAAATAAAAAGACGACATATTTCAGAGGCAAATATCTGACGATATCAAAATTGATTCCAATGGAAACAGGTCTCTTGTACAGGTAACAAAAGTAACTATCAGACCATGAGTCTATTACTGCAGTTACTTGGAAAAGCATTGAGTGAGGGAACTTCAGATTTCTGGTTAGCATTTGCATGATGCTTTCCCAGTTCCTGCTATGCTTGGCTTTAGTCAGTACCGTGCCTGCATATGGCATCTCAAAAATAGTGGATTTCTCTAGCTAGCTTCCTTACTATTCTGTATACAATTTTTCATACTAAGAGAGCACTCAGGAGCAAAATTTTGGGGCAAGAGCAGCTTGGTAAGGATGTTTCCCATGTCTTTTGTGATGTCACCAGTCATGTCCAAGGGTTTTGACTCTTTTGACTCTTTACCCTCAACATTACATTTTATACTAGCTAGGTGAAGATGCTGTTTTTGGGTGTAATTTATGGAATAATTATCAGAAGTGACTCTTTTAGAGATATCTTGGTTTTGACAGATCCACAGATTGAAGAAAGCTGTATAAATAAATGAATCTTCAAATACTTGGAGTGTAGAAAATCAGAAAAACAGCTTTTTGAATAGGACTATTTACAGTTTTTCTCCAGTAAAATATTTTCAAATTGACTTTTCTTTTCTTTCTTTCTTTTCTTTTTTTTTTTCTTTTCCCAGCATCAATGGTAATTTAATTAAGAGGAATATTTGAAACTGTACCTATGCTAATTGAAATAACAGGAGTAATAGAAACTGTACTCAATATGAATATTTTTTTAACATCTGGAAGAAAAGTCATCTTTAATGAAGAAGCCTAAAACTGTTATACAAGTAGTCTTTACAAATACAGTAGAAAAAAAAGAAGAAAGAAAAATGCCAGAATATTTTACGTATCCCATTAAAGTGATTGTATCATTTTGACATAATGTTAAGGTTTATTAACCCATAGTGGGAATGCTAAGTCACAGCCTAAGCAGCTGGTGGGAAGGCAGGGCCAACCCAGGGGAGCTCAGGTGCAAACAATGCACCTGAGTGATGAGAAGGGTTGAAGCCAGGATCCACTCCTTCCCAGATCTCATTTAAGGGTTGGTGGTGGAGGCAGTCATGTTTTGCTGAAGATCTCTCTCTAGCTATGGCCTTCCAAGGGTAAGGAGAATCTTTCCTTTGTTTCCTGTGCTTACAGCAGCTGCATTTGAGTATATCCTCTCTTGTTGCAGCCTTAGACTTTCTTACTCTGCTGTCAGTGCTGTGCTTTCCCTTGCTTTACATTGTCACGTAACTGCAACATGCCTCAGTGTAAATACATGGTTTTTACAGGGTTTTTGTTTGTTTGATTTTCTTTTTTTTTCCCAGTGTTTCAGATCTGTGCAGATAATTTCTAGCAGACTACTGTGTAAGGTGATCAAATTCAAAAAAATATGTGTTTAGGTCACTCCAAAAGTAACGCTTCTTATTCATTCCCATGGAAGTGACAACAGATGTGGAGAGCTCTGTAATGTCATTTAATAGAACAATTTCTTACCTATGAAGCGTTCTTTTTCAACATAGTCACCACCATGGGCTATGCATTTCTCCTAGGAGTGAACAAGAGCCTTTATTTTGCACTTCTAACAATTTGCATCAATAGAGATGACCTACTGTAACTGACACCTCTGCTAAAATTTACCACCCTTTGACTTATTGTATTCTTGTCTGCTGAGCTCCATAAATGTTCAGCATTGTTGAGGAATGTCGATGTGAGCAGTTTCCTCCCCCCCCCCACTTGTGGAGGAATTCATTTCCATGTATTTGCTTTGTATGCACTTCCATGTCAGGTGTCATTTTCTTAAACTGCCCCTGTGCTGCCATCTGTTGCAAGAAACAAGGTGTAATGGAATACTGACTCCAGAGTGTTTTCAGAGGTGTTGTAGGACTTGGGAAGCCAAGTCTAGAGTTCAGCCTTTGAAGCATTGTCTTTTGGAATCCATCTTTGTGGTGAATTACCTTCAGACTTCCGTTGGAGAGGGTGAATTAATGTGACAACACAGTAGATCTAGGGAATAAGTGAACATGGCGTTTGAACAAACAACAAACAATGGTCCAGAGCAAAATGGCTATCCAGCCATCTTTGCTTTGCAGCAAAAAGCACACTCTGGAGTTATTTGAAAATATAGTCTCATCATAATTAACCCATGACAGCCATGAAGTAGGTAGCCATGGCTGCCTTAGGGCGTTCATTAGCATCAAGTCATGATACATAGGGCAAAATAGTATCCACTTGGACGAATTAAGTACAACACCTACAATGCAGTTCACAGCTGAGTCATATTTCATTCTGGTCATAATACAGGTAACATATAGACTTTGAATTATGAGGGCAAGCATTCAGCTCAATAATCAAATTAAATTTTAGGAGTCAGTCTGTATCATATTGTGGAGAAATTCTGACAGTTCTGGTAAGGATCTACCCAACATTTGGGAGGTGTAGCATATGACTTCTCTACTCATCAATGACATTAAACTTGTTCTGATTTTTGTGTTTCTTACTGTTTAATTCAGAGCTATGACTCCTCAGCAGGAATACCACACCTGCTCAAGGAATACCTCTGTAGAACTTCATGTGTTTCAACATTAACAGTAGTTAATGGTTTTGCTATTCCTTATTTCATTTCGGGATGACAGTGATAGATCTTTGTTTTAAATATAGATGTATTCATTATAGTTAGCTTAAATGTAATGTCTAAACTAATTGGAAGTATCTCTTTAAATGCATATGTAAGGACAAAAGACTTCAGGATAGTAAAGCAGAAAACTTTAGTAAGTGTAAGAAAACACAGGTCAAAGGAAACATATTTGATCAGTTGCAGAAACGTAGAAGAGTTGTGATACTGCAGAAGACCAATATTTTTCACTACTGCTCTGTAAATCTGTTAACTATCTAATAGGAGAGGAATGTGATTTGGGATTTTAGATGATGGTACAATTATTCGAACACTCATGATACCCGGTCCTTAGTAAAATTCTATCCCATATTGTCATACTAGTGTCTTTCCAGCTATTGTTCTGGCCTTGGTGCTTGAGTGACATCCAGCAGGAAAGTGTGTGGGGATATCTGGTTCTGTGTGGACCTTACCCTAATCATTCTTCCTGTACCCCTTCCTCTCTGACTTAGTCATCTCTCACCTGGCGCTGTGTAATTTGTCTCGTTTCGTGGAAAGCTTTTGTGCCATCATTTAGCCTTGAGGAAAACACTGATGACTGAGTGCAGTGTAAATCTCCTCAACAGCATGTGTAGGGCCCAAGCCTGCTTTCTATTGTTGAACTATTAACTTGTATAGGATGTGGGTGAAGAGCATACTTTATAACACATTTTTATTAAAATCTTGTAGATGAAGAATTGCCATTGAGATGAACAGATGCAGATTATTTGGGCACTAAATGTACAGTATAACTGACTTCCACTAAAGATGTGGCTTGGGAGGACAATTGCTGATAACTTTTTCTTATACAGAAAATGATATTGCAGATTATGAATAAATAAAATGGAAGGAATTTAACCTTTTCAAAAAAAAAAAAGAAACTCGAACAAAGTGTCTTTGAGAATGGTGAGTCATACAAATAAGGATCATGCCTAAAGATGCTTCTAATAGGAATTTGTCAAACTAGTATATACTAGTTGACCTCCAGCTCTCATCCCCACTTTGCAGAACTGAGGCACAGTGGTGCTAAGCTTGGGATTCCCTCACCCAGGAAGATGCCCTTTCACATCAGAGATGGCTCAAGCAATTTAAAGTACGGATTAGTTCATGTTGTATATTTGTGTAGAAATGCCTGAAATATTTTAGCATTTCTCTTCTCTTTATGGCAAGCAAAATCCTTTCATTACCTGTTTTTCACAGGAAGGTGTTATAAATCCACACCTGTCTGTTTGTGTTTTGAAGTGCCTCAGTCTGCATTTTACTGCGCACCACAGTTAACCACATGGTAGATACCACTTCTTTCTAAACCAATTAGGTAGGTTTCCACTACACAGACAGGAAGGAGTTCATTTACAGGACCAGAATGGCATATACATTCTTTAGTCAGTCCTTAAAGTAACTCAAGTTTTGCTCAGATCAATGGAAAAAAAAAGCTATAGAAAAAATTCCATGAATTACTATAAACTCAGTGCAACTCTTCTCAAATTATTCTTTTAAATCTGCTCATGAAGAAATAGTGCTATTAATATTTTCATTGCATTAAGTACTGAGATTTTGTGATTAACAATTAATTTGACACTTATAGTTGTGTTAAGGACAATTCTGAGTAACCTGTATTATCTTGCTATACCATGAAGGCCAAAACTGTACTGTAAAACATCTTGGGATTTGTTTCAATTAATAATTAATTCAAAACTCTGCTGGTAGAGGTTTGATTTTTGGAATTCCAATCAAATGAAGAATAAGAATTGGTGAACAAGCTGAAGATTAGGAAGTCATGACAGTCTTCAACATTAAAGAAATTCAGTTAATATTCTTCTTGTGCTTCAAAGCACAATAAAGTTGTAACAAATTATAAATATTTTGGACAGTATTTTAAAAGTATTTAAAATTAATTTTGCTCTTCAGCCTCTGTTGTTACAACTGTCTGAAACAATGTTATAGTCACACAACATACCTATAGTAGTATGTCTATTTCATTTTAGTGACTTAATGCAAACAATATACAGAGGGAATTTTGATCAATTAGACCTATGTTCATCGTAATTTCATGCCTTTCAAGAGCTACCTTTGTGCAGTAGACAATCAATAACACTAATTTCAGACTGGTCACAGTCATTTTCAAATGCATTACTTCAGATAGAAGCATACAGCAGCAGCAAAGCAATTTATGTTAGCAAAGCAGTGCTGGAGTGGTTAATGTCTCCTTATGCACAGTGTCATTAAGATTAAATGCAGAAAAAAGATGATTTTTTATCTGTAACTTCCTAGAAATCCACAAGATTAAAAACCCAGTTATCTGTAAAGTGTTCCGTACTTAATTTAGGGATGCATACATTTTAGCAAACAGGAACTTACCATTTACCTAAATGGAATAACAGATATAAAATAAAATGTGGTTGATAATTAGATATAATGTTTATCAGCATCAGTAGAGCTTGTATGATTGTGACTTCAAGGAAAAAATCCAATTTAAATATACATTTCCATAGTCTTTGCTGGTTTGAAAAATAGCATCCTTACCTGTGAAATGCAGACTTTTCCATAGCAACTCAGGGAGTTTTTTTTTGTTTGTTTGTTTTTTTTACTGGCTTAGGTCATTTATCTGGATAAATTACTCTACGCTGCCTGCAGACACTACTGATAGCTTCTGGGGAGTGTCTCTGGCCAGTTCCAACACTGCACATAAAGATATAAGCAAGGTGCTTGTGTACTTCAGGGACTACTGCTTGGAGGAATCACTTGAGACATAACTAATCTGAACAAGAGGTATTCCAGAGAAATCATCCTCTCAAGTTGTTAGTGCCAAGAAGCCATGTACTTAAAAATTCAATGCTGCTGTTCATTTGCTTCTGCTCAGTCGTATCAGAGAGTATGGTAGAAAACACAAGGTGTTTCAGCGGCTTAGAGGGAGGAAAGAAATGTTAAAAGCCTGAGATGTTTTCAGCAGCACCTGCTGCTGTTGACAAATGATCTGAGGAGATTGCATTTATTCCCTGAGTGGTGTGATAGCATGGATGTTTCATAGAAACCCACTTCCATGCTGCAGGGAAGGATAAACTATACCTAAGCCATTGCTTAGATAGAAATATCTGTCAATCAAAAAAAGATTACACTTCAATGTGGGACCCACAGGCTTTCTGCACTTCTCAGGGCATATCCACCAGCATCCAGGGTAGGAAGCTGTCAACTTTGTCTGGGCCTGGGGATGGGGAGAGAAAGAGTCACTCCACAGGACTTTTCTTCTTGAGGCTGAGCAAGAATGGATGGGCAGGAACAGCTTCTACTGTGCAGGCAGCATCCTCTGCCCTTCTGGCTTCTGTCATCCCAATTTTTCTCTTCTTACAGTCACAGGGCGTGACTCTGACTTTTTGCCTCCCAACAGTGCAGGAACAAAACCAATGGTGCATTTGCTATAGCAAGAAGAGAGGGGATGGAGGACAAAAATGATCATGCTGGTCCCAAGGGGTGGCAGCCGCTGCTGTTGTGGTGGTAGCTGTAAATGCTGTCAAAAGCCAGGGAAGGTACAATGTGGGTGGCTCTTAAAGGTATGACTTGCCCTCTAGTATCTTCTACAGCAGTGCCAAACACCTCTAAATTCTTTCACACCCAAGCTGTACCCCAAAACTGCTACATCCTTCTTTGCCCCTTTCTGCCCTATAGTGTCATCTTTTCCTGCTGAAAGCTCTCATGTGAGAGCTCCATCCTAGCACCTTCTGCCATCAGAGAACACCCCAAGCTCCCCCACCCCACAGATGCTTTTCTCTTCAGCCACAGCAAGATCTTTCACCCTATTGTGTATCACATACATATCAGCGCTTTACTCTGAGTGCATTTATTTCTCTATCAGACTTGTACAAAAAGCCCATTAATGAAGACATATGTCTACACTTCCATAACACCTTATCTAACAAAGACAGTCTTCACTCTTAATAAAGCGCACACGGCAGAGTAATTAATAGTGAAGGCTCAACAGCACTGTTATTTGTTTTCAGAATAAGTTAACACTTTTACATTTTCAGTGTTTGCTCCTTCATTCACTCTACCTGTTGTTTGAGCTTTGTCTGGGCACAGGAAACAGTTCAAATAATTATTCAACTATTTGAATAATAATGGGTAAACTCTCCATAGTTACAGCAAATATCAGTTTGTTGTAGTTTATACTTCCATAATTTTAATTCTTCTGAATGAGTTTTACATAGAATTCTAATCCAATATTACCTCCAGATTCAGAGAGAAACAATTAAACTGCCTTCAAGTTAAATTTAAATAGGTAGTATCAAAGGCACAAGGGAAAGGTGGTGAAGACTGTTCAAGGTTTGCATTTCCCTGTAACATTTCTTCAGTTATCTCAAGCTTTTTAAAAATTCATGCTTGAGGTGTACTTGGAAGGAGTTTCATAATTACAAAGCTATTCACTTTAGTAGGGAAAAAGGGTAGCCTTCTTATTCTTAATTAGGTAATCATATTTTTTTCCAGGAAAACCATCCTCTAGAACATGATGAGACAGAGTCTTCAGCAGGATTATATTGATTATAATGTATTCTACTACAAAAGTCAGTCACAACTCCCCTGTTAATTAAGTCTGTCCTTTTATATCAGGTCCATTTCTCTGCCTGGATAACTTACATTCTTCTTCCGAAGGCTGCCTCTATAGATGTGACACAGTGAGTTGCCAGGAAATCCAGCAGCTAAAGATGCTCATGGCCTTATCAATTACATTCCAGAAAGTTGAGTGAAACTTCTGTCTTGTTATTTCTCAGAGAAACTTTTGAACTCAGTGGAAAATATTTGTGTTTATAAGAGAATTTTTAGCAATTTGGAGTCATTCTTATAGAACATATTTCTGACCTCTTTAGAAAATGCAGTATAATTGCAGCTTAGACTTGTAATGCTTTTTGTCAAATGTCGTGTAGATACTGTTAATATAAGCTATTTACTGCAAATATGAGAGTGTCAAAACCAAGGATACAATTACTATAATGATAGCTCTTCACTGCAAGAGAAGTACTTGTACCTGGTGCCATAATTGAACTGTTGCATTAGAAAGCATAGAGATTCATGAGCAGAGTGATGAAAGAATGAAATAACCAAAGGTTAGTTCCTTGTTAGGTAATAACTTAAGTTTTCCTTAGCACAGACAAGTCATACCTCCTCGTCCTGAAATTCGTCTTCAAGATACAAAATGATTTTTCTCAAGTCGTTTCACAATTGTAGATTAGATGTGTTCCAGGTGATGTTTAGACATATAAGGAAAATAGGCTTCACAAGAAGAGCAAAACAGCTGTATTTAGTACACAGAACAAATAGAAATGTTTCCACATCCATTCAGTAACACGCAGTCGTAAACAAATGTACCAGCAGTACCCAAATTTCCTGCCACAAAAATTTTCTGCCTTCTCTTGACAGCTGTTATGAGAATTCTTATTTAAAACTTGTATTTGATATCTGATATCAAGCTACAAAAAATGCCCCTCCAGCTTTTAGGCTCTACATGAAATCCTTAATGCACCTTCACCAAAGGGTGAAAGCATATCTTCATGTCTCAATATCTAAACAGGCTTAGTGAGTTTGTTGACAAGAACTTGAGTGATTACTGAATACCTAAAGAGCAACATTACATACATCTTTCACTGATATCTAAACACAAAGTTAAGTGTGACATTCAAGGAGGGGAAATAGGATATAAGACAGGAATTGGATGAAACTTCAATAGGAAATACATCCTGTGGTCTTTCTTTCTGCCTTTTAAGTATCTGAAGCATTAAGAACATGGTCGCCTTAAGCTTCTAGTTGATAAGGACACCTCATGTCTGAGCTGCCCCTTTTGAGCTCTATCTTTTCTGACCATGCGTGCTGTGGCAATTTGGCACAGAGCAGTGTGTATCTGAAGCAAATCCTTTGGTTTAATTTTTTGTGTATGCTATGGTACTCAGAGCAGTTTTGGTGTATGTGAGAAGAGTTCATTTCATCCCAGGGTTCTGAGATAGACAGCTGATGAAGTTGCCAATCTGTTCTCCATCACATTTGAAAAATCATGGCTGTTGGATGAAATTCCTGGTTACTGGAAAAGGGGAAATATTACTCCCATTTTGAAGAAAGGAAGAAAGGATGACCCAGGGAACTTCAGGCCAGTGAGCCTCACCTCTGTGCCTGGGAAGACTGTGGAGCAGATCCTTCTAGATATCACGTTGAGGTGCATGGGATGGATGGGATGAAGAGATCTGAGACAGCCAGCATGGCTTCTCCAAGGGCAACTCTTCCCTGACCAATGTGGTGACCTTCTATAATGGAGTGACAGCATTGGTGGACAGGGGAAGGGCAACAGATGTCATATACCTGGGTTAGTTTAGTTTGGAGGAGAGAAGGCTCTGTGGAGACCTCATTGTGGCCTTCCAATACTTGAAGAGAGAGTATAAACTGGAGGGGGAACAACTGTTTAAGTGAGTTGATAGAGATAGTTAAAAACCATTCCTTCTTGTCNTGGGATGGATGGGATGAAGAGATCTGAGACAGCCAGCATGGCTTCTCCAAGGGCAACTCTTCCCTGACCAATGTGGTGACCTTCTATAATGGAGTGACAGCATTGGTGGACAGGGGAAGGGCAACAGATGTCATATACCTGGGTTAGTTTAGTTTGGAGAAGAGAAGGCTCTGTGGAGACCTCATTGTGGCCTTCCAATACTTGAAGAGAGAGTATAAACTGGAGGGGGAACAACTGTTTAAGTGAGTTGATAGAGATAGTTAAAAACCATTCCTTCTTGTCCTTAGACAGGGGAGATTTAGGTTAGATGTTAGGAATATTTTCACTCAGAGGGTGGTGATGCACTGGAACAGGTTGCCCAGAGAGACTGGGGATACATTCAAGGCAAGGCTGCATGTGGCTCTAGGTAGCCTGTTCTGGTGGTTGGTGACTCTACCCACGGCAGGGGGTTGATCTTTGAGATCATTCTGTGATTATGATTTCAGAAACTCCATCCCAAAAGCAATGCCTGAAGCTTTTCACTGGAGCACCACTCTAGCTCCCATGGCATTGTATGCACTATGTGATGCTGAGGATCTTCATGATACAAAGAAGGACATGTTTAATGGGAATAATTATCTTTGACTTTTCCAAGGGAACAGTACTCTGCCTATTTTGCCGTGCAGCAAAATGGCAGTCATTTCTGCAACTGAAGGCATGTCTCCTGAGGTTTATGTTTTGATAGTCCACCATGGGTTGGAAGAGGGGAGACACTTTGGATAGTGTTCCAGCATGGAATAGATTAAGAGGAGAAAAGAAGTGTGAGATGGCTGGGACTTGTAAAATGGTACAAAGCCTGTTAACTCAGGAGACTTTTTGTTTCCTCGGAGCCTGAATGGCTCTGAACCACCTCTCCTCTTTCTTTCTATTCCTTAGCAGGTTTTCTGATGCACAACCTTTCTCACAGCATTTCCATGTAGATCCATAAACAGGTACACACCTGTGCTCAACACATGTTCCCCTAAGTAGCTTTTGGCAATTGCATTCCCCTAAATAATCCTTTTTTACTCTGTCCATGGAGGACAGAAGTTCACATGTGAAGGGCAGCACAGGATAGAACATAAATATGTGTACTTCCAGATGGAAGGTGTAGGAAATGTGGACTTAATGAGCTGAGTCCTGTAAAAGAGAAGAGAAGTATTTGGGGATGTACTTCACATCTTTCTGTGAGAAAGCAGCAGAATGATCTTTCAAAAATTGCAATGGGATACTCCAGGTTCAAACTAAAATTTGAAGTGTGAAGATAGTTGAGAAAATTTTGCAACTCTGATGAGGAAAAAGCAAGTGCCTATGGAAAAACAGCCATAAGATAGATATGATTATGTTGTGTTATGTCAAGTTCATTAGGAAGAGTCTTACTCAGTTAAAGTTGGGTGGATTGTAGGAAAATCAGATTGGATGAGTAAGTTCAAGGTTGTAAGAAGATTCCTTCTTCAATAATGCTAAAGAAAATGCATTTCCTTGGTTATGATGGAGGAGACAAAAAACAATAGGACATAAAGATTCCTCTCCTTGGAGGGGAAAGTATATAAGTAAAGAAAAATAGCTCTGCAGGAAAATTTTGGCACTTGTATATCAACATCATTATTACTATAGATCATGTGAATAATTTATTATGTTAAAACTATTCAATTTAAATGATAAATCATTGTCATTATGAATATTGTATGTATAACCACAGATGCATTGCCAGTTTCACTCTGATACGATGATCAAGACCTGAGCTAATAAATGATGGTGAGAGATATTGTTGACTGACGTCTTCCATTTTTGTGTGTAGGGTTAGCCAATTTGGCCTTAAATGAAAAGGAAATCATTTTCAATCTACATATCAGTTCTGTTTTGTTAGCAGATTGTCTACTTTTGTTTGCAGATCAGCATGAGTTCCTGATGACAGCTGACACACACACTGTAAACCGAGAAATATCAAGTAAAATGATGTTTAGCAGAAAACTAAAACATATAACTAATTAAATATTGACATGACTTTTGTCATATGAGTAGCAGCATATTTTTAAGGGTCCTTTCTTTTAATTATGAATCTTGAATACTTAGTATTTTGTTGGTGCACAAGATTTTGTCTAATGTGGAAGTCTTTACCACTTCAGATGTCAAAAGTGGTGCAGAGGTGAAGCAGATTTTTCGCCACTTCTTAGAAGTGCAGCAAAAATAAGGCATCCCCCACTGTGTGCACACAGCACTGATGTTTTGGGATTTACTGAAAATTCTGCTAGGGGCTGTAAACACGAGGTGGGATGCTGTGGGCATTTGCTGAAGACTGAAGAGAGCTGTAGGTGCCAAAGGAGATGCCAACTCATTCATTAGAGGGTTGAACTCTTCTCTCTCTTTTAGGCATTTTGTCAGCAGACCAGAGCTGCCCACTACCACAGAATTGCTAAGGCTTTCCTTTATTTACCCTTTGCTTCAGCTGTGTGTTCTGTGCTTTCTAGAAGAAAAGTACCAGTTTTCAACCTAAATTTTCAAAAGACTTATTGTGTTATATGTTCAGTGGCATCCAACTTAACAGTAATTGAGGCATCACAAAGAGACTTGGACTGGCCACAAAACCAGAGGGATTCTCCAACTACTGACTTGGTATCTATTGTAAGATGGAACAGATATGTAGAAATAATAAATTATAACAAACTTAGTGCTTCATAATTCAACAGAACTTGTCATTTAGATAGTTAATGTCTTCAGAGTATTGAGGAAAATAAAGATTAAACTAATGACTAATGTTTTCTCACCTGGATTTCTCACCTCATTTTTAAAAGGAAAAATACTCTTAAGTATCTATACTAGATTTCTGCTTTCACAGGTTGTATTTGTTCTTAAACTCTGCTGTTTTATTAGCATATTTACACAGAAATCATTGAAGAAATTTTTATACAAAAAGAGAGGTTTCGTACTTGGTTCAACACATCGGTTTTATGAACTCATCATTTTTAGATTGTGAACAGGGAAAGTGGACAAAGGGAGATGAGGGGAAGGGGCAAACTTTTTAATATGCCTAAGAAATTGTTTCTCACTTGGAACTCATAGGCAAACTAAACTGTTTTTTTTTTTTTAATTGGAATTAGATTCGGTGATATGGAAAATTAGCTAGTTTATATTGCTTTTACCCAATTACTCATTTTGGTATTTTAATATTTTGTTCTGACATTCAAAAACATAACATTTTTGTCTTACCTAAAACGATCCCTTATTCTGAAATTTCTTTCAAATTTAATGCAGAGACTTTTAATAAAAATAACATAAAAATGGCAATAAATACTTGTGATTTACCAAAAAGTGGAATTTTCCGTTTTTTCCTTAACTCTGCTAGGGATGAAATTTTGCCATCCCAGCAACCAGTCAACCAACTAAAGAAAACGACTAGTTTCACATGCTTAATGTGGAACGGTAGTGGAAAAAACATTTTGTATGTATTTGAATGGTGTAGTGAAGAGTGGTAATGAGTGCTGCAAAGCTTATTCTCTCTTCACATGCTTCAGACATGACTGACAATCTTCTCTTTTTTGTTGCACCACTATCGTGTTTCTCCATTACAGCAATTATATGACATCATACTTTGTTGAATTTGTACTTTAGCTGGGCATCCCAGGAGCAATCTTTCAAATATACTCTTTTCCCTAGTAAAATGTCACCATGTCTGTTTAAGTGTTCAACCAGAACAGTTAAAATGATGTCAGATTATTTATCTTGAGTCTAAGAAAGGGGCAGAGAATTGAAGGGTTCTGTTGTTCAGAGCCAGAATAATTTCTAATAGCATTCAATAGTAACTCTTCTCATCAAATGTATCCCAATAATCACAGCTTTAGTGACGATAGTTCAAAGGTCTTTACTGGACGTGGAGGTCTACAAGGAAAAATAACATTATAGAAAAATTATTCAATAATTTTCTTAAATGCTTAAGATTCCAGACTATTCTATCTTTAAGTTCAAATATTATTTTAAAGTACACTAATGACTTTCAAAACACTAAAAATGTAGAAAATGGCATTTTTGTTGCTCTTATTATGTGGAAGGGTCTTATATAGAAAGATTTTCATTTAAAAATGTCAGGAAATTCTAAAACATCTGTAAGGATATAAAGCTTTTCTTGTTCCCGTTAATACTGACCTCCATAGATTTTACCATAGAATCATGAAATCATAGCATCACAGAATGTCTTGGGTTGGAAGGGACCTCAAAGGAGGTCAAGTTCTAACTCCCTGCCACAGCCAAGGTTGCCAGCCACTAGATTGAGTACTAGATCAGTTTGGCCCAGACTCCATACAACCTGGTCTTAAAAACCTTCAGGGATGGGGCATCCACAACTTCTCTGGGGAACCTGTTCCAGTACTTCATCACTCCCTGTAAAAAATTTCATTTTTATGAGAATGGACATGAGATGTATATGTTGCATAAATAAATGAAAAATAAGGTTGTAATTGTTGCTCCTTTTCTTGGTCTGTATGCAAAGGAAACTGAATTTTACCATAATTGTTTTTTGTTCAGTGAAAAAAATAATATCAGATTCATCTTCACATGTTTTAAGAGGATAAAAGATGTAAACAAAAACATTATTTCCTCTTTCTCTTGCATCTAATGTCAATATGCTATGTGAGGGAGGGAGCTGGGAGGAAATTGAAGTTTCCCCATGAAGGATCATAAATCTAGATCTGTTACTCATTAATGAGTCCCCATCTAGCTCTTAGTTGTCAGTAGACTTGCTGCTTAGAAAAAATGTATAGAAGAGTGCTGGGAAGGTAATCAGGAAGCAGGCAATAACAGGTGTGAACAGTATGCTCTCTCCATTACCTTGCTAATGTACCTTATACCCTTGTTGAGGGAAAAAAAAAAAACAAGGAAAAAAATTGTTTGAATGAAATGGAGTGTTTCACTTTCCTTGTCTACTTGGTCTGCACTTATCAACAAATTGGTAGCAAAATCAGAAGTATTTTCCACTTAGGATATCCTCTCAGACAAAGAAAAACAACTTCCTTGTCAAGATGCATTTGGTGACACAGCTTACCCCCTAGGTGTTTTATCATTTGTTAGATCTGTGAGAGCTGGCATTTGGCCCATGGTTTTTTTTCTTCATTTGTTTATTTGGTTTTTTTTTTTTTTACAGCTTCTGGAGGAAATCTTTGTAAAGACAGAAGTGTTTTGTATTGACTCACAGAACTGAGCCAAAAATAGGACTTTGGGCCATAAGTAGCTATTTAAGTAAGCTTTACAATGCATATAATTTAAAAAACACAACCCAAACCAATGTCCTGTCATCCAGAATAACAGCCTTGGTGGCTGTGAGGTATATGCATGGAAAGGCTAAAAGAGAATAGGATGATCTTGCCTGGGATGTAGATGGTGAAGCTGCATTTTCTTTCTTTCAATATGTACTGAAATAACTGGGGAAGAAAATAAACAAACAGGAGGAGAGGGACTCCCAAAAGATTCAGGGTAATACCATTTTGTCTCCTCAGTTATCATGTGAATCTGACAGAGTTGTTACTAACAAGGCAATGGAAAACCTGATTTTTTTCCCAAATATCTAATTTCAATCAATAGATATGGGCTGGAACAACTGAAATTTCTAACCTTAACAAATATGGTTTGTACTCAAACACATCTCAGTTAATTCATTTTCATTTCAGTACTTTTCTGCAGTAACAGAGACGAGAGCTCTGATGTATCTCATCTTGCTTTTGTGTACAGCTGCAGTTAGCAGGGAAGCAGATATATGGGAAAACCCTTTACCTTTTGTACCTGGTGGTAGCCAAATGGCTGTTAGACAGTGGATGATGGGGACGTGCTCTCACACCTCATGTGGCAACTGCTGTGTGGCAAGAAGTCAGAAGAATTCACTAACTGCCTCATCTGGTAATCAACAAATTTTGTACTTTATTTTAATGCGTGGCCTAATGCTATGTCACTCAACCATGGTTTGGGCACTAAAAATAGCATATTTCAATCTGAACAGTTATAAAGAAAAAAAAAAAGACAGTCTAATACTGTGAAAGGATATCTCAAGTTGATGTGGAGGAACCAAATGAGAAGTCTGCCTTGATGTGTCAACTTTTTCTTATTTCTTTTTCTTTTCACCGTGCTCCTTAACTTGATAACTTAGTTGTTAAATCAACCAATGATGCTGGAACTATAACAGTAATAGACCTGGCTACCTTTTCAGGGCAATTCTCTATGTCTGTTTTATTTTGATTAATGTAATATAATTGCTTAGTAGCAGAAAAGGACACACAGGTGTTACAAAGGAGGTGGGCATCTTGAACATATGGTGTCTCTCATGTTTATTTTGCTCCTGCAGTATATATGTAGCCTTTGATTTCTGCTTCTAGCTCAGCTGTGATCATATCCATTTCATCTATTCTTTCCTGCCTATCCTGCCTTCCCTTTGTTTCTAGCATCAGTCTAAAGACAGAAACCTGAGCTTGAGGTATAGTTGCAGTTGATTTACTGTTTTAACCTTTGCTTCTGCTTCTTCATTCCTCAGCTTCCAGATCTTTATATTTCCTTTAGTGGTTCCTAATTCATCTTGAGTTTTCTCCTCAGTTGACACATTTCTTGACTTTTAAATTCCAACCATTTGCCAGCAATATTCTTCCTACTCTTTGGGCTCTCTTCTCAGATCTCACATCTACTGTAGGAAGAGGGTGTAAGGCCAGGAATGAAGAAAGAAGAGAGGAAATTTTTTAGATCTCAATTGTTACCAGAAGGTTTTTTTCTTGCTTCACATACAACTTAATTCTGTGTTGTTTTACCCTGGCTACAAGAGCACATCCAACTTTAAAATACCATTACATGTTACCAGCACACCTATTTTATCTGTAGACATATTGCATTTAGAGATCGCAAGTATGTTATTTAATAGACGTATTTCTTACATATTTCCAAGATCTATGTCCAAAATCCAAGTCTGGTGAAATCCATATTATGCTTTGAAGTATCTCATCCATGCTGAATGATCAAAGGCATAACAACTTAAATCATGTATGTGTAAGTATCCCCCTCTCAGCTGGGGTAATTAATTTTCTTCATTATGGTTGATATGGTGTTGTGTTTGGGATTTAGGAGAAAAATAATACTGATAATAAACACCAGTTGTCTCCCTAATTCAGCTGTGGAGGAGTGAGTGAACAGATGTGTATTGGCTCACTCCCTGCCAGGCTAAAGCACAACAGTGAATGTGAACAATATTTTATTGCTCAGACCCTTAGTTTCTCATGAGATGTTAAGATCACATTTGCCTAGCTGTGGTTCAGTTGCATATAGACATCTAATCTGTGGTTATTCCTCTCTACTCTGCACAGATATGGCCTCACCTCGATTACTGTATGCAGTTTTTAGCAACACCATGTAAGAAGGACATAAAAACTATCAGAGAGTGTCAAAAGGAGGACTACAGAAATGGGGAGGGATCTAGAGAGTAAGATGTATGAGATGCAGCTGAGGTCTCTTGGTTTGTTCAGCCCAGAGAAGAGGAGGCTGATGGTAGGCCTTGTGGCAGCCTGAAGAGAATGAAGCGGCAGTACTGAGCTCTGCTCTGTGGTGGCAGCAGCAGGACCCAAGGGATCGGCATGGAGCTGCATCGGGGAGGGTCGGGTTCTTCACCAGAGGATGGTAGGCACTGGAACAAACTACTCAGGGCAGTGAGCATTGCTCCAAATGCAGGAGTTCAAGGGGTGTTTGGATATCGCTCTCAGACGGTGGGCTTGAATTTTGAATGCTCCTGTGTGGAAGTGGTATCTGGGCTTGATGATCCATGTGGGTTCCAACTCAGGATATTCTATGACTCTATTGCATTATCACAGTATAAGAGAATACCAGGACTGTAGGAGTTGGAAGGAACCCCTGGAGATCATCTAGTCCAAACTCCCTGCTAAAACAGGCTCCTTTGCAAGATCTCCATGCAAAGAACTCCATGCAAAGTGTCTAGGACTCCAGGCCTCTTTTTCTCTTTTGTTTGGATAGAATTCATTCAAGGGAATTTGATCAACAAGTTTCTTAAGAGCTTGTGTCATCTAGAACAGACATTTTGTGGTTTAGTAGCAGGGAATGCACTGAAAAGTTTTTGACCAGCTTGAAAATAAACCCTGTGGCTCCACTTATTTCTGTGATGGAGCCCTGGCAAACATCACTGCAGCATGTGTGTAAGTTTTTCAGCTTGGGAAACTGTGACATAAAAAAGCTTAAGTGACTGTGTAGCAAAGATGTGAAGAAAACAGAAATTCCACTGTTGGTAACCTAATTCTTATTCATTACTGATTTAAATTCTAACTGTAATTTCTTCTCTCATAAAACAGACAAAGTCAATATTAAAAATTAACTTCCCACTAAGATTAATAAGGAAAGATCCTTCACCATCTCATACTGTCTTCTTCAACTTGGAGATTTGGTAAGACAGCACAAGATGACTCTTTTTTTCCTGTTCTAAAATGATGTGTACATGATAATGCACAGAACAGATGACTACAGAGTAATAGCACATCACGGAATATAAATTTCACAAAACAGAACATTAAGTTAAAACTGTTTTTGTTTATAGGTCTTTAACATAGGATTCTAATTCTCTGTTTTAACTTCAGTTTTGTTAAACCATTTCATTCTCAGTTCCTCCTTTTGCTGACATCACTGTTAAATTTGGATATATATATTTTTTACAGCTCTTTATTGAGCTATACAGAAGCACTGAAAAAATAGGATAGAAATCTCAGCCTTTTTAGCTTGTTGAGGATAGAGATTAATATTCAAATTGATTTTCAGTTAAAATGGATCTACAAGTCAATAATGAGGCCGATAAAATATAGTTTTGACAAAGCAGGATATTAAGAAGTCTGTATTAGTGAACCTTTTGGATCAGACTATTATTTCAGAAAAGAGAAATCTGACATTAGATCCAATATGCTTGGGTGAGACAAGGTTTTTGTAATTTTTCTTTTTTAATTCTGGTAGCATTCATTAACAGTGACTAGGTATCTTATCAGCTTATTTTCTCATTCGGAAGCAAACTTTTGAACTCAGTTGCAGATTCTGCAGATCTATTTTTGAAAGAAACTTTGTCTTTTCAAGGTGCATGCTCCTTTAGGAAAAAAATATACAAACAAAAAGAAAACTCAGAAGACTTTAGAACCAAAAATTCAGCAGAGTTTAACTATGATAGTATTTTACACAATAAATTCTTGTGCAGCATCTGATTAACTTAGTAATTTAGTACTGGGTTCTGTACATGTTTTGGGATTACATAGGGATGTGCATGGCAACAGCTTCCTACACAGTCGTGTTTCAGATACCTTTGGTAGACGTGAAGAGCTTGACTTCAGGTTCTTGTGAGCTGTCTGTCTCCGTGTTGCATGAATCAACCTGGTAGACAGGTTGCCCTTCCTCCTTGTTGGCATGTCTTTTCTGGACACCACGGATCCTGAAAAATATAAACTGTGTTTACCTTAGAATACATACATATATTTTCTCTCACTGTACTTTAAATGATATGGCCAATCTTTTATCTGAGTTAAAGAGCTTTACCAAGATTTTCCTCCTGCCATAGAATTGCAGCCTTTTTCCATTTTTCAGAATATAAACAAATGCTACATTCATCAACGAACCCTGCAATCTTCAGAAAAACACTCATAAAGCTTGGTTGGAACTTTATAAATCTCTCCCATACCTATCCCATATACTGCAGCAAATAAAGCACCTTTCTCTGTCAAATGGGGGACCAAAAGGAACATTGAAAAATAGTCATTTGTTAGTCTCCTTGTTAATAATCCCATCCTATTTACCTCTTTTATATTTTTTTTCCTTCGGTTGCTTTCTTTCTAGGTCCTTTCAGCGGGAACTGAGATAGCTCTCATCCTAAGGTTTTCCTTTAGAGTATCATTTAACTACAGTTTGAAAAAATCACAGGCATATGTGCTTGTTCTAAGACTATCTTGAATTGTCAAATAAAGTAAATTAATTTTCCTAGGTCATGGTGCTACTGAATCAAATTTCATCTGCATTGTTTTCTGAATAGTGAATTGGAAAGTCTTTTCTTATTTAATTTGAATATTTACATATTCTGACCACTCTGGATATGGACGTAATAAAAGAAAAAGTAGTAGCAAAACAAATAAGCAATACAATGAAAAATATCTCAAAAAATACAAAGCTGAATGCTTATCATTTTCCTATAGGAGACATAAGCTGCTCAGTATTTCCCAGAAAAGGGCCAGAAGCAAAGGGACTAGTGCACAGATATGTCCTGCAGTCATCTTAACCACCACAGAGCCCTTGAGCATAGGTCATAATGTTCCCTATCAAATTAAATAATGTCAGTTGTGCTGTTTTTATGGAAAAACTTGGTCATAAGAAGCTGGGTGACAGAAAATGTCTCATTTAGGGTCACCCAATAACTTTAGATTAAGCTGAAAAGACATTCAGCATGAGTCCTTCATCTGGTGTGCCTAGAAGTCTTACTAATTGTTCAAGTAAACATGCCCATATTTATGCTTCTCTAGGAAATTATTCTAGTGGTTATCCTGTAGAATTATGCTGATGCCACAGAAGAAATCTGCGAAGACATATAGTGAGATGAATTGACCACGGGCATTCTGTGGGGTTTTTTGAGCAAAGTAACTCTTAGGATTTTAAATAATGAAGAAAATGATTAATTCCTAGACGTTAATCATGTTTTCTATGTAAGTTTTCCTGTGGGAAGGCTTTGTTTCAAGTACTTCCTTTGTCCTTGGAAAAGACAGTCAAATTATCAAGTGTTATCTTTTCTTTTTCTGTATTATTTTAACTTTCCTTCTTTCCCTTCCAAGGTTTCCAATTGTATTCTAAAACACTGTAGTGGTATTTATTTTTGCTTTTATTTTCCTATACTTGCTTCAGCTAGATCATCAACTGTAGAAATGCTACAGAATGTGGCAGAGAATCTAAAGGAGGAAAGAAAAAGGAATTTGTAAATCTATTATTTTATTTTGTATAATAATAGATTTAAAAATCTATTTTTATGTATGTAAAATGTATTTTTATAATAATAAATTTATTTATATAATAATAAATTATTATTATATTTAGCCCATGTTGATAAAAGTCAATAACGCACAAGGCACTTTGTATGGTTGTTTGTTTCTCCCCAGCCAAACACTGATATGTGTGCAGAGGTTTATATAAGAGTTTTAAGCAATGCTTCTAGGGAATTCATATCTCAGGCTGTTATAATGCACGTTTTTTCAAACTAGAGCTTTTACATTTAGTCCTTGCATCTGATTTAGAAGCGATTATACTACGCATGTATTACATTAATTACAACCATTCACAAATAAAACGGAATCCAAACTCTCCAGCTGTGACCAAGTTTAAGTCTAGGTTATCAAAAAGCTGCTGTGATAGTTCACTTTATTGTATAATCATATGCTTTTCCTTATGTGTCTAACAGTAACTTAATTTCATGGTCTACCATGTAACTAGACACTATGGAGTACTAGAAAGCATATGAAAGATTAAATTATTGATGTCAGCATGTTCCTCACAAAGATATTTACAGAGTAATAATTTCTTGAGAAAACAATTATTCCTTTCCATTAATATGAATATAAATTTATTCTTTAAGGCATATGTATGGGAACTGTTGAATCACAGCCTGAACTGCTGATTGATCACCTGAGGCAAGCACTGAGTCAGCTGCAAGAACACAGGTGAAGGCAATTCACCTGTGTGACCGGAAGAGAAGGAGTCTGACTCCACCTCTCCTTGATCCCATTGAAGGGCTGATCACCACTGGTGAAGGATTTCTTTCTGGAGATTGCTGTCTTGGAGTTTCCTTTTGTGAGCCTAGGACATGGGTGAGCATTTTTCTTTATTTTGATTGTCTCTTTTCCATCTTGATAATCTTTCAAATTATACCATCTATAAACTATCTCAGCTAATGATACCCTCTGGTATTTTTCATTCTGTTGACTTCACACCTTATAGTGTAACTTTGGAAGCATAGTGGTCTTAATCTTCTGTCAGACCTATATGCAGTATTTNCATGTATTACATTAATTACAACCATTCACAAATAAAACGGAATCCAAACTCTCCAGCTGTGACCAAGTTTAAGTCTAGGTTATCAAAAAGCTGCTGTGATAGTTCACTTTATTGTATAATCATATGCTTTTCCTTATGTGTCTAACAGTAACTTAATTTCATGGTCTACCATGTAACTAGACACTATGGAGTACTAGAAAGCATATGAAAGATTAAATTATTGATGTCAGCATGTTCCTCACAAAGATATTTACAGAGTAATAATTTCTTGAGAAAACAATTATTCCTTTCCATTAATATGAATATAAATTTATTCTTTAAGGCATATGTATGGGAACTGTTGAATCACAGCCTGAACTGCTGATTGATCACCTGAGGCAAGCACTGAGTCAGCTGCAAGAACACAGGTGAAGGCAATTCACCTGTGTGACCGGAAGAGAAGGAGTCTGACTCCACCTCTCCTTGATCCCATTGAAGGGCTGATCACCACTGGTGAAGGATTTCTTTCTGGAGATTGCTGTCTTGGAGTTTCCTTTTGTGAGCCTAGGACATGGGTGAGCATTTTTCTTTATTTTGATTGTCTCTTTTCCATCTTGATAATCTTTCAAATTATACCATCTATAAACTATCTCAGCTAATGATACCCTCTGGTATTTTTCATTCTGTTGACTTCACACCTTATAGTGTAACTTTGGAAGCATAGTGGTCTTAATCTTCTGTCAGACCTATATGCAGTATTTTTTCACTTTCTGGAGAAAAATGCCTCACTCTCCTTAGCTGGGATCTTTCTAGTCTACAATTGGAATGTGAGCTAAAAAACATGAGAGTCTTTCAGCAGTATTTTGGGCTTTACCATATTCAAAATGTTTAATTAAAAAAAAAAGCTTTATATTTTTTTTAATTCATTTTGAAAGCATATCAAATTTCTACAGGCTATTTACTGCAAATGAATGACAGGGGCTGCAATGACACCTGGGGCGAAACTCATTCTTTTCTATATTTCTGACTGAGTAAAAATAGAGACCAAGAAAAGCCATCTCTTCACCTGTGTAAAAATGCTTTTGAATCTTTCCTTATGGTTTATTCAGAAATGTCTCATCTCAAAAGGCCACAGAAAAAAAAGCATCTTGACAGAAAACTCTCACTTTTATGAAACCTGGTGGCTGCTTAATTCAGCTCTGCTTAAAGCTCTCTTTTTAACCAGGTCATGATCAAATTCATTCAGGAAGTTCTAGCTGAGCAGAGGTGAACACGTCATTAGCTTCCGTTTAAAAGGATGGCCTCAGCTAATGCGTATCTTTGGTGTCTGCCTTCCAAGCCCAGAAGAACACATGATATTACCTGTGCTGTAAATTTCAGCAGTGTTTGATACATATTGGAAGAGTGTGAAATTAGATGCATCCTAATTAACTAAGAAATTTATTTCAGTAGCAGGAAAAAATGCTCCCTAAAAGGAGGGGAAAAGAAAATGTAAATATTTGTTTGCTGGCAGGTATTTTTGTTGTTTGCAAAGAAGGTAGGGAACTTTCTGTCTCATTAACTTTGTGCGTAAGAACACAAATACAGTTGCATGAGCTTTGAGTTTCTTACTGAAATATGAGTTCTCAGTGATATTGATACCTATCTAAACTATGAGTCAAAAGATAAACTTCAGCTTTACCTAACAGAACTCACCCACCTTTAAATCCTATTGGGAAGCATGGGGATTGCTAGCCTGTTGTTTAGCAGTGTAAGATCTCTGAAACCTGGGAGCTGTATGTCTTTTTCCCTTGGTTGGATTAAGATTTATGCAGCTGTATTTGGTAGGATGAGAGCCTTGAATAAACAACAGCTCTGAGGATTGACCTCACACAATCTTGGAACTGAAAAATCAAAACTAAATTGTTTAGCAATGGACCATGACAGGAAATCTGGACCAATGGTAGGTGAGCGAACTCCCACTCATTGCTTTTCCTTGTTGCAGTATCAGCCAGCATCAGTAGAGAAATGAAGAAACCCTTCCCCCCCCCTCACTCCCCCCCAAAAAATATGTTGTTGATTGCAAATATGTATATGTGTGTTTATTATTCTTTAAAGAATAAAAAATAAATTGATCGATTTAGCTATATATATGGTTATGTTGAATTTTAAGGTGGGAATAATCCTACACTGTTTTATGATGTTTAATGTCTGCTGAACTAAGAGCCAAAAACAGCTGAATGTTTGCAGAGAGATTTTATAGATTTTAACTCTTGTACTGCTGTGGAATCATTTGAAGACGTTAATAATACTCAATTCCTAAGTCATTATGGAAATATTTTGTTGTGTGTATAATGAAATCAGCAGAGTCACATTTGGATACTACTTAACTACACGAGATTTTAACAACAACAACTGTGTATGCTGCACTGGGAATAGTTTCCCTGAATGTGTCATGGCTTTTGCAGAACCTGAGTTGGATGAGGTAAGTATGAGAGAAAATATTTCTCACAAGTAAACCATTTAAAAATTTTATTCCTTATCGTTTTCCTATAATAATACTAATAGTAGTAATAGTAATAAATAGTAATAGTAATAAAAATAATAATAAACCTTTTCCTATCTCTATTATTATAAAATAGTAGTTCAAATTCCAGCTGGAGGCATTGAACTAATTTTTGTCTAAATACTAGGTATGATTTTTTTTTGTTTTGAACGTACAGTGAGTTTATTCTTACTCCTTGAAATAACTGAGAAACATACACACTGTCTGAGGATTTTTATATCCCAAACTTTATGGAAAATTTCTCTGTTTCTGATAGGGGATCTGGTCTGTTGCATTCAGTTAAGAGTTGACAACCCTACAACTATGTGGTGGAAGTTTTCCTGCAACTATGGTACCAAACAATTTTCTAGATGTCTAAAGATACTTGTGATAGAAGTGTGTTTCAATTAATAAAACATTTACTGCATTTCTAATTATACAGATGGTATAAACCCTGGGTATGTTCTAAACGTGTCATAAAACTCTTAATTTGGAAGGATAAAGAAAATTCTAATGGTATTGTAAATTTAACAGAATCTACAACGCAATCTAACAGCATGCACTTCTCCTGTCAGATGTCCCTTATCTATCAAGAAAATATAAGTGCAAAGTCATGCCAAATATTGTCAGACACAAGCTCTGCTAAAATGCAGGTGGCAGAATGAATCACAGTGCCTCTTGTATTATTTGAACTGGTCAGAAGTGTCCTGACAGAAAGCTTTTCACTTAAAAATACAGAGCCAGCAAATTCAAAACTTTTTGTGAACATTCATGCATTTTATATATTTCTGTATACATAGATATGAGCATCAGTGTGATCAGTTTTTAAACAGAAAAATTTCTTGACTTCAGCATGCAGTAACTTGCTGGTTTGGCATTACATTTCTTCCTACATCTGCAGAACAAGCACTTAGGCAAAGAACAAAGGGCATGATATATACTTCAAGTCAGCTGCCAACTGTGGTAGTCTGCTGTCTGCTTACTGAATGCCAACATCCTCTCTGACAGGATAACTCATATCACCTGCCTCCAGCACTTTATGCAGTTATGTGGTGTTTAGTTTGTTTGTTTTTTTTTTTTAGCAGGGTGAAACATGAAAAATTTGGGTAGTGTTGTACTTGTAGCAGTGAGGTATCAACGTTTTCTGTCAAATTTAATGACTTACAATTAGAATCTTTTCCTTTTCTTGAACATAAGTAAACAGACAGACATAAATACATTTCAAAATGTTCTGATTTCAAATCTTCAGATAAACTGACATTCAAATTACAACATTGACCTCAGATGTTTTTTGGACCAACAGTAGGTGAGTGGTGGTGTTTTGATGTTGATAATCTGGGTTTTCTGGATCAGAAAACGGGGGGAGAAAAGTGTATGAAAGCAAAGACATACAAACAGACAAGTTCTTCCAGCAGTTAGGGCTTCGTGGTAATCATCAGATGCTGCACAGGAATGGGTTGCCCAGAGCAGTAGCTGTTCCATCCCTGAAAATGTTCTAGGAGGCAGCCCTGCCCATGGCAGGGGGTTGGAGCTAGACGATCTTCAAAGTTCCTTCCAACCTAAGCCATTCTATGATTCAACATGATGGAATTTTGAGACCAAGCAAAACAAAAATCTTACGGATTTATGTGGTTTATGAATTCACCTAAGTGAACTGTTGAATGTTTTCTTACTGGAACTGAATGAAACTCAAAGCTATATTTAAAAAAGAAGTTTAAACAATCTGGGGATTAAACACTTCTTACAGCTTTCACAAAGCAGTCAATTTTACACAGACCAGATTTAAGATTAGAATCAGCAAAAATTTCTCGGCTTGCAGAACTCTGGTATGTATTTGTATAGATATGATAGTATATTACAGTACCCTTTCAAGGTACGCTCATCTACTTTTCTACCTGTCTGATATTTAGATGGAGCTTAAGACTGAAAAGCTTTTTTTCCTGGCATAGCAGGAAGACATAAAAATGCCAAATAAGAAAAAAATGAAAAGTTGCTTATATGTGAATTATTATTGCAATATCATCCAAAGATATGAAGTTTGTGATGTAGATGCAAACATGAGAGAGCTCAGATATATTATTAAAAGCTTTTACTGAAGGAAAAGCTCTGGCATATTACTGGTTTAGCAAGGTTCAAAATGGAGTAGTATACCTTGTAGTATGCCTTTGTAAAGCATCATTGAGTTTGCATGTAGTACACAATATTTTTTTCTTGTCTTTCAGAAGCTGTAGCTTTCTAGAACTGTTTCTATTCTGCTTCTATCTTCCCTCACTGGTCTAGTGCCAATAAGAAGGTGGCAGCACTCAAATCTGTGACTTCAAAAGCCCTTTTACAAAGAGAATCTCTGAGATCAAAAGTGAGGTAGAACCAGTCTAGAGAAACCACAAGTCCCAGAAAAGGTAGAGAATGTAAACAATAAGTAGTTTCCCCTGAATCTTATTATTTCTATTCCTTGACTACAGGTTCAGGTGAAATTATGAGCAGCTGAAAGTTGAAAATATTTAAGATGGCTTTCCTAGGAAAGGATAATAACTATAAGTTATGAGTGGGGAAAAAATAAAAGTTCTCTAGTGATTTTTTTTTTTTTCCTGAGTAAATTGTGACTTCTTGGGGGGGCGGGGGTAGGAAAAAAAAAAAGGGCTTGATCAAACATACAAACTGAGAAAATGGTCTTTTGCAAGTCTCTTTGCTCTTTTTGCAAAATAATTCAAAGCACTGAAATAATGATGTGCTAAATGATAGAAGTGGTATTTTTCCCATCCACTGTAGCCAGCTATTGCAGGTTGTAATTTTCAGCCTGTCTAGGGACTCTTGATCACTGACACTAAGCTGAACCATTGCACAGATATTTTAAAAGGCGTGGATGTTCTTATGCAAGGCTGAGAATTCTATCTGAAGCAGTCAAATTATGTCACATTGCTGTCACCACACTGTCTACCTGCAACATTCTATGCAGGTATTTTTATTCCCAAATAAAACAGGAATTGTATTGGAAAGAATCTGGAACAAAGAATGAAACCAAAAGAATTTCAGTATTGTTAGAAAAGTACCAGAAGATGCATTTGGAAATAGATTTCCCTTCCTGGTAAAAATTGTGGAAAATATCAAGTGCTAGCAGCACCCTACTGTGAACCAAGAGCTTCCTCTTACATTCTGATTAGTTGACAGAATTGGACAAAATTATCTTAATAAAAACAATTTCCATTTGTTATAGTTCTCATTCATCACATACAGTACAACTATGAAACAATATCAAAACAAAAAAACAAGCCCCATTTATCAGTCAACTGTATCTTTTAAACATTGCTGCCTTTTTTTCCAATCATTAATGTTATCTTGATTCCAACAGTGCTACTGTATTTCAACACCAGGAGAGCACCTCATATTTTTGTCCATGTGCCCTAGTCTTCTCCTGGAAGGGTACATGCTTGATATGTGGTCAGTATCACATTAACTAAGTGCCTCAGACTACCAATGTAACTGCTCATGAACAATCACCTAAGAAAAAGTTTCAGTTCTCTACCAATGATTGGAAATATATATGCAGGAAAAACAGGAGCATTTTAAAGATCCTGAGTAGCAGAAACATTTTCCTATGTAGATGGAACTCTTTTATTTTGAATTATTGCAATATTTTTGATGAAAAAAATATATTTTTTAAGAATACAACAACAACACTATTTGGTAATGCTTAATAAAGCACTTTTTCCTATAAATGTTGTCACTATGCAACAATGAGAATGAAACTAAAGCTATATCATTTGTCCCTATGAAGGAGAAGAAAGAAGGAAATAATCCACCTGGGTGCCAGTACCAGCACTGTCTCATGATAACCAAAATGGTGTAGATTCCACCATTATGTACACCAAAAGAGTTAACCTCTACCTGCTATTAATTTTTTTTTTCTCAATTTCACTGCTGAGCTGAAAAATTATCTTCCAGAGTTCTGTCCAGCAATACTGATAGTAATGGATTTTCTTTCTGCAAAGTAAACCTTGCTCCTATAAAGTAACTTGATGATATGTGAGCTGATTTGAACATCTTTTTTCTTATGTATGCTAGTCAGTTAAAGGTAATGGTACACTAACTTCGGAGTCTTGAGAGTCATACACCATCCTGCTGGAATGTCATTCATGCCACTCTCTCCAGCTTCTGATGATAAGTGATTTTTAAATGAATTTATTTGGTGCATTTCTCATTTCAGAGTCTGAGTCTAAATTCAGACTCAGGAGATGAAAGTCTCATAAATTTAATCTAAACATCTTTTAGTGTTGGATTTACATTTATGGTTATATGTACCTCTCCAAAATACATGATTTAGGCAAAAAAAACTATTGAGCCTGATCCAGAGGCGGCACATGAATATTCTGTGGCTTACAGTAGACAGTCAAGAGAGTCAACCTAATGGTATTTGCTGACCTTAATGTCTGTGTATCTGTATTTTTTGGAAATATGTATTTTGAATATGCTTGTTGATATGAGGAAGAATCCAGAGTTAAAACAATAATAATAATAATCCTTTAGAAAACTACTCTCAACAACTTTGCTTTATACACTGATGCACTCATAAATGTTCTAGGGGGATCTGGTGCCTGTTCCGTTTTTGCTCTCAATGAGTTATTCTATGTGAACCCAGTCTCCTTCAGTTCAGCCATCTGTTTGGAAACTGTGTCAAAGATTCCAGGGGTGGAGAAGGCTGAACTGGTTACTATTTTGATCAAATTAGGGTAACTACCCAAAAATCAGTTATCTGCGTAAAGTTAACAAGGGCTTCTTGGCACTGATATATTTCACGAGAAGAAAAACAATACTATAGAAAATAATGAAGGAGTGAGCTCTCTAGCTAAACCCTGTATGAGTACATAACGCAAATATTCATTCATCTGGTATCTATAGGAACCAGGTTCGTATTATATGTGTGTATGTTATTTTCACAGCAACTATATCTGAATTTTAGTCTTCACTAACTATTCAGGAAAACATGTCATCCCCAATCTCTCTGTTAGAGAGTTCTACTTTCCCACTAGAAGAGCAATTGAGATGGTAATAATTATGTAGTCTGAAGCATACTAGTGATGACACTTGAAAAAGCAATTTCATACCTTCCCACCTTGCTGTCCCATTTATCTAGCTCTGAGCAGAGCAACTGCAGAAGAATGGAAGGTAAGTGGGAGGGAATTAACTCTGATCTGCTCCTCTTGTCCTGATTTAATGACATGTCACCTTCCGTCTTCCTCTGGGAAGGATGAGACGGCAGAGGACCAAGTTAAATAAGGTGGTAGTGGAAGTGGAAAAAGTTAGAATGCAGTAGGTCATGAATAGCAGCTAGAATAGACTAAATGTTGAAGTTCATTTCAAAGCACATAAATTCACTGAGGACTTGAAGTTCAATTGCATATTATCAAACTGCATTTAAACCCAAAATATGTATTTGTTAAACTGGACATTCATTAGACTAATATGGAAATAAATAAATAAGAATACAAAATAAAAACAAGCAAACAAAAAAAATCTCTACAAGTAAATCAAGAAGCAAAACAAATATATACATATACTGCTGAAAACAAGTAGTTCAAATCACACAATTATGCTATTGAGATGGCTGCAAAGAGTAGACAAAGGCATACGTAAGCTTAGAAGTGTTGTTAGTTTTCTGTGTTGAAATAAATTGTATTTCAATATCCAAAATATTAAGTACTGAAATGTATGTTTTTAGTTGGCATGACTATAAAATTATAGAGAAGGGAATAATTCAGAACAGTGAAGCGAGAGGAAGATAATAAGAACCAGTAACAAGAAAATAAATTCTATTATCATATTGCCCATTCTTTTACAAAATACCTCCATGCTATTGGAAATCCATCTAAGCCTGTATTTGCTAAATGACAAAAAAATATCACTCCAAGATCTTGTTTCCAGGCAGATCATTGCTAAACGGGTCTTTTATACCTATGAATAATTTTATTTTACACGTTTTATTTGCAATGAGCCAATAAAATATGGAGATGTATCCCTGAGTGAAAATAACGTCATATATCTTCATATATGATTACAGTTGTTCAGAAAATAGCAATCAGTCACAGTAAATTGAATAAAAGAAAAAAATGCCAGAAATAAATACAGT
The DNA here is from genome assembly GCA_013399175.1 of Odontophorus gujanensis. Taxonomy (NCBI): domain Eukaryota; kingdom Metazoa; phylum Chordata; class Aves; order Galliformes; family Odontophoridae; genus Odontophorus; species Odontophorus gujanensis. The sequence continues at coordinate 251,753 of VXAB01004173.1, read as the reverse complement.
GCTACGAATTTTGTCACACTATCTGGATTTGTGATTCAGTAGGATTTCACAAATTAAAAATTATTGTTCTGGGTTGTCAATGCTCTAGATTCCCATAACATTCTGGCACAGGGTGCCCAGAGATGTTTTGCAGCTCTTCATAAGTTGGATGAGGGCCTGGATAGCTTGCTTGAGCAAGGATGGGACTAGGTGACCTCCAAGAGTTCTTTCCAGCCTCAGTCATTCTGTTATCTCAATTTTAATAATATCTACTCATTTTAATATGCAAAAAAAGATTTTTCCTCATAATTGGAAGTACTGCTTTGTACTGCTGCCTCTTGGAAAAGCAAGACTTTTTCCAAGTATTTTTAGGATAGGAGTTGGAAAATAGGAACCAAATACTGGAAAACTGAGTTTTAAATTTCTTTGTATATCAGTATCAGTGCTTTAATTACTTCTAAATTTTAGATTTATTCTAAGAGTCATTTTCTATGCTAATGGTAGCTATTTAATACTGTTGAACAATTTGGTTATGTGAGTTGCCTTATTAAAAATACAGTATGTATAAAATAAAATAAAATATCACATTAGAAAATTCATTGAATTTCTCATCCCATTTTTGTGTAATTAAAATACTGTATCTCAGGTTAATGAAGAGATCTTCTTTACCTGGATATATCACTGATGAGATATTCAACACTTATATCTGATAAAGGTCATGGTAACGCTGTAGGTTTTTGTAATTTCTTTATTAGTCTTTAAGCCAACAAGGATGGCAACAAATTTTGTAAGATCATTTGCAAGTTGAGAAACAAAACATTAGCTGCACTTTCATTTAATTGACATTTCCTTCTTTCTAGATTAAAAAGCCTGCCTTGGAGCCTGAATGTATTACTTACACGTATTTCATGATTTTTATGCTACTGATTCTAAAAACAAAATAATGATTGCCGTCACCTCCTACCATGTCTGTGTATGCACTCTGCATCATACATGTGCCCCAGGTGGAAGACAGCATGAAAAGGAAAATGAATATGTTTCAAAACAAAGCTTTCCTCTCCTTCCTGCCTTCAATCCAATGCAAGGTCACAGATAACAGTATGTAACAAATACTTCTCCCTTATGGTCCATTGGAAAACATACATATTTTTTGTATCCTTTCCAGTTGCAGTTAAATATTACAAGATTTCAAACCTTAGCATCATCTGAAGCTGAGTCCCTGCATTTTCTAACTGAGAATCAAAGGCACTGTTGGAGGAGAGCAGAAGGAAAGGATGTAGATTGGGAAAAAAGGAATACTTTTTTACTAAAGCAATGTTACTGTCTGAGATTTTCTCTGTGACTCATTTGCTTGGAGGCACAGCAGTGAAGGAGGGCAGTGGGATGCTGAGATGCTAATCAGGAAGAGAGACTGTTCTCCCCTGCAAGCTGGAGTGTCACTGCAGTTCCCCTCTTATCTCTGAAATTCAGTCCTCAAAGTGTACATTCATTTGGGTTATATAAAAAGAAATCTTAAATTACAGTCTTTACCGTGGTAATTGTTTCTGCATTTTACACCTTGATGCTCTTCTTCCGTCTTAACTGTCACTGTCTTAGTTCTCTGCTGCAACATGGGGGGCAGCATTAATCCTGAGTAAGGCAGCAGTGAGATGGTCCCACGTGTCTACATTTTATTTTCAAGTCTCTTATTCTCTGACATAATATTATCTCTTTAGTCACTGCTGTGCTATGACAGATGTGACACAGGACTGATTTTTTATCAGTCACCTTGGAATAGATGAACTGTTGCAGAGTCACCCAGTAACACGTTTTTTATAAAGCCTAAGAATGTCTAGCTCTTTCTATCCTATCTGGAGATTTTGGTACCATTCTCTCTTCTGGTATCCCTTTATTAATTAGTATGTCACTTAGTTTTAAATATTGCTCCAACAACTGAAAATTGCTCATTTGAATTTCAATTTACTATTTTATGTTACAGATTTTTTTTTTTCACTATGCGTTTTTACTGAGACAGACTATGAGAACTTAAACAATGAACACACAATGTACTCCTTCAATGATTGTAACCAAAGAGACTTAAATGTTGACTGACATAGCATAATATACAGCAAAAGATCAAAGAAAAGCAAACATACAAAATGAATTGAGCAGAATTTGTTTGTATTTCCACACAAATAATTCTTCACACCAGCTGCCTGTCTGGCAAACTTCAGTGCCTGTATATGGGAAAATTAGTTGGAGTAGGTGGCAGAAATCACAGCGTAGATTCAAAGGAAAACAGGAAAGTGACTGTGTGTCTCTGAGGATAAATGCTTGGTGCCAGTCCAGGTGTGTTTCTGGCTGAATAGATCTCAATTAAAAGGATACCTCAATAGCCTTGCTCTATCTGAAGGCAATGTTGTATGATTCTTTGGGGTATCAGGTGCTGTGAGACTATCCTTCCAATTGTGAAGAAATAGATCCTGCTCACACAGTGCCTCCTGGCTTGCACAAGGGACTTCAAGATCATCGGAACCTTCAGTAAGATGTTAACAATGAAGTTGTACACAGGAGAAATCACTGTTCCAGAAAAACCCATAGGGTTTGTCTACTTTGGTTTTTGCAGGCTGCAGCTGCCATTTGAAAGAGTGAATAAATGGTGGGGCAGGAGGAAGGTACTCTCATTACTGCAAAGGAGTCCACAGCTGTTCTCTGCTTAAAGAATGTCATTGTTGTATCATTGTCAGTCATTCAAGTGCAGGGAGTCGGTGTTCTAAAAGCCTCCTTCTTCATTGTATCTTTTCTTTCCAGCTGCAGGATGCTGCAGCTGAGAGTGATGCCACGGCCGTGTGGTGCAGTGCATCAGAATCTGCAGGAGTTAGGTTTCCAGGTGCTGGCTGAGGTAGCATCTCTCATTCACGACAAGGCACCTTTAGCACACCGGAACATGCTAACTAGAGGACCACTCTGAACAAGAATCATAATGAAAATCTGTGGATGCAATAATAACTATTACAGCAATCCTAGTTTTTTTGTGGTTTTTTTTTTTTCTTTTTTTTTTGAGATTACATTCAGAAGTGTGTTTAGAGTGTTATAAAATCAGTCCAGTGGGAAAGATGCTTGCTAGAGATGCAGAAGGAGATGAACAGCACTATTTTTCCCATTGCAATTCATCATTGCTCACATTGCTCACACAGTTAACCCAGTGACTGCATGGCAGGAAGCAGGATGGGACAATCAATTAACATTGATTCTTATGCAGCATAAGCTGGTAAATGATACATTTTGTATTTGTTGTTGTATTTATATTTATTTATTACACAGTAAACACTTAATCAAGGCTGTGAATAATCATAATATATTTCATTTATTTTTTTTTTATCTAGGAAAGAAAATCTAATTGAAAAAGAAAACATTCACAAATTATCAAGGAGTTTTGAGTATCAGACATTTCACATAGTAGTCAGCTGAGAGGAAGTGCTCATATGAAAGTAAGCTAAAACAGTGACATGTCTAGAATTTGCTATTATAAATAATGCAGTAAGTAATGTTATTATGTTGACATCTCTCCCATCAAAATTTGTCTACCAATGCTTTTTAGCATTGTTTTTTTTACAAAGTGAAGTACTGTATGGATTACTTCATAGAGAAGTATGCATATGTTGTTAAGAGAATAAACTACTCTGAACAAAAAGCTTCGTGTATTTAAAAAAAAAAAAAAAGTGTTTTTTCAGCTTTCATTTTGTGACAAATAAAGAGCAGGGAAAAGAAAAAGCCTTTCTTTCTGGACCAAACAGATTACACTTTCAACAGGGCAAGTAATCTGCCCAAATGTGATCTGGAAATTCTGTTTTCCAAATGTGTTATAGAAATGCATTTGATTTCCAAAACTGCAACTATCCACCAATAATTATTTGAAGCTTGTATTCAGGACCAACACAGCATCATTTTTCATGTTTGTCTCAAGAAAATAGTGATAACATGTAGAAATCCCATCTGCCCTCTCAGAAAATGTCCAGACACTTTCAATTCTATCACACTCTGTATTTCTAGCAAGCAAACTTTTCCATTTGTTCTCTTCTCTTCAGTCAGAAGGCAGTAATCATAAGCCTGAAATAAATTTAGTTTTAAAGAGGCTGTCGTAGACTAGCTGAAGCTTTGGTGCTTCCAATAAAACAGTTGTCTGATTAATAACTGCATATGTTCTCCATAACATTAATTACTCCTGTTTCAGAAGGAAAATTAAAATGTATCCATGCAACAAATGACTGTGCAGATGCAGTCTCAGCTGTGAAATTTTAGAATCTTTCTACTTCATTTAAGTCATAATCATGATTTTTAGGTCTATTTGTAAGAGTTTCTTTATGTTTCGTTTAGTGTGTAAGTACGTCCATAATGATGCTGAGATAGAATTAATTTTTTTTTTCCTGCTTGAAGTTTTCTTGAAGAAACAACTATCATATAACTCAGCTGGAATGGAATTTTATTTTTCAAACGTTGTTAAACATCTGGAATAAAATATATTCATCTCTTCAGAAGAGTAGAATGGTAGTAGCATTGCACATTCATTGGTGGGATAGCACTGCTTCTGAGACAGTCATTCATCTTTCACTGTCATAATTCACAGATTTGATATTTCTTCTGTGCAACCACAATGGAGTTTTCTCATCTGCTCCACAAAGAAAAAGTTTGGAAGTTGGCTTTCAATTTTCATGAGCTCTCACTGTAGTGAGCTGCAGTTCCATTGGAATCTCTGTTAGCTAACTTGGACTGGAAAGTTTGCTTCTCTTTGATTTATTTTTTCTGCCTCCTTTCTTGCTTGGCTCAAAGTTTTGTTAGGTTTGATGTCAGAGCTGCTCTATTAGCAAGTCCCCCTGGGTCAGGCTGGGGTACAGAACTGTACGAAACTGCCTGCCCCTCTGCCTCTGTGTGTGCCCAGGCTCCTATCTTCAAGCCAAGTCAGAATAGAGTGCTGCAAATCTAAGGCAAGCTAATCTAAGTAAAGCCTGAATTTTACAACAAAAATAAAAAAAGCAAAAAGAAATGCAGATACTGTGTAATGTGTCAGGCTTTTACAGTTTCATACCTGTTGAGGTCTATGCACAAAATTAGTACTGACTTGATTGCGATGGAGATTGAATACTGACAACAATCCCTGCAGAATCAATGGGAAGTCTTTAGTGTTAAAGACTACAACAAGATGCAGTCTTCTTTTCAAGACAATATCTGACCTAAAATTAAACATTTTCATTGCAAGAAAAAGAAGGAAAAGGAAAAGTTAAAAAACAAAAAAGAGGAAATTACTGTTTGGATCAACTTGGATTTTAAAGTAAAATTTGCAAGCAAAGCCTACCTATTTCAATACAGTGTTCCCACATGATTTTTACTATTGATTTCAAATTAAGCTGGAATTAAGACATGACTCAGAGCAGACACTGATGGTTTGTAATAACAATGCCTAGTAGTAGACTTTACTTTTTTTTGGCTCTGAAAATCTGTTTTCTGTTGTTTGAAACTCTGTGAAATACACTATTGAACTCATAGGAGGAAGCAGCAAATAGGCAGTTTTGGCACATTGAAAGTTCCAGAAATAGGTTAAATATGAACTGCTCTATTCTGGGAAATGGATTTCAGCTGTGTGCCCTGAGTACATCAAAACTATCCATAAATTCTTCTAAAAATCTTAGTTTTCTGTTCTCTAGAAATTTAACTTGCTCAGGTTAAGACCAAAGGTAAAACACAAGCCCTTCCATGGAGAGTAGAGCTATGTCTTGAGTACTGTTGTTTAGGTTTCTTTTATTTTCTTACATTTCTTCTTAATCTTGACTTGACAAGCAGGGGATAACAAAAGAAAACTACCTATCCTTTGATACACCATTAGGTGAAAACTTCCGCCTGGAAAATTTAAAAAACTGAAGGACAAGAGTAAGACAGACTAATGATTTGTTCAATGGTCCCAAAGGAGGGTCTGGAAATCTTGCTGAAACCATCTCATTTTCAGAGATGTTAGAAAAGTACTGATTTATTCTTCTATGTAGAAGGTATGTCTTAGAATGTTAGCTGCTGGATGGCAGTGGATCCATATGAAAGGATAGGATGGACTCATTTTATTCTATGTTTTGAAAATAAAACACTGTAAAATGTGGTAAACATGGCATTTATATTTTAAATTCTTGGCTACATACAGACAAAACGGAAGATGAAAGAAATACAGGATATTTAATCTGAGGATGGTGCTGCTTGTATGTGTAAGTGCTAGAACAGAGAATAAATCAAACGACCATATGCCTTCTCTTGACTACAGCCCTTTAAGTGATTTAAAGTCAGGTTTTTGTTTTCTAGTGTCTGCTGAGGGTCAGTTGTGGAACTTGACCATAACCACTTCAGAAGGTTTTGAATCATAACTGCAAAATGTCTATAAAAATGGATTTTGTGCTGAAAATTATTTTTAGTTTTGACAGACTGACAAAGGAAATTTTATACATTCAATTGATCATTTGCTTTTTTGGCAAGAGTGGCTATAGTTCACAGCCTGCAATAAACATCATTGCTTCCTACGTCCATTTGACCTTTTGCGTATTTTTTTCCTGATAAAACAAAACTATCAAATGAAGTTAATAAATGAGATAAATATCAATATGATATATAACTACACATTTGCATTGCATTGTGCGTAACTAAATGAAGGGCAAGTCCCAAAATTGTTCAGATTGTTAAGAAATGTATTTTCTGGAACTTGATGACTTCTTAATCACACCTGTGCTGTATATGCAGAGCTACTCACTGAGGGCTGCCAGCAGTGGCAGGGACTGCAGCTGGTGTTACTCATGCACAAACTCCATGCACAACACTCTCCTCCTTCTGTCAACACATTGCCAGGACATCTCATCCCACAGCCAGAGCCTCTGTTCACCCTCCCTACCTATTTCTTTTATACACAGACAGCTGCTCACACCCACACACACACACGCGCACACAAACAAAGAAACAAGCAAAACACTCCAGGGTTGTTTCTGTCAGCCTACAGCAGTTGAGCAGTTGTGCATGGTTTGGAAATTTGAAGATAACATTCTGACCACACTTTGGAAACAGAACATTCATTATGTTACCCTTAAGGATTTGTAGTATTAAAATAAGAGGTAGAGAGAGGTTTTGTTTTTTCCTGTTCAGTAACATTTGGTAACTGGACATCCACTGCACACTGTGTTTGTCAATGAAAGATTTTCTTCTTACTATTCCTTCATGGGAGCAAATACAACTTGAGTGCTGTGTGATTTCATCATCATGTGCCACCCTGCAATAAACTGATGCTTTTATTGGGCTATTTATGAGAAGTGACATGCCCTTTTTCCAAGGAACAGAGGTAGCAGAAGGATCCCATCTATTTCCTTCCCCATTTCACAGCACTTCAGTGTCCCTTAGGAATTCACTAAAAACAGTTGAATTCATGGTTTTAAGTGACACCTCTAATTAAAATTAAGCAAATTAAACCACAAGCTTTCATGTCCCATGACATGAATCAACCAGATATTTTTTTTTTGCGATTTTCTAACAGTTCAAAATCAGACTAAAAAATATTCAAAATCTAAAGAACCAAGTTTTCAAAACGCAAAGGAGTAGAAAAAAACTTCCAATATTTTTATATCCAGTTTCTCCATTATTGAAAGCAACCATAGCCATTGTGTGGTTTATTTTCCTATTTAACTGAAACAAACTGACAGATTTTTCAAATAAAGGTATTGTATTTGGAACCAGGATTGCCTCTGATAACAGAGGAATTAGTTATTCCAAGCTTCTAACAAACTCCTTCTATCTTCAGCAGTTGAAAATATGGTGGCTGCTTGAGGCTTCTAAATATAAGGTAAGGAAAGGAAGGGAAAACATCATGAAGAAGGAATTTTCTGCATAACTTTTGTGATCACTGCAGCTTCATAACTTTGAAGCCCAATTCCAGAATGGCATTAACCTGTCACATTCCAACTCATCACCACCCATAATCATACCCCTAATCATTCTTTAGGAAGTTTTCAGAAAAAGTCTTTGGTTTTAGCTTTCAGAGTACATATTGCTGTCTTATTTGAAAGTATTCTTACAGCATTACATTAACAGAAATTACAGGAAAATAAGCATATGGAAAATAAGCATTTTTAAAAGAATGTATTAGGCTGATTTTCAAATCCATAAGACAAAGGCCTAAGAAAGAAACAAAGGCCTAAGAAAGAAAATAATGAAGTACTATTTAGAGACTTTGGAAGGAGAGTAAGGTCCTTCAGACAAACAGAGGGATCCAAAATGTTATGACAAAGAATCAGAACAGTGTCTGGAGAGACCTGGGTGTACTTGGAGCTGAAAAGCACAGAATTTTTTTTGCACGGAATCATTGAAATGAGATTTATTGTACTTTTCCTTTTGTGCGGCTTAAAATTCCTCCAGACTTAAACCAGAATCAAGTACCCTTCATTAGTCACTGCATTCATTAAGGACCAACTGTCAAGTAAAAGTATAGCAGTTCCAGGCTTGTAGCTGAGTCGGGCTCCAGGCTGTTGTGTGAGCTGTGATGAAGAGCCCTTACCAGGACTGAAATGAGAGTGTTGTTTTTGTTTTACATGTCATGTTGTTCCTGCCTGAGTTTTTTTCTAGTGAGTGTTATAATCCCTTAGTTTAACCCTCAGTTTAAGCTGAAATACATAAATCAGTAAAGGAATATCTGTATGTGTGTTTAAATCTAACTTTCTTTCTTGTTTATTTAACAAAAAGAGAAATGTTTGTTATTTACTATCTTTTGCATCTGATGTAAAAAAGAGGTGTGATACTTGACCTCAAAATACTGATCATTTGGGTTATGAAGGAGGCATCCAACATTATTAGATTTTTCCCTCACTCCAGCTACTCTTGGTGAAAACAGTGGAAAATCTGACTTTACTACAAAAGAATAGAGATCAATATTTCATATTATTTATTTAAATAATTGACTACGTTGAAATAAATCAAACTGTATTTCTGAAAAGCTTCATATTTCTTACTGACAACAGATCAGATAGTTGCAGCAAAAGCCATTAGAAAATCCCATGTGCAGTTCACCATTTATGTGGTATATTTACAGTTCTTTACAAAGCAAGTGGTAGAAGGGTAAGTACTTCGCCTTAAGGAGCAATCTGAGAGACTGATTTTCTTTGAACATAGAGTCACACAAGCTGCTTATGGAAGGAAGCCAATTTGGAAATCAAGTTAACACTCCAGAAAGACCCTGCTCCAAAGGGAGAGACATTCTGAAAAGTTTTCTAAGATATAAACAAGAAAACCTCAGTGTTGCAGATGCAGCCACTTCCAAATGCTGTATTAATAGTTTTGGCATTCTCCACAGCCTGGATTTTGTAGAGGTATGAACAAGCCTGGCACGATGGTTGTACCATAAAAAAGTGCTAAAATCTTTGCAACTAGTGATCCAAACTCTAGCTCAGCTGTGGTTAAAATTTTCCCAGTTTCAGAATTCTCCAGCAAATGGGAAATGTCGGCAGACAAATTTAAAGTACTTTCCCTAACCAGCTGAACTTTGTATCCTCTACCAGCAGAAGGTAAAAAATAAATATATAAAATTAAAATAAAAAGCAATATTATTTGTGCAGAAAGGTGTATTTCTGAATACTTTTCTGCCTTTTACAGAGAACCTCTGGGTTGCTCTGAGCAGGGATTAGGATTGTCATCATGAAAAACAGAGTGGGTAGAGTGTCCAAAATCACTAGTAGGAAGTAAAGTGAAGAAAAGAAACTTCTAAATCTTTTGAAGAGAGAATTAAAGGACAGTATTCATTTGGACCACAAGGAGGGGAAAGTATTTAATATGCAAGAAACATCTTGGAGGAAACACTAAGAAGTTTAAAAAGGAAAGAGGAAGAGAGTGAAGGATACTGTCACTGCCATGACAACATTTACTTTTCAGATCTGTATAGGAATGCAAAGTTTGATCCCTATGTGAAGTAATGCATGAAATATTAGTAAAGAAAGTGGCACTTCTATCACCCAGATCATAGAATATGGGCTTGTAAATATAAGAAAAACCCAATATATGTCAAAACATTAGGCATGTTTGCAATGCTTTAATTAATCAGTCTTCAGATTTGCTAGCAGAGTTTATTCATCTTGTAGCTTAAGTAGATGTGTTTGCTTTAGTTGCTTAGTTGTTTTACTTCTCAGGGTGAGACTAGTATGACAGTTGCCCCTCTACATTTGTTTTATAACAGACCTCTCTTTCACTCTAAATGAAACAAAACTTCAATTTCCTTCCATATCGCAGTCACTCTGTAATTCTAATATTGTATTCTGTCTATTTGTGAACCTCTTTTATTGTTGTCATATGCTTTTCTGAGATAGAATGAGAATGAGACAAATATTCCAAAGAGGAACATATAATTGATCCTCATAATAACATTACAATATTTTTTGTTCTGTGCCCCAGTTCATTCCTTCCAGCAATGATTTATTCTTCAACAGTTATTAGAGCAGAAGACATAAGCATCTAAAATTTCCCTTCCATTTTACAACAGCTTGATATTTTTCAGTAATTCAATTCACTGACAGCTGTATTCCCTCCAAGCATTTTGGCCTGTCTGAAGGTGCTTACAGATTTCTGTAGTTACATTTACAGAGGAAACATTGGTCCTTAAACGTACATGCTGGTGTAGCCCATACTACGTTGCAAAAAGATGTCTTTCCAATTAGCATGCACAGAGTCAGCTTTTCTCACAAATTTCCAGGAATAATTAAACAAAAAAAAAAATAAAACAAAGCAAGAACAACAAGTGCTGAGATCTCAGGTTTACTTTTCATTATAGCTCTCAGAGGAGCTGCAAATCAGATTAACTTCATTCCATTGATTTCTGTCTGCTGGTTGTCAGGAGGAGATAAAAGTTCCCATCAAATGACCTGAAATATATGAAACATTATTTTTATGTAATAAAATATTTTTGAAAAAAGTAAAATGAAGGCAATGGTCCCAAACATGTACTCCTCCCACTTAAGCTGGAGGCCAGCAGTCAAGGGCTGACAGTACCTACAAGGGACTGCCTATCTGCATGTCTTCCATTTCTGTCAGCTCTCCTCAACATCTAATCAAGTCATCTCATGGGGGGTTCACTGCTTGCATCTGATGATGCTGCTCCTCTCTTTCATTCTTTCTTCTTTACTCTTTTCTTCTCTCTTTCAGTATCCCTCAGCTTCCTGTCCCCATCTTTCTCCTCCCACCACACACAGTACCCCAGTTCTCTCCCACAGCAAGTTGCACCACCTCCTGCCCTCATTTTCACCCCAGGGACTGATGAGGACAGATGCTGCAGAAGGATCTCACAGTCACTGCCTGTCCCCTCCATCACTTATCCTGATGCTGGTCTGGACTGTGTCCCATCGCTGCACAAGCCAATCTGCAGATGTCCCCAGCAGAAGAGTATAGCCATTCTATTTCTGCGATCCCTTTACTCTTTTGTTCCCCCACATCTCTTTCCTTCAGAAAGTGCACGCAGCTAACAATTTTCTACAGTCTTTTGCTGTTAATTGCATCTGCCACCTTTTCAGAAGTCTTGTGGTATAACACTTACCGTTCTTCCTTCAGGTATGTTTATGATAATTCTCTTTTATGCTGCTTAGTATTTCCAGTTTTATTATTTTCTCTCTATGTATAGGGACATTTTTCTTGTTATTTTCCCAGAGTAGTGACTTTAGATACATAAGTATATACCAAATATGTCTGTTATAAAATGTTGCCTACATCTTCTCAGATGCCACTGTACCTCTCAATTAAATGACTCATATGGATCAATGACTCAAAGATGCTTTATATGCAGATATATTCTATGTTTATCCTGCAGACCACCCACTGCCAGCAAATACAATTATCATTTTATAATTGAAGGAGAGCTGGAGGGATAGAGTGTGTATGCATGCATTTGTATGTACTTGAGAGTTTGTGTCTTGCTTGCTATGTATGTATATGTGGACGGATGGGCAGATGGATGGATGGATGAGATGCACATTCATACTTACAGGAGTAGATAAAAGGATCTAAAATAAGTAATATGTCCTGGGCAATGTGATGGCAGCATATTCAAAATATAGTATACCAGCATCAAATATACTGTAGATTAATATTTAAGTCTGTGTCAAGAGCAGCTCTAACAGTATTCCAAACCTTCTGCCCAGGATAATACTGATAGAACATCTGCAGCATAGCAGTCAGGGAGTGAATGGGAGAGCATTGACCGGGCTGAGTCTTTCCTCCTCATCCACAAGCATACCTTTCTGTCACTGCCTATTTTTTACTGAATTAGGATAATCACATTTAGCTGAGGAACTAATTGCAGAAGATTAGATAATGAGATTGTATTCTATGGGAATGCATTTCATCTGGGCTTTAAAAGAAAGGCAATGCCAGAGCAGCAAAACCTGGAAATAGGTTTGAAAGAAGCCTTGCTGTGACTTGATTTGTAGCATGATATGTTACAGTCACAATGACTAAGTGTTTGTGATGCTAACAGGTGTTTACTTCCATGCAGAGATGGATGGGATTTTTTCATCAAATCATACTTTGAATTTCTCATGCTGCATTTCTCTGAATTTCCAAATTTAATTTTCACAGGGGAAAAAATGTGGCACACTTTTTGTCCTTTCTGAAAGGTAATAACAATTTATTATTCAAAATTACTCAAAATACTATTTGTAATTTTGGTATCTTAGTTTTTATATACAAAAGTGTTTTAATTTGCATTACATTTAAAACTGAAAACTGGATTTTATAAGAGCATAAAGAGGATACATTTGTTCTGAAAAATAAGATAAAATATTTCAGTGAAATAGCAATTCTCTTAAACCAAGGTAGTAATAGAATTAATGTAGCATATCTCAAAAGAATTCATACGCATTGTTGTTAATCTAGTGACTGCCATTAATGACAGTGAAAAACAATGGAATAAAAAATGTAACTTTGAGGCTTGGAAACAATCTTGAATTCTTCCAAGCAACATAAAATCCAAATGTTAAGTTTCTGTATTAAAGAATGTTTTTGCAGTGCCAAAAGGAGAAAGATATTTGAAGAGAGTAGAAATGAAAACTACAATGATTAATTTCACTATTACTTTTACTTTTTTTTTTTTTTTTTTTAAGGCAGATGTTACACAATGAAGACTGATGCCCTGCATAGAGTAGATAATTATGGTTTCCATGTAATCAGCAAAGCACCCAGAATGCTTCTTCAGGCTTCACAGCAAAGTCAATACAGTGAAAAGGGATGGATTGCAGCAAGCTATGCAAAGAGAAAGCAGTTTTGATATCCCAAACCTCCTGACAAGCGCCTGCAGAGCAGAGGGGCAGCCCCCTTCCCAGCCCTTTGGCAGTGAAGACAGAGGGATGGTGTGAAATCCTGGCCAGCTGGCATAGCACCAGGGGCTGAGAAGGGCACTGAGGCAGTGTGCCTCATTGTGACTGTGTGAGATGTGACAGCTCTGAAAATGGAAAAACTCAGGGTCTGTGCATGTGAGGATGTGCATATCCTCACAGCAGGATTTTGCAGTGACCTTTCGAGAGTAGTTATTAAGCCAGAGGAATTTCAGTCAACTACTTTGCAGACACAACAAGCAGGTTTCTCATGTAGCTGTTTACATGTGTACCTCAGGACATATATTAAGGGCGTTGGGTTTAGGAAGTGATATTTTTTAATGTACCTATATTTCTTAAATAGTCTCACCCAGTGACTCCAGTAGAAGCAGCCAGCCCCTCTTGCAGCTCCATGTGTCTTCCAGATGCAGAGGTATTTTGAATTTATTATTGTGCAATGATATATATGAATTTTCAATTTATGCCATTTGGACATTTTTCTTAAACAATCATTTTTTAAGACTGTTCTGAATTGATGGAATGCAGAGGCTGGGAGGGGGGACTGTGATTAATGTGCCCACAACACCACTTGTAGTCTGTCTCTGGAGCTTTTGTTCCCTTCTCATAGGCCTGTCCATTTTCAACCAGGTTGCCCATTTGAATCACATCCCAAGGCTACAAAATAGCCCTATATGCAGCTTTTCCTACTAAAAGACCCCCACAATCAATAGCTGCTAATGGAGATCATGCAGTGTATTTTATATGATGGAATTTTTTGGTCAGCTTTCATGAACTGTATTTTCAGCTACTTGAAAGTAAAGTACAGAGACTGTGAGCTTAGTTTTGTAACAATGGTTCAGATTGTTTTCTAGAAGATGAAAATGGAAGTGGGTATCCTATCATATTCCTGAAAGCTACTGTCTTAATTTCATGAAAGTCACAAAAACTATTCTTGTGCTACAGCAACCAAGAAAGAGATTTTGGATAAGTGATATTAAAAGAAAAATTCCAAAGTACTTAATATAGTTTAAATTTAAATATTTTGAGTAAAATAAAATAATAATAAAAAAAAGTAGTTTCAGCATGCAATCTGTTGACATGGAAGTTCTGCCAAACTTCAGTCATTTCATTACTTCTTTATTTAAGCAATGATAGAACAACTTTCATTCATCTAAGCTATTTATGTCAATGTCTAGAAAAACTGAAGCACGATGATTCCAGTGAAATCCTATATGTTGTGTCAAATCTACTGCCTGCAGCTGCTCATCAACTACAACATTCATTTCATATCTTACACACTGTGTGACTGGAGAAGGAAAATATTTTCCCTCCTTCTCCCCCAGTTTATAGTGCCAGTGCATCACTGTATCACTCAGAGTATGACACAGGCTCCTTTCAAAACAGAGGTAATGAAGTGAGATCACCCACATCATATTTTTCATATGCTTATATCTGTATGTATTACTAATAAGCAGAGCATGCCAGATATTTGCCAGTAACTTTTTTTAACATGTTTCAAGGTTCCTGCCAGCAGGGTAGTGAAAATATAAATGGGTGTCTTGAACTCAGAGAGAAACTCTAAAGATGCCCACCCATAAAATGATGTTTAAATGTCCATGTGTTTTCAAACAGCAGAGGTGGCAGTTGCAGAAGATTCTGAACACTATGTGAAATTGGTGTGTTTCAGTTTCAGACGGCATGGATCACCCATATGAGTGAAAAGAGAAGTCATTTTTCATGCCTTTCTTGCTCATCCTGACAACCAGCATAGGTCTTAACTAGTGTCAGGCATTACAGCAGTTTATTTACAGAAGCATCTCCTCTGATTGCCTATCTCCATCTTTTTCATCTTTGTCCCTTCACACTGAAGAAAAACATTGAAAAGTCTAAACAGTATTTGTTGATATTAGAAAAAATCTTGACAATCACATATTTGGGAAAATGAACTCACGTTGAAATTCCCATGTAAATAATTGATTTTCCCTATTAATGCTGTCCTTTTTGTTTTATTTTATTTTAATCATTATTTTTTTGAAAGCCTGTATCTTTAAACTTACTGAAATAAAGCAAAACTCTCACTGATCCATCACTGTCATTCATGATGCCTTTCTCCAGCAAGAGTGCAGAGAAATCTAGAGTTACATTGGATTCTGCTAGTAAAAAGATGCAATTTATATTTAACCAGTTGGCTGGACTGTTCAAAAACATTTACTTGCAGTTGCTGAAGCAAGGTGGGGAAGAAATATCTCCTCTTATGCAACAAACCTCTATACTAGTCTACCAGGAATTTTTCCTAATGTTTTCCCTCCACACAGAGCCACCTTGCCCTTCAGCAAGAGCTTCTGAGAGCTTTGCCCAGAATAAACTGTGGGCAAAAATCTGATAGCTGTTGCTTGCTTTGGTGCAAGAAAAGGTCATCGTCTTAGAGACTAAGAGTAAACAATAAAGATCATATAGAAGGTGAACCAAGCAGCTCCTTCTCTCTCTTCAGTTATCTTTACTGTCTCAGTTGAGCTAAAAGTTGCACTACTGTAGCCATGTTCTTCACTACTATCAGATTTTACACACTTCTCTCTCTTTTTTTACTCTGGCATCCTGCTCAAGGTTGCAGTGAAGAAAATAGATGTCTTAGTTTAAGTAGACTTTATTTTGTATCAGTCTCCCTTTTGGCTTTTGCTTTTTGTCCATTCACTAAGTGCATTCACTAAGTGTATTACTCATTTGTAATACACTTCTGTGTTTGTCTGTATTTACCTTTAAATTTTCAGTTTACTTCTTCCAGTTAATTTTTAGGTCTATTGAAGTGTTTTAACAGTTCTCTTTAATTACTGAATTTTTCTTCCATTCTCTGTAGATAGTGACAATAATTCAGGAACGCTAATAAAAATCAGATAATAGTGGCTACAGTGTTTCTAAGTGCTTCTTAAAACAGCTGTGTTTGAAATAAAAACACAAAGCAAATCTTTATTTATGGTGTTAAGCAATCTTGAATTTTCCTTAAGATGAAATGCACTTTTCATTTTAGATGTATAGCTTCATCCAAAACATTAGTGCTTTTGGCTGGCTAACCACTACATTCCTCCTACCAAATTATTAAATACACAATCTATCAAAGCAAGTAGTCAGATAAATGGCTTGCCCTGCCTCCCTTGCCTTCTTGTTGTCTCAAATGATCTTCCTGCTCTCATGAATGAATGAGCATCATGGCATATTCTCCTTAACTCTTAACATGAAAGAACTCAGGGTTTGGTATTCATGACTGAACACTGAGAGAAGGATGGAGCTTTTGGAACAGATGGGAAGAGCACTGCTCTCTCCTGTGGTCATGGGGTGACTCTGTGACCATTATATGGAAGGATAATGCAAGTCTCAGTGTCCTTATCCATCCAAAACCTAAATATTCTGATGGAAGGAAAACCTGAAGGGAGTCCAGATGGGAGACATACTTGATCTTATTTTTTTCTGTGTTGTCATGATAATCATTTTTGATAATATTCATACTGCATACTTCTTGTTTGAGTCACACTACCTTGGCCCCTAGGATTCTGTAGAACTCCTTCCAGCCTCCACTACTAATGACATTATTCCAGAATACTTTCTATGTGAATTTTTTCTGTTATCTTTTTAAAATCTTACACAATTCAAATGTAAGTTTAAAGTTTTACCTGCCTGCTCATTTACAGCTGTCAGTTAGCCAACTCAATCAACTCACACAGAAAATAAAGGAGAAATTATTCATTTTATTTACTATTCTTAGTTCAGTATTCTCCTTAAAAATCTTAGTCATTTTTCTGCTGTGTCCAAAAGAACTCAGAAAATTTGGTAATTTTGTGATTTCTCTAAAAATTAATCTCCTATTTGTTCCCTTGTGGCCAAGGAATAAATTATGAGTTTACTCCCACTATACATCTTCTTTATTAAGGATGTGTTAGGGAGAGTGGAAAATTCAGCCTGTCTTGCTGAAAATGCTCTGATCCTACATCAGCTCAGTTTTAACTTTGATGTTCTGAATACTATAAAAATAAATCTCAGTAAATGAGGAACTTTCCTAGTGCTTTCTCTTCTTACACTGGAACAAACACAGAGTAACCCTTCTCTTCTCAGGTTGCAGCCCTGTGTTCTGTTGTGCCTGAAGTTCAGTCTTTATAAATATGACAACTTCCAGCTACCCAAAATGTAGATTTTGTCTGTAGAGCCTGTCTTTAAGTTCTGACAACAAAACTGGTGTAATTGAATGCCTCATCTGTTCTCAGGTCCTCTCCATCAAAGTGATTTAGGGTTGGAAAGATCTCCTGGTGGAAGCAACTAAGCTAGCCATGTCTCCTTGGATGTCAGCTTCTAGCATTGAGAAATACTACCATGAATATGTATTTTTCACCTTTTGTTTCAATCCCCTCCTGGCGCACAAGTTGTATCAATCTAGCCCTGTCACTTCAAATTTGAGAACTGAGAAAATGAAGCACTTGATTTGTCTTCAAAAGCTGAAATGAGATGTGATAATGTGTTTCTACATAACAGCTGATGATTTTCCCATGCCTCAAAGAAAATTGTGACTATGTATGAAATCATCTCTGTAGCTGACAGATCAAAACATATCGAAAAATGTTAAAGGGTAGACAGATAGGTGTTCACTGTGATCAAACACTTCTGGATGGAGAGTTTTCAATGTCATTTGTCTTTAAAAAAAAAAAAAAGATGAAAGAAATGAACAATAGGGAGCTGGAAGAACCTGGAATGTGTTGAAATAACTTTTATTGGCAGAATAAATATTCAGTTTTCACATTGTGCAACACTTGTTGCAACCAAAATATAAAAAAAAGTTTGTTTGTTTTTCTTTTTAATAAACACAGTCGGATTGATTACAATGATTCAATATAAGCAAATTATATTTTACTTGTATAGCTTTGCTCTTACTGAACCCTGCTTTAGGATCCCATTTCTGTGTACTGATGTGTATTTCTGTGTACACTGTCTGGAGATATTCAAGACCCACCTGGACACCTACCCATGTAACCTGGTCTAGGGAGCTGCTTTGGCAGGAGGGTTGGACTAGATGATCTCTGGAGGTCCCTTCCAAACCCTAAAATTCTGTGATTCTGTGATGACATGGAAAAGAGACATCTTCTAAGAGTAGAAAAATTTAGGTTCCCATGTCTTGGAAAATTTCTCTGAAGACATATCTACTCTGAGAAGTATTTCTGTCATACTTCACTCATCAGTGTTTTCAATTGGCCATCTGAAGTTGTTCAACATGCAGACTGACATGAGTTTTCCTTCTGTGTGTAATGATCACAACACATTTTCCAGAGTAGTAGTTCTAATGTAGGACAGTGGATTTAACTTCTTCCAGCAGACACATAAACTATAGGTGTGATGACATTTGCTATGCATTTCCAGATAAGAAGTACTTAAGGTTGCATAGATTTTTTTCAATATTTTAAGAGAGAAACATTAATTTTCAAGTGAAATTGTTATGGTCCATATGATATTTCCTTTCTCTCTTTGGGGAAAGCGCATATGCCTGCTGACTCTGAAAAAAAAAATATGCTCACATAATGATTTTGCCAAAATAATTTGATTCATATCAACATGAGATCTCTAATTTCATAAACCTATCATTTTGGAAGGCTGCTGCATATCTAGGGAAAAAAAATAATAACTGCATTATGCTACCAGACAGATCAAAAAAATGAAAGTGATGGATTCTGAGTTTGAAGCTGTTATAACTTTAATTAAAGTTAGGAACTCTGATTCTCTGTCTGGACAAACTACTAAACTCAGTGTCTCTATTAAAAGATAAGAAAATTGACATACGCGTTTGTTGCATTTTAACGTACTTTCAAATCGGTTGGCAGTAATCAAGTGTTGTCTTTAAATAAATAAAATGTCTTAGAATTGTGTTAATTTATAATCATTGTTACTCATTTTTAATATCTTCTTGCTACTGCTGGAAGAAGTTATTTATTTCTTCAGTTAACTATTGGCCATGAGAGCACTTGCAATTATAATCACCTAATACCTTTCTCCAGAATGAATACTTTATTAAAAGGAAGCTAATACTATTCTTATTGCACAGCTGGTCTAACTACATGGACTTGTTTATAGCCCTTTA
Source organism: Odontophorus gujanensis (assembly GCA_013399175.1). Taxonomy (NCBI): domain Eukaryota; kingdom Metazoa; phylum Chordata; class Aves; order Galliformes; family Odontophoridae; genus Odontophorus; species Odontophorus gujanensis. The sequence goes on along the minus strand of VXAB01004173.1, from coordinate 232,322 downwards.
TATTCCCTCATTGTCATGTTGGGAGCCTACTGGACAAGGTACAGTAACGGCATTTTACGTTATCTCTGTTTTATACCTTTTTATTCAGACAGGCAAGTCGATTATTATTGCAACTGAGGTACACTCCCTGAAATGCTGTCAAGGTACACTAAAATGTACTTGGTGCCACAGACTTCTGACAGCTGATGACAATTTGCCAGTCATGTTTAGATTTTGCAATTGACCCAGTTCTCCATGATATCCCACAGTTCCTGGAAAAAGCAACAGACTGAATCATCAAGCAAAAGCAGACAGAAAACACCCACTTGCTGTTTTTTTCACCTAATTTTCATTTGGTTCATGGTAAATATTTTATGGAGTTCAATTTCTACGAAGTTTAGGAAGGAAAAAAAGGAGGTTTATGAAAGAGCAGGCAGATAAAAATATGAAAGAAATAAGGACATCCTTACCAAGTACCTGAATTACCAGCGCCCTGTTTCTGGGATTGAGATCAGAGTTGTCACAGTTTACAGCAAACCCCAAAATACAGGGCGCAGGAGGGATTTCTCCAACACCCCGGTTAAGTCACCTTTTCAGAGGTTTATTCTCTGTAGAAAGAGAGCTTCCTTGCTCTGTTGCAATGTAGTTATAATTCTCTTCTTTCCTGAGTTTGAGATCTCTATGGTTGCTTTCACTTTTGAGAGCTTGCTTGTGAAAGATATTGGCTAACTGGGAAAAAATGAAAGAATTAAGTGTAGCAAGAGGCAAAGACCTAAATGTATATGCCTTGGTTAACAGATGGCCGAGGAGAGTGGGATGGCAAAAGCATGATAATCTATAAATAACTGAAGGATGAAGTTAAAAGACAGTGTTGTGTTAACAAAAGACATCGTTCTTCAAATATCATGATGTTATCAGAAAATCAAAAATATATGTTGCATATTATTTTAAACAATAAATTTTTTAGAAGAATGGTCTATTTGAAGACTCTGTCTCCTTCTGTATTTTTTCTTCCCTGCTTCCAGACAAATAGAATAAGCCATGCTTTTCTATGGAAGATGTAATTACATTATAAAATAACACCTGAAAATGTAACAGCTAATATACAATGAAGATGATCTTAAATGAAAAATTTTCCCAGATAATGAAGGTGGTTAAGATTTGAACTAACTTGGAAAGATCCTGATCAGTCATCCTGCTGCTGTTGATAACCAGCAGTACATTTAAGACAAATGTCTTTTTTTTATTGAACAGGTTTTGTTTCTGGCTTTCACACTTGATAGAGGTATGTCTGATTAAACTCTGAGGCAAATCAGAAGAAATTCTTTTTACACAGTAAAAGTTAATTTATTAATTTACTTATTTTAGAGTAAAATAAGAAATCAGAAAAAGTTCAAAAACAGTCCAAAGGCAGCATCAAATATTTACTACTTACAGACCAAACTCTACAAATGTTAAATTTCATGTACAATGCTAATCCTAAGAGGAGCCAGAATTGCTTACTGATGAAGGGAAAATAATCAAGTTTGCTAGATTTACCACATCCTTCTTCTTTCTTTATCTTTTTTTTATAATTCTTTTGTGTCTTAAGTCCCTCTGATGGCATATGACTATCACTTGTTGCAATCTGAATTCTGCTCAAATTTTATTGGAAAACTCACTATGACCAACTTTGTAGAGTTCAACATTGCTAAAGCTCTCACTTAAAGAAAATTGAACAAAAGAGATAAAAAAGGACACATTTTGCACAAATTGTAAGTAAAATAAGACAGACAAATTTCAAACTTCAATATGAACTAATTTGCTATTGATCTTAAAAGTGAATTTTATTACATCTTGTACATTAAGAAAATAACTAATTTCCTAACTTCTGCTCCTCTAAATATATGCTGAAATTTGAATATCTCAGTGTCTAACTTCTAGCCCAACTTAGAAACAAATGTCTATACTAAACACACATTCACATTCACATTCTAGTTCAGATACATGAAAGTGATTTTCCTGTTTGTCTCCATCTACTAAGGGTACAAGACAGACCAGACTCAAAGTATATGAATTGTAGGATTTTTTTGCATGTAATTAAATTGGAAGTTATGCCTGCTAGTGAGAATTCATCTCAGACTGATAAAATGTAGATACAGCCACAGTCAGTGGCAAAAAATAAACAACATGTAGACCTGCATATTAAATGGCTCTCTTTCAAGCACACGTTCACCACCTCTCCTCAGAGGGATGACTCAAGAGAGAACTTAGATCCATGAATCTGATTTTTGAGTGCACTCCTTGGAAGAAGTTCACCGAAGTTATTTACGAGCCTGTGAACAATTACTAGAGGAAAAAAAAAAAAACAGTCTTGGCAGCTACTCCAAGAACTATTTCTGATTTGAAGCCAATGAGTAGTCTATCAGCTAGGCTAACACAGCCATATTCCTTCTTATGCACTAGGGTTTTAGCACTGTGAAATTTCATTGCTTTCTACACTGTGTTGTAGCTTCAGCAGAAGAACTTTATAAGAAGTAGTAGTGTCCGTGACTAAGGGCATAACAGTGGTTGCAGCACAGTCTGCAATGTGTTCTTGGACTTAGTTTTGCCCAGAAGTGTACTAGTTCAAGTGCTCCCAGTGTTCTCCACAGAGTTAGTCAAAACAGAGCAGATAGCCAAGGCAAAGCAGAGGATGATGATGACATCTGCTTTGAAGGTACACTTTTGTTCCAAACTAAGCCTTTAACACAGGTACTCTGTAAAATCCCCCATGAAATGAGACATGCTGCTTGAGCACCCTGAGGGTGGAAACAGTACCAAACTTCAGTTTCTAGTACATGGGTGTCCAATTTTTTGCCTGGGCTGCACTGAGTGAACAGAATTGTCTTGGCCTGCATACATATACAAAAGTCTCTCCAAAAGTTATGTCTCCTATTTCTTTTCCATAGAAATTACAACAGCTACAAAGAGATAACAACACTATTTGATAGGAAAAGTTCTACAAATCACTATTTTTCAACACAGTCACCACCACTAGCTTACATTTTCACCAGCAATGATCAAGAGCCTGCATGCTGTTCCCTTAAAAATCTGCATGAGATGAGGTGCGCCACAGTCACTGTCACCACTGCAAAAATGCACCACCTCTTGATGCTCATATCCGCTGTTTGATCTTCATAAGCATTCAGTAAGTGTTGATTAATGTCAATGGCTGCAACATTTTCTGCATGGAGGAATTCAGTGATGCACCTTTACTTCATAGACACTGTCATGTCAGATACCATTTTGTCAGTGCTCTTAGTTACAGAACAACAAAATGGAATAGAATATTGGTAGGAAATGTCATTCTTTACTGCCATACTGCCACCATCTGCCCCTCATGTTGTCATCTAACATCATAAAATAGCAGGCATTACTTTTGGAGCAGCCCTTGTGCAATATACAATATTGTTAATATATGAGTAATGATATACTGTAACTTCTAATACTTTTCTTAAAACATCAGAAAAAAAAAAAAAAAGGTAACAAAAACATAAAACTAGTGGAATATTTGAGCTTGTTTTTATGAATCTGGCTCACCAGTCCGGTTTCATGGCAGTGCCTGCAATTCTTAGTGAAGGCACAAGGTGTTCATCGGCGATTTTTGATGGAATGCTGATCTTCCTCTTCTTCATTCTTGAAAATTTTTCACAAATGTGCATGCTGCCAAAAATCAGGGCCGCTCCACGTGGTGAAGAGCTTCCACCTTTTTTGTGTGGATGGCCACGTTATCAGCTGGGCTGGTGCAAGCATCAGCCTCGGGCCACAGGTTGGATGTGCCTGCTGTACAAACATCTTAACCATTGTACTCTGTTGTAATTCATAAATACATAAAGAATATAACTATCAGTTCTCTTTCAGCAAATACCTTTTAGGTTGTTACAGATTTTAGCTCACTGTACCATCCCTCATGATAACAGCACTTGGAACAGGAGTACCAGCTGTGGGTGCCTGTCAGCATTAGTGTATCCATGAATCCCTGAGCCAGAGAAGTTCTGTGTCTTTTCTAGACAGCTCTAGGTATTGCCTCACTTAACTGATGAGAAGTTGTTTGGATTACATTTTAACATTATAATAGAAGAGAATGACCTGCTTAGGGAATCTGATATCTGTAAGTTGGGACTACAGCATCTGATAAATAGAGAAACCTATGTATATACACACATTATGAAGGTCTCCTACAAACCAATATTTCATAGCAACAGCTATACCTCAAGGATTCAGAAATGTACAAGGAGTATGTTCTTAAAAGGAAATTTTGAGAATGAATGTTTTTGACCTACTGAGCATCACTGACTCCTGTCTGCTGGTAGCAGTGGTTAATTGGCTGCTTCTGCTTATTGTGCCTGGATTTCTTTTCTCATGCATACATACACTGCAAATACCCAGCAGTAGGAATGACTATTTACAGATAACTTCAATTGCCTATTCTTTCAGTCCAGAGTGGGTTACAGATAATTTCAATTGCCTTCAATTTACATTCACTTCCCCATGGTTTAGCATGGGGAAAAAAAAAACAAAATGAAACAAAAAACAACCAACCAACAAAGAACGGAATTGTAATCATCTGAAATACACAAGTACAACACATCCAACTTTTCAAAAAGTAAATAAAATGAAAGCAACTCACCATATGGGACTCTGTCGAGCTCTGTGCCTGTGGGTGTAGGCTAATGATCACACCACACCTCTTTGTAGCTGAATGCTTTCTTATTTTTTATACATATAAAAGCAAAATACCAACAGCAAGAACAGCAACAACAACAATAAATAGAATGTATCAGTATTTACCAAAATTGGTGTTTCCTATGTAACATATGAACACAGTTTAGTATGGACAAGAGGACAAAAGACCTCCTATTGTCTACCCACATATGCAAGGGTAATTATAGACCAAATGACAAGATTATTTATTTCTGCCAGTATTTGTGATTTTTACTGCAGAACACCTTCTAGTATTAATAACAAGAGCAAGATAATATCCCTGAGAGTTTCATGCATTTTGTTTCATCTGTAGTGTATATTTTAGGCAGACCATTTGATTAGAGAGATTTAAAGAGAGGAAAACCCTATATTTTTCTAGGTAAATTTGTACAGTGTTTTTTTACTCTTGTTACTAAATTGCATATAATTTCTACTCTGAATTTGTCTAAATTCAATTTCCAGGCATAGAATTTCATTATCCCTTTTTTTACTAAATTAAAGAAGTCATTATAGGAAGTCTTCTCTCCACAGAGGTACTTCTGAAGGCCATGATCACATCACGTGTTAGATAAATTAGCTACTCTGTCTCTTAAATCTCTCTAGGCCTCAGTCAAGTTTGGAGCTCTTTCCTGAAATTTTGTAATCTTTCAGAATCCTTTTCTGAAACACGAGTAGTATCAGACAGAGCTGCCAGTCAGAGTTTCCCTGTTACAACATAGGACAAGCACATCCTTGTTTATCACCAGTAGTCCACAGCTCAAACATCCAAATGCTGTCTGGGCTCACCTTTTGTAAGTACAGCTCTGTAGTGGGAATTTTCATGCAACTGTTTGGCTCCTAGATGTCTGACCTTGTACTAAGGTATGTGAAAAGGCATTTCCTTCTGATAAACCTGTGTAATTGCATTGTCCTCAGTAACGCGTAACATTTTACTAGTTTTTGTCTAATTGGCTCCTCTTATTAACAAAAACTTTGCACTTTCTCCACATCATATTTAGGGTTACTGAAAATCACCAGCCTTAGGAACTCAATATATGTAGTTGAATAGAAGATTTATACTATGTATTTCACCGACCACTTCAAGGCATTGGATCTTCTGAACAGAAAGATAATGAATTTACAGGAACACTTTCAGATTAAATTGATTTTAAAATAATGGTTTTTCATCCACTTGCATCATAGTTTTGGAGTTAACTGTAATGAATTTGGGACTGGAAAAGTGGGTAAAAATAGGTCAGTTGGGATCTTCAAATTTACTGTTTGTGCAGAAATTAGCCATCTTAGTATCATTTGCAGGCCACCTTATTTTAAAGATACTGGAAGCTGAAATATACCAACGAAATAAAGAATGCAAGATGTGCAGGAAAATAGCAGGTACTCGGCAGTGAAGAACTTATTCCTAACCAAAAAAAAAAAAAGAAAAAAATATTCCAATGTTAATTAAACTTGGAAGTTTGTGTAGTACAAGGGTTGCTTTGAAAGTAATTGCTCCTATTATATTATATTATGCTGGATGACAACATCAGAGGCAGATGTTGGCAGTATGGTAGTAGAGGTTGGTGGCAGTAGAAGCAAAGTTGTCCAACTGGATTCTTCCACACAGAAAAAATGGCACACATTCATTGATAGTTGCTGACCATTTCTGGAGATCAAATGTGAGCACAGTGAGGCAGTGAGTAGAGTGTTTCAGCAGTGGCAACAATGACAGTGGATCATCTCTGGTGGTGCAGATTTTTATGAGTGCAGCATGCAGGCTCTTGTTCATTGCTGGCAAAAAATAAAAAGTAAATAAAAAATAAATGGAGGCTGTGTTGAAATATGGTGTTTTCTAGCTGAGAATTTGCTCTATCAAATACTGTTACTGTGGTCTTTGTAGCTGTTGTAGTTTCCATGGAAAAAAAGAAGTGACCTATGTATCGGTTACCTGTCAGGAGTGGTGTTTGGCATAGTACAGTGCATAAAGGATGAAAGCTAGTACATCAGGTTCTGGGTTGTGCCCCAGCTGCCTTGCTGGGTCTTCTCTATGGTCTTGTTTCAGAAGCTGGAGCCTGAGGCCAGCAAGCCAGCACAGGACCTTGATTTCTGTATTCACTTGAAGGATGCTGATCAGGAAGTTTGGCATGAAGGTTACTTTCTCCTTGTAAATGGAACACAAGTTTTTTCTGCAGTACTCAGCATGAAAATGATAGTGGAATGCATTACACCATTTTCACTCTTACTTCTTTGAACACATCTGCTCTTTAAGAGAATGGAAGAGGGTTCACTGACTATTAGTTTCAAGATTCAACTGTTAACTCCAGCATAAAAACAATGTATTTGAAAAATGCATGTGACAGATTTTCTGTAGATTAATGAATATAATCATGAAGAACAAATTAAATGAAGGAGACTTCCAGAGAGAGTAAATTCACTTAACAATCTGGAGAAAGGGCAATTTTATATCTAAATATAGCTCTTCTGAAGATGAGCATCCATGAACCCACAGCTTTATTTATACTGTGGGAGAAAGTTTCTCCCTTTAAGACTTCTTTGAGATTCTGCTTTTACTTTGGAGAACAGCAATTTGATAAAAAAAAAAAAAAAGCAATAATACAAACAGTATTTTTAAAACTGAAATAGAATGACTTCTTTGTTCCCTCACTGATTCACTACTGTCTGAGAAATAAGTTTTCTCACACTGAACAGGTTTCTGTGGGCGAAGGTACAGTTTCCTTATCCAATAAAATAGAAGTTAAATTTGGACCTGATCTCAGCTAGTTATCATCATACAAGTAAGAAGGCACCTGAATGCTCAATCAGAGCAAACAAATTATTTCATTTTATTATTTCATTTTCAGAGTGTGTAACTGGAGTGCATCAACAGGCTTATTCTTTCTAATAGACAAATGTTATGTTATGTTAAAAGACAAATGCTTCTTGGCTCCTGACAAATCAGAGGGCAGGCTGAAATATCACCTTTATGAAACGTTTTAATCTTTTTTCCTTTTTCTTCTTCTTCTCCTTCTTTTTTTTTTTTTTTAATAGATAAGTAAGTAAATAAATCAATAAAGATTTCTTCTCAGGTAGAATAGAAAAAGTCTTAAGATCATTTGAAAATTTCCCAGGCTAGAGAGTCTCCTGTTCTAAGTCTTATTAGAAATGTAAGTCTTCATTTCCTCTGACCTTAATGAAAGCAGTGTGGTTAAATCCAGGGTAATCATTTTATGAGGCAGAGCTACATCTCTCCAGCATACTTGCATAGTAATCAACCAAAGCAAATTTTCAGTAATGTCAGGATAGAAGAGCTGCAGGACATACAGAAGGCATTGACTGCACAATCATTTGTCATGTTTTTATAGCTAAACAGCTTTGCTGGTTTTATGGAAGATGTCTGAAACAGAGAAAAGTCATGTGAGTTTTAGCAAATATTTGTTATTCGAGCACCTCCGCTTTTTCTGTATGTATAAAATACACTTCTAGGAGGTGTATGTACCTATGTGTAGTACGTAACCATATTGCACACTCCAGCACAATCTGTGCAATAAATATTTTCTGTTCAGCTGTTTCTGACTGTGCAATGGGCACTGAATGCGGGCATTCTCTCAGCATGAATTAGGTTACCCTCTGTACGAAAAGCAATTTATTGATCTAGTTTCTGATAGACTTCCTTTTCACTCAGTTTTTACTGCTGTTAGCAAACGATAGAGCTGCAAAGGGAAAATTCAATAACTGCTGTTCCTATTGAGTATTGTGTACCTGTAAGACCTCGAACATTATGTCTTAAAAGCTTCTGAACTTGTAAGATAGCTCCAATTTTGCACCAGGTAAAAGATAAATATAGAAATAAAACAGAAAATCTGCTGCTTGCTTCTTTGTGGGTATTGGGAAAACTATACTGAAAACCTTGTTTTATCAGCACCAGATCAGGGAAGTGAACTTAAGTATCTTGTTAGAAGTCTTCACTGTAACAAATTTATTTCCCTTATTTCATATAGAATGAACTTGTTCATTGTCTGGATAAAACACACAAAGGAATCTGAAATCTCAGAAATATTTCCATCTGTAGTTGGTTGAGATATACACTGTTAGTGGTATATGTTCTAAAGAATTAAAAAAACATTCCCTTAAACAATACCCTGATTTATTAACAAACTTGTTTATGAAGTCTTTCATTACACCAGGAAGATTCCAGCTTTTCTGTTTGTTTTTAAAATGAAGCTAATTCACTTCTAAAAGTTTTTTGTTATCCCATGAACCATATTGGCAGGTGTTTAGGATGAGAGTCTCACTTTTTGTGTACCCTCTTTTTTCCCTTCTCACTCATGTCCATGTGTTACTTTATCAGCTAAGTTGTTTTCCCCTGTTCTTTCTTGGTTTCTATTCTAACTTAACCCCATCAGACAACCCTAATCTTTGCCTAATATTTGTGACATGTTAGACATCGCCCTGTTTTACAACAGGACCTGACCATGTGAATGCCTTTGTACAAGGGCCATGGCACGATGATAGCAGGGTCAAGTCTTTCACCCTGCTTGCTATGTTACCTGTGAGTAACCATCTGGCCTCCCTCTGTGCAGCGATCTCTGCTTGCGTGCCAGTAGACCTAACAATAACATTTATTTTGTGTATGTTTTATTACTACTTTTTTATTGCTACCTTAATAACATCAGATGAGCAACACTGGCAGCATTCTATTCACAAATACCAAAATACTAGTTGCTTGCTGCCACATGACAGTATAGCATTCAGATTCTCAGGACTTGTTTTCACACCAGATCTTAGTTGCTCCACTATAATTCATGCTGCTTATTGATACTAATAAAAAAAAATCTACCAATTAATGATAAATGGTTCCAAATGTGCATTGAACCCAGAAGCATAAGGAGAGATATGCAGGGTTTTATGACTTCAGATACTTGAATGCAATTAACTTAATATTTACAATGAATTACATTCTTCCAGAATAGCAGTAATTCAAGGAATTTTATTTTGCCATGCTCAGATTTCCAAAAATAATACCTTCAAGTAAAACATCCTTCAACAAAACGAGAAAACTTTTATATGTTCCAGTACTAACACATAATTATGCTTATCAGGATTTGCTTGAAAATAAGAAGAAAAAAAAATATTTTAAGTTTTTAATATATTAATATGATTTAATACAGGATACATCAAAAGATATATAATTTCCCAAAACTTTTTCAGCAAAGTCTGAATAGCCAGGGAAGACGTTTACTATGAAAATTATAGAATATCCTTTGGAAAATGGTGAAGGTAAATTATGTGAGTTAACAGAAAACTGGGGGCAGAGTATTTTTGGTGATTACAGAACAGGAGTTTACGCTGAAGAACAACATAAAGACAGGAAATTCAGAGTATTGGGACTAAAATACTTTTTATTTGCCAATAGATGTTTCCTTTAGTTAATGGATTACAACTTTTTAAAGCAATTGCTGAAAGGACACAAGCTCAGTCAAGCACCTGTGACCCCACCAATTATCTCTGCCAACAGAATGGTATGTCTTTTCACCAAGTTGTTACTTTTAAAACCCTTCATAACAAGTAGACCAAAAGCACTGTATGCTATGACAGGCAAAGAAAATGAATTAATCATTCTTTCTTTATTTATTTTAAATAGTGATTGCTAGCCTTTCCTCCTTTTCCAAACCATCTTGACTATCTCAGAACAGGTAATTTCTAGGCACAGTAAGTTAAGCCTTAATATAATTCAGAAGAAAATTTATATTATTATACTTTAAATGATGCATAGTATTTTAATTTTAAATCATTGTTTAGATAATAGAAACAATAGGCCCTTTAGACAAATGCATTACATAGAAAAGAAAGGCATTGGATACTCAAGTTATTTGAAAAGATAAGAAATGTTCGATGTATTTTTTCACTCATGAGATGAATGATTCTGAGTTTTAAAAAGTAATTCTCCATAACACTGGGTAATTTTTTAACAAAACAAACACTTTATTCGAACATTTGATGCATTATTTATAAGTTGTAAGTTGATGTCTATGGAATGAGTTGTTTGGAGGCTTTCTTAGTATATTTACAGGTAGCTGAATAATGCCTGTCCAAGGATGTTTGTTGTTGCCAACTGAAATTTGTTTGGTTGCTTACTCCAGCATAGTTTCATTAGTCCATGTCCAGCACTGATTGAAAGGGTGGATGTGGCACTGAGTGATATGATTAGTGGGCATCATGGTGATGTGCTGATGGTTGGACTATGTGAACTTAGTGATCATTTCCAACTTTAATGATTCTATGAATGATTCTGGGAGTGAATGACAATTTGCAAATATCCAGCTACACCAGCTCTTGCACTAATAACAATTCATTAATATACACAGGCATGAGAAACTGCAGCATTTCTCAAAACCTGATATCGGCCTATCCACATGTCTATCCATTTTTGAATATTATAAACTTTTTAAATTGAAGGCAACATCTATTGATAAAAATTTAGTTCATCAAAAAATTTTGTCCATAAAAAACAATTTTTCTTTCATTTCACTGAGGCAGTGTGAAGTAGCACTATCAAAAAACAAGTAAACAAATACATCAAAAAGAACTACTTTATGATTCAATTTTTTGTCCTCTAATAGGAATTATTCTACTATTTTAATATTGATAACACTAGCAATATTGTTTCTGCTGTGTCTTAATCATAATTACTGAACTGCTCAGGTTGGAAAAGACCTTCAAGATCATCAAGTCCAACTGCAGCCTAACTGTACTACCCTAACTCTAACAACCCACCACTAAATCATGTCCCTGAGCACCTCATCCAGATGGTTTTTAAACACATTCAGGGATGGTGTCTCAACCATCTCCCTGGGGAGCCTATTCCAGTGCTTAACAACACTTTCTGTAAAGAAGTTTTTCCTTATATACAACCTGAACCTCCTCTGGCACAACTTGAGGCCATTTCCCCTTGTCCTGTCATCTGTCACCAGTGAGAAGAGATCAGCTCTGCTCTCACTGCTATTACCTTTCAGGCATTTGAAGACAGCAGTAATGTCTCCTCTCAGCCTCTTCTTCCCCAGACTAAACAGCCCCAGTTCCTTCAGCCGCTCCTCATAGGGCGTTTTCTCCAGGCCTTCACAAGTGTTGTTGCCCTTTTTTGGACCTGCTCCAGCACCTCAATGCCCTTTCTGTATTGAGGTACCCAAAACTACACACAGTACTTGAAGGGGGGTCTCACTAGTGCCGAGTACAGGGAGAGGCTTACTTCCCTAGTCCTGCTCACCACACCGTTCCTGACATTCCAGCACACTGCTGGCTCATATTCAGCTGACTGTCCATGAGCACACCAAGGCCCCATTCTGACAGGCAGCTTTCCAGCCACTCTTACCCAGGCCTGTAGGGTTGCCTGGGGTTGTTGAGACCAAAATGAAGTACCTGATGCTTGGCCATTTTGAAATTCATAGTTTACCTTGGCCCACTGATCCAGCCTACACAGATCCCTTTGTAGCTCCCTTCCACCCTCCGGCAGATCAACACTCTCTCAACTTGGTGTCATCTGCAAACTTACTGAGAGTGCACTTGATCTCCTCATCAAGATCATTGATAATGATGTTAAATAGGAATGACCCCAGTACCAAACTCTGGGAGACAACAGTTGTGACTGGCTTTTGTTCCACTGACCACAAACTTCAGCCCGACTGTCCAGACAGTGTTTCACCCAGCAGAGTGTATGCCCATCCAATCCACGGGCAGCCAGCTTCTCCATTAGTATGTTGTCGAGAACAGTGTAAAAGGCTTTACTGAGGTTGAAGTGCAAGTCAGGAGGAAAATACAAGACCATTTTCTAAATAAGGCAGAGGAATTTTCTCCTTTTATAATGTGGTGCAAAGCATCAATGTCATTTGAACGTATGACTTAAAGTGATTATGTAGCTTAAGAAAAACATAACATTAAAGGTTGATTTACAAAGTATATGAGTATACAAATAACAAATAAGAAAGCAGATACATTATAAATGTAAAAAAATTTACATTTAAAGATAGAAATTTTCCTCAAAAAATATAAAAAATATGGCCGTTTTTTGAAAAGAATATCGTACCTAATTTCAGACGTTGAATTTCAAAATATTCATGGTATGTCTAGCTGGGGAAGTTCATTGTGAATATGCTTTCAAGGCGTGAGAAACACAGTATTGGAGAATGATACTGCTTTTAACAAACCTCTTTTTTTTAGAATTAATAAATTCTTGTCTTCAGTATAAAAGGATACCTATGCTTTGACAAAGATCCTGAAACTGACTTTGTGGCTTCTATTTTGGCTCCTTTTCTACTGCAGAAACCATTCATATTTACTGTTTCCTTATTACATAATTTCCTTTTCCCATAGGTTAAACACATACTGCCTATAATGGTTTCTCATATTTGATATGCTTTTAGATATTTTCTAGCTGAAGGATATTTTATATGACATTTGTAGTACCTTATGCCATTTGGCACCTGTATGCTGACCAAATGAATGAAGATTAAGTGAAGGGGCAGAAGCAGTACAGCAGTACAAACGGTGTGAGCACAGCTTGCCCTGAGAGCTTTGCACAGAGGTCAGTGATATAAAAAGACTCCCACTCATGGGCTTGTCCTTTTGTAACTGCATCTTTTATGTTTTCCGTGGTATTTGTACCTCAATCTCCAGCAGGTTTACAGTTTTCCAGCCACACTTCCGCAGCCCTGTGGAACAACACTAATCCACTGCTCTCAATTCATATTGATTTGAATGTGTGACCACTGTAAAATGTACTGACAGAACCCCTTTGGATGTGCTATGAAGTCAGAAGTTTTCCAGCCATTTTTCACTCAAGTTATTTACAATAGCCTTGTCATGCCAAAAGATAACATCGCACTAAGTGGTAATGTTTGCATTTACGCTTAGGGTCATAATACTGTGGTGGCACAGCTAACAGCTGCAAGGCAGGCAGCTGTGGAAAAAAAAAAGTTGTCTCTACAAACTATTAAATTTCATCTGTCCTGATACTACAGGATCTTGGATTTGCTTTCCTGAAGGCTTCATCTGATGTATCTGAAAGGATATACTTTTTAATAAAATTTTTGGAACCCAAAACAGAAGGAAGTTAGCCAGAGCAGTCAATATAACAACCAGTTTGGTCATTTTATGTTAACATTGCATATCTACCAGCCTGTGTCTACCAACATGTACATTTGTAGTGGTTCCTATTTTTAAGATGACCACGATCTCTACAAAACTTTGCATGCTCATCAGCATAAATGTGTACATTTTAGGCCTTGGCTTCATACAGAAAAATCAAATAATTACTAAATATGCACAATAAAATCTTCCATCTATTACTGTGATTTATATTTAACATCAGTGTGTAATAGATTCATACAGAGTTAGCATAACAATTTGCTTGCACTTTTCAAATGCTTAGAACTTGGGGGGCAGGGAAGTTGAATGTGTAGGGGAAAAAAAACTCTCAACTCTATACTCTTGTAGGGCCTCCATCTTGCCAATAAATAATCTGAATAAAAGTTGTGTGTACAACTTTGGGAAGAGATCACCATGAACATAAATAAAATCATAGAATCATAGACTCAGAGAATCCTTAGAGTTGAATGGGGCTTCTGAAGGCCTTCTAGTTCAACTCCCCTGCAATGAACAGAGACACCACAGGTAGATCACTGTGCCCAGGGCCTGATGGTGTTGCACCTTGAAAGTCTCCAGGGATGCGGTATCAACCACATCACTGGGCAACCTGTGCCAGTGCCTCACCACCCTCCCTGTAAAATATTTTTTCCTTATAACTAACCTAAATCTACTCTCTTTGACCTTGAAATGCGTAGTTGAAATTAAGATCAGTCACAATCAGAATGTCAAGAATAAAGTACAAAAGAAAAATTAAAAGTCTGGTTTTGTTGTATATTATAAAAAATAAGCTATGCCACATCCTCTACACTGCCTCTCTTCTAAGGCAAAGTTTTTCAGATATGTGTTTCTCAAACTCTTATCCCAGCTGATTAATACATAATGTCACCTGGTAGTACACCCCAGAAGAATTTATAGGCATGACTTCTACATTTGGATATTAATATGACCATAGAAAATATATGATAAATCCACAAGTGACTCTGAAGGAGATAATTATCCTCATATTGACAGCTGTTCTAAAAGCTCTTGATTTATGAACCTTTTAATAGCATAATTCCAACAGAATTAATTATACTGCAAATTCAGAAGAGTGGAACATGAGCATTTATAGGTAGTTCATTTTACAATTTTTATTTAAGGCCCTCAGAATGGATGACAAATATTAATTTATGACAAAAATAAAAATAAAAAAACATTTCCCTACTTCCCTTCAAGACACTATTCCATCTCCTAACTACCCCAGCACAGAAAAAAGCATTTTTCAGGGGCCATGGGAAACAGCTTCAGCCATGGGGATCAGACTTCCCAATAGATATTTTCTGCATGAACATAAAGGTCCCAGGGATCAGCCAAATCCTTTTCCTGCATTGCTGAACTGCAATGATTTTTTCTGCAGAGATGTACCTGAATACATATAAAGGACTTTTGTGAAAACTTGTTAAGAATTCTAACACTGAAGATCAAGCATTATCATTTTAGATTTATTTACTTTTTTTAACCTCAGCAAGATGGTACTTACTGTTCTCTCATCTGTAGCATGACATACTCTACTGCAGTGGTATAGCACAGAAATACATGTTCTCTTATACTGAGTGATTTGGAAAATCATGCGTTTTTAATTAGCTGTAAAAGGACACCGAGACAGTTGGTGTCAGAAAACCTTGCCCATTTTTTGCTTTGTGCTTGAAGAATCACTTAAGTATCTGCAATTCTGCAGTGAGTGATGAATGGGAATTTTTTGGCTTAGAGAAGGTGTGAGGTTTACACACAGGCTCTTTCCATTTCACTTCGGGGCTATTGGGCACCTGCTAATTTACTCCTGTTCTATTGCCTGTTTCTGGATCATTACTGAACCTGTGTTAGTAACAGGCTCCCTGAGACGTTTTACAACAATTCTTGAATCATTAGCAGCTGCTGTGCTGTAGGAGTGCATTGCACAGCTCCAACCCTCCTCATTCTGACTGTTACAGAGCAGGATTAGCCCAGGAGCCAGTATGGAGAGCAGGAGGCTGTTCCAGAGTGGGACAGCCACCTTTGATGGGCCTGCACACTGGGACTGGGCTGCAGCCTAAGATGGGTAGGAAATCAATGCTAACATCAAATTATTTTTTCTGAGTTTTGCCAGGTTTTTTTCAGCTCCCGGAAGCATATACAAGCAATTTTTCCCCTATTCAGCTGGTGGGCATGTGGACTAAAAAAGGTTTGAATTTAAAATTTTTTGGTTTTCCATGCTCACTGTCACTCAGATTCTCATCCATTAAAACTTGGTAGCATCTACTAAAGCTCCTCAGCATTGATTTCCCTTCAGTATCCACTACTCACCATTCTGATGGCATAGAAATAAAAAATGTGTAAGCACGCTAAATAGCCATTATTATTTATTACTCTCAAAATCATATACCCTTCAAGATCTATGCATATCAACATTTGGATGCCAGGCATGAATTGTATTTTATCATATTAAAATAGTTTAATGTTCTGGGTATTCATTTGGGGTTTCATGTTTTGGTAACTAATCTGATATTACTACAGAACACTGTAAAAGGGAGGAAATCCAAACTAATATTGTAGACTCATAGTCATAGACAATCCTTGAGCACATACTTTGTTTTATCTTCCAAACTGATTCTTCTAAAACCCTTTCTCTTCCTCCCAATTTTTAAGTTACTATGCCTTCAAAACAGTTGCATAGGATTTTTCATTGTTTCTAGCAAAACTAGTAGAAAGAGAATTATTTATATAGCAAGGAGTAGCAAACACATACTCTTTGAAAACTTCAAGATCAATCATCCAAAAATATAACCTGCACTTTAAAGGTAAAGTTTCTTAGGAGCTGCATGAATTGGAAAAATGCTGATTTGTCTCTGCTGCAATCACTTCTTCCAGCTCATTTGATACTCTACGGAATTTCCTCACAGTGTTCTCTGTCTAAGAACTGGACTCAATCAATCTCAATCAATTTCCATTAGTGAGAAAGCTGCCTTAAAAAAAATNCCCGGGCCGGGCCGGGCCGGGGGCGGTGGGCGGAGCAGTGCCCCGTGAGGTCAGCGCCGGACGGGCCAATGAGCGGCGCGGCGGAGCCAGGGCGCCCCTCGTGTGGCGGCTGCATGGGGAGGGCGGCGGCGGTAGCAGCAGCAGCAGCAGTAGCAGTGGGTCGAGGGGTCCTGCTTCGCCCCCGCCCACCCGGGGACCGAGACTAGGGTGTGGCCGGTGCCCCGCCCGGCACNAAAAAAAAATTTAAAAAATCCCTGTCTTAACTCACCATAGCAGAAACACCATTTTACTTGTTTTAAATCTGTCAAAAACTGAAATTCATACTGGCTTAAGAAGAGCAAGTAACTGAGGTGCAGAACTGATAAGGATATGTGAATGGGTAGCTCTCTCTAAGCGAAGTTATACTCTTCCAAAAATTAACTTTTCTGTTCTCAAAAACCAAATTGATGAACTTCTTATTTTCAAGGTGTTTTTCAAAACATGTTGATCTCATGGTGCCTGTTCACCAATGGAGATGAACTAGGTTGACCTTGGCTGACAGATGCCACACCTAGCTACTCTCTTATTCCCTCTCCTCAACAGGCCAGGAGGAAAAATAAAACAAAAAGCTCATGGTTTGAAGTAAGGACAAAGAGATCCTTGGTGAATTACATTCATGGACAAAACAGATCCAACCTAGGGAAAAATGATTCTGTTTCTTGATAAAGTAAGTTAGAGTTGAACAGTGAGAAATAAAAACAAAAATTACAAACACTTCCCCCTACCCCTCNGAGGAGGGTGGGTGTAGCTTGAGGCGTGGAGCGGAGCGCCCGTGTCTTGCCCCGCTGCCCTTCTCGCGGCGGCGCCCGGTGGGGATGTGCCGGCCGCCGGGGGCGCGCCGCCCGTGGGAAGCGCGCTGCTAACGCCACCTGGGCGCCGTGGGAGTGCCCGGAGAGAAGCAAAGCGGAGCGGGCGGTGTTGAGGAGTCGCCGGGAGTGAAGCAGGTAGGAAGCCAAACGCTGGTTCGGGAGGGTCTGAGCGCTCTGCTTTGGTTTGAATTCCTCCTGCAGAAGAGCGAACGGGCAGGGAGCGCGGTGTGGCCGCCCACGGTGAAAGTTACGGCGCCTCCACTTGCTGCCATCCGATGTTTCGGGGTTTGGGGCTGCGCCGGTGGCGGCGGAGCGACCGCTCCCCACGGAGCGCTGCGCTTCGAGAGCGGAGAGGTCAGGCGGCGGCCGCCCGCACTGCCCCTCCGTGGGTTCGCCCCTCTCGCGGGGATCGTGGGTCTACACCGTAGCCCTCACGTGCCGTGCCGTCCCGCGACGGGTGCCTGCGTTGCACTGCATAGCCCGACGTGCCGTCCGCTGCCTGCCGGGTGTGCCGCTGCCCTGGCTGGGGCTGCTTCCGCGGCTCCGTTCTTTCCACCCGGCTCCGTGTCCGGGCGTGGGCTTTGCTGCAGCACCGCTTCCCCTGTGGGTAGGGTACCGGGTGTTGGGGAAGAACCCGGGTGCTCGCTTGAAGCCGGAGCCTGTTCACTGCTCTGTGTGAGCGTTGGGGCAGAGAAAGCCGACTGCCCTCACGCGTGTGGGGCGATAGAGCTGCTGCGTTGGGTTTCTGTACCGATTCACAGGGTGCTGGTTGCCTGGGANATAGGTTTTTTCTTTTTTTTTTTCACCAGCCTCAAAATCATCCCTTCATTTTCCATTTATTTACCTTCTCCCCTATGCACCAAATAGAACAGAAGGCTGAGGAATCAGAATTGCTCTCTTCCTCACTTTTTTCCCCTTCTCCAATGTGAGTCCTCTCTATGAGTTGTGATAATTCAGGGTAAACCTGCTCCAGAATGGGCTAACTCTTCATGGGCTGCAGTATCTTCACATCCACTTGCTGCAATGTGTGGTCCTTGTTATGCTGCAGCGTGGATATCTGCTCTGCCATGGCTGCAGGAAAATACCTGCTCTGACAAGATGTCTTCCTTGGGCAACAGAGACTCTACTCTGGCTCCTGGAGCATTTCCTTCCTCTCCTTTAGCAGTGTGTCCTGCAATATTCTGTCCTGCAGTTGGACTGAGGCACCAACCTGAAGTCGGTTTGTCCGTCATGGGGCCACCCCTTTGCCAGCATCTCATCATGTAAAGCCAAAATGAAGGAGAGACTCCTAAATGCTCAGTTAGACACATCTACTTACAACTGCATGGTCCAGTGGCTTTTCTGTAACCTCTGATTCTTAAAAGCATTTGAAATATGATACACAGATTTTAATGAGGAAAAGGTGTCTAGATATTCTCAAGTTATGGAGCTTGGTCCACAAATGTCTGTTTTGCAATAGATGTTTAGACTAGCTATTGGAATTTGTTTTTTATAATTTAGTATCAGTTAAAATAAGATCCTCAAGAGCTAAATCTTGCCAACTTCAGTAATCTGATAGACTTATATAAGTTTAAAATATTTGGTCTTAAATGTTAGGAATTTTATGCTGAGCAACATCATCTGCCTCTAATGTCTGCCCAGAAGACTCTCTTACAACTGCAACTTTACTGCGTCACCTTTTATGTCTGATTGATAGCCTTTTGGTAAGTCAGAGTCTAAGATTAATGACTGAGATCCCTAGTCTTGGTCACCTGTTTCCCAAGGACTCCAATTTGAATTATGGAGGTTAAAAGAAGAAAATATTTTTCTTGTCTTGCAGTGGCTGAAAGGTCATTCTTGAGTACAAATGGTTTAAATAATTTATTGTGAGTTACCAAGTCAGAACAGTTACTGATCTGTCTTTCACTGCAGTGATGTTGTATTTTCTTAACTGTGTTTTTTATTCTGTAGTAGAATTATATAGCTTCCATTTTGTAGTAACCAAAAATGCTTAAGTACACTGCAACTGTGTAATGATGCATCAGATCTTTGTCTTTCATAGTATGACTAACAGAGAAGTGCCTTTATGCTGCTACCTGCTTAAAAGAAATGTTCTGCTTGGGAACAGTATGCATCTATCAGACTTGAGAGCATCATTTATTTTCTAAGTAGCCTGGGCACACTCACTCGGTGATTTGAGACTTCAGTGCTGATCTGCTTTTTGGACTTCTGCTTTGGCATTGAGAGTGTTCATATCTCATGAAACTTGTCTTCTCTATTTTGAATGCATCATTGTTTGATACATATGTGTCTGTTAAATCTTTTAGTAGCTCTGAGAAGTTGTCTAGAAGTTAAAATCATTATCTTGGCTGCTAGAATTTCAGAACTTTAATTATATCTTCAAGAGAACTAACAAAATCTTTTTTCTTTCCCTGTTTAGATTAAAATACTTATATTATGGATCATATTCCCTGGGAGAATATGAAAGTTTGACCTCTTGACAAGTGTACCTATCAAAACGTTTTTTCATTTTCTTATTTTTTTGAATGAAAAATCTTCCTTTAGTAGTACTGTTAATGATTCTGGTTGCTGTGCAAAACAGCTAGAATGCTTTTACTAGTCCCTTTGATTTCTTTCCTTGTCCTTTGACAGCGAGCAATGATTATAGACAGGAGTTAAGGTCTCATCATGAGTATAAGGCCATCAAGGCAGAATTTCTTTCGCTCAAAGAAGGAGTAGTATTAAACAATCATATAATTAACAATCAGAGGAAAATCAAATCTACACCAGAAGAGAAAGGAAGCATGGTATTCTGCTAGGGGTTGGTTAGGTTCCATGCAGAACCAGCACCCACACTGGCCGTATTTTAATGGTGCAGCCCATTCCTGCCTGAAGCCATCAACTTCTGTGTCTGTCTGAGCAGTCCAGGGGTCCACAGGTTGCCACAAGTTCCCACATTCCGGCTCTGCAGCCCAGCTACTCCCTCAAGTCTTTCTCCTCCTCTGTCCCACACAGTGTATCCTGCCCAGGATGGTCTGGGCTCTCTTAGGGAGTTGTTCCTTCTGCAGGGTAAGAGATAGAAGCTGAACATGAGCAAGCATAGTGAAAGAATATGGGAAATCACAACACTGAAAGGAAGCAATGGGGAAAAAAAAGTTTTAAAAACAGAAGTGCTGCTCCTACAATGTGTGTACACTCAAGCTGTACTTCTGCTGGCCATTAATGGGAAGCAGAGGAGAACTGAGGTATGTTCATGTTTTTGTTGTTAAGAAATGCATCTTAATTTCTGCATGCCTTACTGTTAAATCTGCTTTTACTATTATATCCATTTCAAAATTTGGGAATAATGATATTGAGCTTACAAAGGAGTCAGAAGGATTAATTAATTGAAATTCATGTGCTACAGAAATCCAATAATTATGTTACAAGTAATAAGCCTGAGCTGGAATTTCTGTTATGAGTAGACCAGTTTTATGTAGACAATATGTTTTTCTGTTAGTCTGTGTTTACTTCACAGCAAACTTTCAGATGTTATATTCAATGTTACTTGAAATGTTCTATCATTTGGGAAATCTATGAACCACTTGCATCATCATTCAGCATCCTCTGAAACAGTTGTACCATCTGAATATAAGGTATTCTCTAGTTCTATTAAACAGTAGAAAACTCCTCAAAATTTGCCTTCGTTCTTTCAAGTGTGCTTCCTTGGTTGGCCTTAGTGACAACCATGATCATCTGCCAATTAAGCTGTTTTGATTTTGCTTGCACAATGAGAATGACCTGGCTTTATGGAACATTGTATGGTTTGAATTGATTTACATCATAAAAAAACACACAGATGAAATGCAGTGTGAGCAGATTGTGCCAGACTGTCTTGATCCCTTATTTTGGACAAGATAAATACTTCTCTTGACAAGGATAACTCCACAGATTTGATCTCTTTGGAGCTCAGTAAAGCTTTTGGCATAGTGACACATGGGGAATTGTTCACTAAGCTGAAGAGGATGAGGATTAGTAAAATAATGTAAATATAGTAGGGCACAGGCCGAATGGGGGACAATGAGGTGCTTTATGCTGACAGTCAACTGGATGGATGGATGTTACTGGTGCACTTCCTCAGGGATCAGCAGCCCTTCACCCTTGGCTGAAGGGAGGGACCTGCCAGTGGGGTTTCTGGGAGACGAAACTTGGGAGCACTGCCAGCACTGACTGATGAGTGCCTGATAATCACATGAGAAGTAACTATGAGAGCATGGTAGAATGCAACATGGGAAATACAAGGCTAAATGGTGTAATTCCTGCAGGAGGTAGATACAGGAATTTCTGCCACGGGTTGGGGTTATCACCTGGAAACAGGAAAAAGCAAATTAAATCCTTTCTGGTACAATTTGGCCAGAGGTTAACTGTTAGTCAGGAATGTGATGGAGCAGTGACAATGGCAAAGCACACAAATTTACAGTTCAAGGCCCTCTCACCCTTTCTGAGCCCTTTATAACTGCTCATATTTAGTACCTCATCTAAAATAGGTGTGTAATTCCACCCATACTAAAGGAAGCTCAATTCAAAGTAAAGAGGATATGCAGAAGACAGATTGGATAAGCAGAAAAGTAGAGGACCATTGTTATAAAATAGAAGGCTAGGAGAGGATAAGTTTAGCTTTTGCAAAAGGGAAGGTATGAGAAGGGTATCATAAAAATCTTAAAACATCTGAGAGTGGTGAGCTAGCTGAAGTCAAGGCCAGTATTTTCAGGAAAGATAAATGGATATAAAGTACTCCAAAATAAATTGAAGAGTAAAATTAGAAGTTCCTAACTGTTACAGAAATGAGATTCTGATGTCCCAGAGGAGCAAAAGGGAAGCAGGAAAAATTAAAACATGATGTTAATCATCTGAACTTCTGAATGAAACTAAGCAACCTGATCCAATGTGATGAAGGACCTACAGATGAGGAAGCGGCATTGCCCAAAAAGGTCCTACAAGGAAAACTTTGAGGACTGCTTAACTGAGATAACTGAATTGATTTCCTGCAGAGCTCACTTGGGTTTTAGCTGGAAACACAAAACCACAATGAGGATGACTGCATTGGCTCTTTGGTCAGCAGTAGCATGTACATAGGCATGAAAAGTGTAGGAGACCAAGGACATGGAATTAACATTGTGACCAGGCTGCAAATTCAGTGGTCCTTAATGTATAACAGAAAGGGCACACTGAGCATTCATTTATTCAGTTGCCTACTGTCTTTCCTCACCTTCTTTGCAGCGCTAGTCTCTGTGAGAACTTACGTGGCCACAATAAGTGGGTATTGATCCACAAGGGAGTCCCATATGTGGTCCTATGCTGGGCAGCAGGAAGAGAAATAAACCAAGTCATTGAGAGGTGTGCAACCTGTGATGACAGACTTGCTTCTTATTCCCACAGACAAGTCAAGACAAAATAGCCCAGTAATGCTATTTTAAAACTTATTCTTCTAATTAATCTTGGCCTCTGCGACTTCTTCAGAACATATCGTGAAAACCTATCTCATGTCCCAGATCTGTTTGAACCTCTGATCCCTGGTCAGCAAAGATCTTGTTAAAGTCAATTGATTTTCTTTTTTTCTGCAAAAGATATTATTTAGAAGTGTCACTGCAACATTTATTCCCTTACCTTAGGCTTTCCTGAACAGTTCCTTGAATCTCTTGACACTTATTTCTTTACACAAGACATTACCCAATGAGTGTTTTCTAGGATCATCGATTTTAATGTGTACATGGTTTCTTTAAAGACTCATTTTGCATGACTCAAGGTTAAACATATTTATTACAGAATTGAACTAGGCAACTGTGCTCTGATTTATGACGTATTGATAGATATTTAAACACAAGGCAAATTCAAAGGCAAGCTGATCTCAGCTTGTGATGAATTTTATAAAACCCCACAGTTTTCTAAAATACATTCTGCTTCATATGCATACATGATTTTTGCCACAACCTCAGACACTAATGAGGTTGTCATAGACACAAAGCTGTGTATTTTTGACCCTGCTCTAATCATACCATGATTTATCATTCCTGTCTCTTTCCCTTTGTATGAATGATTTCTGTGTTAATACATTAACCACCTCCACCTGAGATCAGCTTAGCTATATTTTGTATGTTCCCCACTGGTAAGCGCTTAAACAAATGCAATAGCTACTGTGAGAGACAAAGGGGAAATGGCGATCAAATTATCTAAGAATATTTTCAGCAGCATAAAAAGAAATGTGCTATTTTAAATACAATCTTAGAAACTGCAGGAGCACCATGGGAGGGTACCTCATTTGGCTCAGGGTACAGCTGAGTGCAGGGGCTCTGGGGGCAGAGGCCCAAAGGACAGCCACACTCTCAAGGGCCATCTGGATCAGCTCCATCAGCCCTTTGAGCCTTACATGATGTTAAAGGGCATGGTGTGATTTCTGGTGGTGTTTTTAGATGCATGGTGAAGGGGAAAACATAGACAGTAAATCAAATGGATGCAGAGCTGGAGAAGAGAAGAATCTTTTCATGCCAAAAATTCTAGATTTTTGCATGTAGTTTTTATTTTAATAATTATTATTTTACTTCTAGTCTCAGTGGAATTCAGGATATTATGAATTTTTCATTGAATTCATGGTAAAAACAGCACATTTGCTAGGTATATGAAAATACAGTACTGCAAGTATCACATATCCTTTCACTGGCTCTGATTCTGACCAATTTTTGTGAGGATCATGCAGCTCATGTCCCAAGAAAATCCCAGAATTGCTCACCACAGTGTAGGCTAAGGTGACCCCAAGTTTGTAATACGTCTTACTGCAGACAATGAAATTTGTAGAGGATCCAACCCTTCCAGGCATCAGTTAGTGTTTCCTTTGTATTTTCCAGTGTGACGCTTTGTAAATTTTGTTGCTACATGTATCCAAGAAGTCAACAGAAGAACATGTTGCCTCCACACACGGACCAGCACGGACCCCTGAGCTGCAGAATTCTCGAGGTGAACAATGCTGACCACAAACACAGGCACTGAAGTCCGAGCTTTCTCTGTGTTGAAAGATTTCAAGTTGCATTTATTCATCTTTTATGAAAGAAGAGACACAGAAGTGCACGACATCTCTATCTGTGGAAATAATTCAGCACACACATCTCCAGGATCTTCTAAAGTGGGCAAGATTCCCTGTGACTTTCTGGTCCAACGCACTCAAATTACTCATGAGCATCCATTAATGAATTATTTGTCTTACTGCAAGCTTGTGACATGCCCAGATTAACTGGAAGGGGATAATATTTCAAGGATATCTGTTGAAAGTTATCTAGAAATGGATCGATACCGCATTAAGGCATGCTATGGAGCTGTATGGTAATGCCGTATGCTGTATTAAAACAAATACTGAATATGCAACGGGGAATTATTTACTTTCCACAGACAGGACCACAGTCTTCGAGCAATAGCTGCTCATCTATTTCAGTTAAAACCAAGAGAAAGGAAGTGAAGATGCCGCAGCCTAATTGAATGGTTCTCCCCGTCTTCTCCTTTGCTGTGACCCGTTTTTACTTCGCCGGCTGCCCTCAGGAACCGGGGCCGCCGCTCGCACGCCTCTGCTCCGCTCTACCCTGTGCCGGACCCAGCAGGGGCGCTGCGATCAGCCGACACCGCGCCTCCGAGCCGCCGCCCGGCGGCCACAGCGCGCCCGCTGCCCGCTCGCGGGGCTCCGCCGGGNGGGCAGGGAGCGCGGTGTGGCCGCCCACGGTGAAAGTTACGGCGCCTCCACTTGCTGCCATCCGATGTTTCGGGGTTTGGGGCTGCGCCGGTGGCGGCGGAGCGACCGCTCCCCACGGAGCGCTGCGCTTCGAGAGCGGAGAGGTCAGGCGGCGGCCGCCCGCACTGCCCCTCCGTGGGTTCGCCCCTCTCGCGGGGATCGTGGGTCTACACCGTAGCCCTCACGTGCCGTGCCGTCCCGCGACGGGTGCCTGCGTTGCACTGCATAGCCCGACGTGCCGTCCGCTGCCTGCCGGGTGTGCCGCTGCCCTGGCTGGGGCTGCTTCCGCGGCTCCGTTCTTTCCACCCGGCTCCGTGTCCGGGCGTGGGCTTTGCTGCAGCACCGCTTCCCCTGTGGGTAGGATACCGGGTGTTGGGGAAGAACCCGGGTGCTCGCTTGAAGCCGGAGCCTGTTCACTGCTCTGTGTGAGCGTTGGGGCAGAGAAAGCCGACTGCCCTCACGCGTGTGGGGCGATAGAGCTGCTGCGTTGGGTTTCTGTACCGATTCACAGGGTGCTGGTTGCCTGGGATTACTTCTGGAAAAATGCAAATCCCAGCAAATATCTGCGCTGACCATATATAGAAATAGTTACAGGCAGAGGAATTGTAACTTTGGTATTACTGACACACGTTGAGAAACTTTAAAAGAAAAAAAAAGCAGGGTGGAGTGCAAATAAAAGCCAGGTCAACTCCTGAGAATGGCTTTGCTGGAGCGATGAATGCTCCCGTGTTTATACACCACGTTGACTCGTATTTATTTATTTTCTTTTAACTTATACTTACGTACATTCTGCATAGTCAGTGAATGGCCTATTGATTTTCCTTCCTCTGCTGCTGTGTATTTAATTTGACAGTGCGTAGTCTGCTGCCTTGTGTGGGACTGGGGCTGCAGTAGGTAACACTGCTTTGGCAGAATGGAAGCCCTGTTTGGTGACTTTCTACACGGATGTGAGCTGGTGACCTGTGTGATAGCAGTTTTCCATGGCATGGGGAAAGTACTGAACGGATTGCTAGCGTTGTGTGTCCAAGAAAGTTTTTGTAGTTCTCTTTCTTGTTTCTTTTTCAGTAGTTCTGTTATTGCCAGAAGCTTTACACACATGGTATTACCCTGTAGAGGAATATGGTGATTACATTGTATAGTTGAATCTGAATCTAACTTGAAGCGATGTGTTCTTATCTTAGTGCCATTCACCTGTTAGCAGGATAACTTCAGCTTTAGGGAAGAAGAATCACTTGACTTGAACTGAAACACCGCAAACTGTTTTCTTAGGCAATTCAGGGCGTTGCAATCCTGCTGGATCTTAGCCGTGAAGCAATACAATGCTCCAGGGATAATCCAGTATGAAATTTGTCTGAATTGCTGCCAGCTCTATCAAAACAGGTTGCACATTTTATTCTTCTCTTCTACAGCTGCGTGCTGCCACCAAACTCAGAAATTGGTTTGTTTCATTCAGAAGCGATAGAACTTGACTTATTACCAAAGCTGTTGTGAGCTGCAACGCCATGTCATTCTTAAGTAGATGCACTGCAACTTTCTGGAGCAGCTGATTACCTACTTTATACTGTGTATCTGGATACTGTCAAGTACAATCTACTTTAATTTATTTTACTGAAGGAAATTTAAAGTTCATCTTACTGCTGGCAATATATTAATAAATCGTTGGATGCAGTCTGTGTTCTAGAGCTGGAGTCTCAGAAGCAGATTTTTGTGGTGAAAAGCAACTGTGACTGCATGAAAGATCGCAAATACTCTGCTCAGTGGTGTCTGAAATTTCACTTCTAAATAGGAGTGTAAAGGCTTCAAATCTCTTCGTTACTTTGTAAGCTGAAAAACTATTCCACTTACTCCTCTTTTAATTCTAGAACTATAGTTACTGCTTTAAACACTTCCCTTCTCTCACTCAATCAGTGCTTGTATTTCAGTCTTGGGGCTGCAAATGATTTCAGGACCAAATTCTGAAATGCAAAAGAAAAAAATCTTGTTTTATTCGATAGAAATTTCCAAAGTGATGGATCTTATGTTCATGCCTTCCTCCCTCCCTCATCCTTGCTCCCAGCAGACAGAAAGCTGCATGCCTTCTTGTAGTGTTGACAGTTACTGTGCTTATGCTATGTTATGTGACTGGAGAAGGAAGGGGAAGAGTGCAAAAGGTGCTTGACACTGGAAGAAAATTTAAAGTGATCTGGATGGTGGTAATTAATTTTGGTCATTATGAAATAATGGCTTGTTTGCCATGAAGAGATTGTACTCCCAGCAGACAGTGCTTAGGATGAGACAAAGTATCTGTGAGGAATGTGAAAGCAAGGAAAGCTCTGCTCTGTGCATGGATATGCATGCTTGCTGAGTTGAGTACGTAATATGATAGAACAGTTTACTGATTTTATTAGTATCTCTTACTGTAGCAACAGTTTCTCATTTAATAAAGACATAATTAGGCTTTAAAATAGGGAGCGGTATGGAACCATATGTGGGGGAGGATACACAGTGACACCACCACTAGTACCTTCAGCTATTTTTAAATGCCTTTGTTTGTGCATATGTAACAAGTGTTTAAATACAAACTGGAATGAAAAGGAAGAGCCTGTTAACCCCACAAGTGGTCTGTTCTGCAAATTCGTTCACTGAGATTGCTGCATCCTCCCTGCCTTCATTCTGTTTACCTTCCCAGAGCAGCCTTGTGCCTGGCTGCTGGCACAGGTGAGGCTGTCACCTCCAGCTGGCAGGTGACTGACTGCATGTCAGCCACACCTCTATCTGTGCAGACAGTGACTCCATCCACCCAACGCACAGTGCTGTAGAATGCATGATGAAGTATGTTCCTGGGGATACAAAGTAGAATAATGGAGTTATAGGGTTTAGATTAAATATAAATATATGCAATATTTAGATTGGGAATTTTTTTCTTTTTATCAGTTTTGTTTTGAGAGAGAATGAGTGCATGATGCACTCGTTGTGCCCTGGTTGATGCCATTGCAGCACAGCCTGCATGCAAGGCTGACTAGGAGCCTCAGCAAAGGCAGGGAAAGCCCTTATCCTGAGTATAACCTGTTGCAATTGCCATATGCAAAATTGAGGATGGAGGATTAACCCCCTCATCTATTTTGTGTATGTGGTTTCACGGTGGAGGGATCAGTTAGTGTAAAGGAAGGCAGGCTTAAGTGAATAGCTTAATTAAATGTTTGCAAACTGAATGCAAGAGGTTTACTGTGGCTGGAAGATCCTTTTCCGAGAAGAGGAGGGGGGAACCTGAAATATGTAATTTATATTATAAATGATAAATATTCAATTACTGAAATGAGAGCTAGGGGCATTTTGGTACTTATGTAAATTAGCTTCAACTGAGATAGGTATAGAGAAACATTTGAGAGTATAACTACAACATAGATTATAGGAAAACGCTGCTGCTGATCAGTGTTCTTACCTTTCCTACTGGCTCCTGTGCTTTCTTTCTAAAGCTGGAATAAACAGGAATTGAACTGCTTAATTTAGAAAACCTTCATAAAGCAGCTCTCAGGTTTTGCTCTCTAAGTCAGCTCAGTGTGCCAGGGCAGACCCATGTCACTAAGCTCTGTACCCCTTGATGTTCAATCCCTTGCCTGGTTCCTGCTGTGAGCTTGTACCTGCTGTTGGTGCCAGTTTTTAGCAAGCTGTTGTCAGGCAGTGAATGCCATTCAGGTTGGTCGGGTTACTTTTAACAATTGATGGAGTTACACTCAAAAATGAGTGTTTTGGATTTTGTTTTCTTTTTCTTTTTTTTTATTTTTGACTGAGAAGCCAGTGTGATGACATGCAAGGATAATCTGGTGTGTGTAGTCAGTAATCTGACTTCGTGCACCCTCAGTAGGAGGAACAGAGAAATCATCACATGAAAAACTTCATAATGTGGAGAAGTTAGTTTCCCTCTTTCTGCATCGTCTATGAATTTATAAACTAATGGAGTGGGTAAGGAATATATCTTTATATAAATATTTATACATATTTCTCACTCATTTCCCATTTGTTTATATATAAATATAAACAAGAGGCATATTTACAAAACATATACGTTGTGTGTATAGATATAATTGTATAGAGTTTCTGTGATAGTGCTCTGTTATGCTTTGCTTTTGGTAAATAGAATAACTGGTCATAAACACTGAGATTAGATCAAAACATTTCTAGTTGTGTTGTTTGACTATTTCTCTAGCAGTGCTCATGTATCACATATTGTCCATTACTACCTTCCTTGTAAACACTGTTTATGATGAAGCTGAAAACTGAGAGCATTGCATGAGCCCTAGAGTTCTATGTGTGGAATAAAGGCATCTCTACACTGGCCAGTTCTGCAGATCTTCACAGCACACATCTGTCCTGCAGACCCTTACTCCCCTTACTTGTTCTTCTAAGTAGGAGGTGACCCCTCCAGCATCCAGGACTCCTGGGTTTTGAGGCATCTTCTTAGCATTTCTGCATGAAGGACAGAGGTATCATCTGCAGGAAATAACCCTGATGGTCTTGAAGGGAAATATGCTTGTAATCTACAACGAATCATAAAAAATAGCTCTGAGGGGCAATCTGCCACTAGCCTTCAACTCCATCATTCCATTATAAAATAAGTAAAATTATTGACTTCAAAAATCATGTGAGTTTTTAGGAGCAGAAAATACATTACTAAGGGAGTCAAGTCACTCTTAAGAAATCTTAATAAATATGTAGAGAAGCAGCAAAGCAATTCACTGCTTTAAGCCTTGCGTTGTAAACAGTTATGTGAAGCCACGCTGCTCTTTATAGGATTGAAATAAAAATTTAAGCCTGAAAACCAATGACAAATCTCTCAAAAAACATTAAATTCCTCATAGGAACTGGGCTGCAACAACAGCAAACAATTTGGTGAGATAATAGGAGTTTCGGTGTGGAATATTCATTAGTTTTTTTTGGTTTCACATGACCTGGAAAACATTTATCCGCTTCATGGCTATTACTCAGGAGTGAGAGAGCACAGGTCATTATCTTGAAGCAACACATTTGCATTCAGTAAAAATGCATAGGGCATTTGTAGATGCAAAAACAAACAAACAAAAAAACAACTGAAAGAACACTGTCAAATCCATAGAGAGAAATCCAGTTCTCTCCCCTTATACTAGTGTATTGGAGCTTGTCCCACTGGATGCTGTTATCTACGGATGTGTGCACATCCTTGTGTTGTTGCGTTCTCATAGGGCTTCCTGAAATTCTGCAGAGGCTGGATCCAAATGGGAGCATTAAAGCAGCAACTTGTGGTGTGTTTTGAAGCATAGAATATATGCTAT
This sequence comes from Odontophorus gujanensis, assembly GCA_013399175.1. Taxonomy (NCBI): domain Eukaryota; kingdom Metazoa; phylum Chordata; class Aves; order Galliformes; family Odontophoridae; genus Odontophorus; species Odontophorus gujanensis. Next base: position 201,639 of record VXAB01004173.1, on the reverse strand, counting down.
ACACATTTGGTGACACAAAAGGCTTGGTTTTATAGCTGTGAGCTTGCTGGTGGTCACCTGTTCAAATTCTTACTGCCTTCTTTTTAACCAGATGTTTTTTTAACACTGTTTTATATTTCCCTAGTAAAAATAAATAGTATTAATTTCCACTTCTTTTATCATTAATTTTTGAATCAACACAACATATTGCTATAGCAACAAATCCTTTAGAACTTCACTGCAGACAATTAGCTGAAGAACTCAATCTCAGTATATAACCAGCTCAATAGTAAGAACTATTGAAAGAAAAAAGGAACTTGCTTTCAAAAAGAGGAGCTGTAATACAGGCACTTGAAGTTGTCATGGAAGAACAGAATTTGAAGGTTTTCAGGATTATATTCTTATTAAGGATCCACAATTTCTGCACAGAAGTGTTTGTGTACTTCTAACAAAATAATTACAATATGTTGTAGAATACATCATTCAATGGAGTAATCTATGTATATCTCTGTCATTATAATGATGTTTTGTTGTAAAACGCTACCTCTTCTCTTAAGGATGACTCTTCTTCAGTCTTGACAGTGGACATATGGGAAACTTTAAATGGGTTTCAGGATTAGCTGGGTATTAAACAATTCCAATTTTTGAAGTCAGAATTATATAGTGCTTTATGTCCACTTCTTCACCAGCTGAAACATCCTTCCCTCCTTCATTAGAATGGAAAGGATTACTTTTTGTTTTTTACCATGTGATGTCTCCTGATGGACTGATAAGGGAAATTATATACATATGTATATATACCCAAACAGAGGTCAGGAGGCATAAGGGGTGTGTAATTCTCAAATAGAGAATTACAGAGGAACAGTGTGTATGTCAGGAGGTGAGCAGAATAGAACAATCTTGGACTGTGACTATAGTTTGACAGACTGATAGTTCGACAAACTTTGAAAGCTTATACATTTACAAGGGGAATTAAGTTTCTGAGGATGTTGATTGAGTGGAAGTAAGCTATGAGGGAGTGTGAGGATGGATGAAAGATAAGAACAAGAATCCTGTAAATTAAGGATATGAAGGAAAGACTTGAAGCAGAGCTGGTGCTTGTAGTGGGGAAGCCTTAGAGTAATATCATGAAAATCATGTGTATATGTGGAACAGAGAAAAAGAGTAAAAGAGTCAAATAAATAGAACAACCAGATTTTAGCTAGTGAAGGAAAAACTCAACTGTGCAAGAGATCCTGGAAAGGATGTGGTAGGTTCCTGGGAAGGAAGGGAGCTATATCTATGCACCTGTGCTTATCAGTGAAGTGGGTGGCAGATTCATTGAGTGTGAAGGCTGATTCTTCTGTATTTGATTAAGATGTCTCCTTATGCTTGGTACCCCCGTGCCCAATTAGACCTTCTCTTGCTCCCCTAACCAGACTGTTAACCTTATGAGTAACAGTTGGTAAACAACAAATGATAAAAATGCTATTCCATGGAAGACCATATCTCCAAAAGTTTTTTCTCTCATCATAACATCTCCTCGTCTTTAATAGCCTTTCAGGCATAATGTTGCTCTTTTCAAGCAGTACATCTTATCTCTTAATTGATAACTTTTTAAATATATTTCTCTTTTGTTGTCTGAGAAATCTTAGAATTCCATAACAAAAGCTACAGTGAAACAATGGTAAGAGTGTTTTACTTACGGGATTTTTTGGGAGACAAATAATTCTTGGAATACTTATGTAAATATTTTTTTTAAAATGCCTGCTACAGAAAGTATCTCCCAATAAATTGAGAATGAGGGAAGTCACTTTGTTAAAATGTCTTTCAAGAAGCCGTGAAGACATGAATCCAAGTTGTTTGTTAGGTCTGGAGCCACTGAAGTAAATTCAGGGAAATTTAAATTTAGGGATTAGAGTGTTATGTATATTTCAAGTCACTCCAGTTACATTATACAAAAGCTAACTAGAAAAAATAAAGTTCTCACATTTCCTGTGGAAAGAGATGGAGAAGTTCACTCTCTGTTGGATATAGGGACACTGGTCTTCTCTGGAAGGCAGATGATCTTTAGAGTCTGGATTTTTAAAGCTAATGAGGAAAGGCTTTGGAACAAACATCAGTGAGAACCAAAAAGGTCTATATTGAAGCAGAAAGTTGAAAGGACTAACCTTCAAATGCGTGTGCAAGAGAATCTTATAGGAGTACATCATAACCCTTTAGCTTTTCAGCTGTATAGAAAACTGTTGCTTAAAAAATAATGTACAACGCAGAGGGAACTAATATAACCAGAGAAGAAAAAAATTATCTCTTTTTCTGAAAACTGCATTTCAGTAGCTAATGGCTAGTGATAACATTGTGGGTGGAGTCATTGGTTGCCCTTTTCCTTGGTCTTAGAGTGCAGTGTGATGATGGGATATATCAACAATTTTGACAATATTTGACATTGCTGTTGATAGACTGTCACAGGTGTGTGCCACAGCCAAATTTTTCTGTTTCGGTCATATGTGTGGTTTCCACTGAAAAAGTGGAGTGCGTAGTGAGGCTTCAAAATAAAAATAGGAGTGACTATTACTTTTCTTCCCATTCTGTATCTTCATCTAAAATATTCAGCTGTTTTGTGAAAGCAAGTACACAGAAGATGCAGATACTTGTGAAGATGAACTGTGCTTTTCAGAGGAAGCAGACGGTGTTTATACTATTCACTACTAAATTAGTAATTTTCATTCTTATTCAACTCAGTGAAAGCTGTGTTTGTTTGCTAAAGAGGCAAAAAATGTGCCAGCAATTTGAAAAAAAGGTTTGTAGAAATAGCAGTAAGTTTATTCATCCTTGAAAAATGGTAGGAAACCAGGAAAAGAGGAAAAATACATAGAAACCTTTAAATCAGTCTTTAGAGTGCCCAGAAAAAGATGACTTTCTGCCACGGCCAGTCTAGAAATTTCTAGCTTTCTTTTGCAACTGTGTTAGCTTGAGTGTTTCCAGCTTGAGCTGTACTTTCATGGATGAATGAGCCCAAAGCAAATGTTTTCCTCCTAAGCACATTGTATTTTTCTGGGTGTACAAATGCAATAAACCAAATTACAAGTTTATATGAATCTGTACAAAAACGACTGTGATTCTGTTTCTTTAAAGGCTGTCTAAATGCTTTCAGAGCTGATGAGATTTTTGCACTGATTTCAAGGTTTTAAACTCATATCTTTGATTTCTGGATATCAGATGCTTATTCTGTAGGTAAAATTTTTAGTAAGGTATTCAGTCAAATCTATGTATTCATTGTATTACTGTGATTCTGAAGATTAAATTTTATCTAAGCTAAGTTTCCTCCTAAATATGACCTACGTGATCAATTGTTAAAAGTCTGCTCTTAGGAGTCATGAAGAAAAGTTTTAAAGCTGTTGCCTTCTCTAGTTTGGGGAAGACATATGTCATTTGTCATATTCTCTTCTGCACTGTGTGGTATATTGCCATCTGTGAATAAACTATTGAAACTGAATAGATAGCATGATTCTTACTAGTGTTTGTTCCCTTACTTTCTCTCAACATAACAATATTAGGTTACAAAAAGAAATCATGATTTCAGATTTTCAGAAAGACGTTATTAAGAATCATAAGCAAGCATAGCATGGCTTTAGTTTTATAGGTTTACACCAAGTACTTTCTAGAATTAGGTTACAAAAATAAAACAACACAAAAACACAAAAGTAGTACTTGAAACTACTCACTTAAGAAAGCGTACGTTGAATCCACTGTCTAGGTACGTCATCCAGCACACAGAATAGTAATTCTTCACAGTAGTTTTGCACTACATGTGGAGATCTTTACTGCAGTTGTGAGCAAATCTGCTGCTGATGTAAGCTTCTGGTGCAGCTCTTGAATTATGAGTATGGTATAAAATGCAACTTGAGGCACCTGAAATGGGAGAAAAAAAGTTATGGTGCTCCTGTAACCTGCCAGAAAGATCTGAAGGTCAGTGGAGATCCAGAATATACCAGAAGATACTGTGATCTAAAAATACCAGATAAGATCTCAACTGAACTTCATTTAAAATAAAATAATGTATGAAAAGCGTTCCATCTATTTTCATTTCCAAAATGGTAGCTTGCTTGCAGAATTCTAACTTGTTGTATTTGCAACTTAAGAAAATGGAGATTCAAAGACAATATGATCACATGTTTACAAGAATAAAATAAATGAATGTTTTTAAAAAGTTTATAGTGTACTGATTACTCTTTAGCATACATAAATGGCAAGCTACAAGAGATAAGACAATATTAGCATGCAGAGATCTTTTTCTTTTTATATGAGTTTAAAGCTTTCCATGGTACTGTGAGCCATCAGGCAGGCCAGTGTCTTTCTCTGTGTCAGATCTCATCAACTGATTTCACTTGATATGACGTTTGGGTCAATTTTTATTTGTTTCTAGACATAATGCATTTAATTTTACAACAGACACACTTTTTTGCTTCTGCTTCTCTTAAAATAGTTAGTAGTTAGTGTTTTATGGTTGATACAGAGCTGGAAGGTTCATTAAAATATATATTTATTTTTATGAGGTGGTACTGTTTTCTTCATATGGCTTATGTAAAGGATTGGGTAAGAATTTATATTGTGTATTGATTCATATGACAAGAACAGTTGAATAATAAGAATGCTTGGGTTATAGCCTGTTTTGGGTTTGTGACTTACCTCACCCTGGTACTCTGTTCTATGCTGTACTTGTAGTCAGGTGGTATGATGTTAAGTTTCTGAATATTAATATTGGGCAGACTACAAAACTGAAATTCAAGGTTACTAAGAATTTTCTATTAACTGTATTTGAAACTTGTAGCAGAAAAGATGCTCAGCATGTTTTTCTACCTCATCCAGGTTATACCCAAAAGATAAAACACTAAAAAGATGTGATTATAAATTTGATGTCTGTATGTATGTACCATCTGTCTGTTTCCATGTTTGATCTGCTTTGTAAACAGTAATGGAGATGGTCCAAAAGATGTGGGGTGAAGCTTAGCATAGCTGAGTCAAGGTTGTTTGCTTTTTATTTGGACAAACCTGAGTTTTTACTTGAACTTGGTTCTTACTTTCCTTCCTTTTCCAGGCTTAGACAATAGGAAATATAGTTTGCTCTACTTTGCTCAGTTTTGTTTTCTCTAACTTTCTTCAGCTTTCCAGTAGGAAGAGTTCAAAGAAACCCCACTACTAAAACCGTAATTCTCTCCTAGTAGTTAAAATGGAGCACAAGTCTGAGTTCTAGAAACATGTGACCAGGCAGTCGTCTTTGCAGGAGTGAGATGGGAAGAGTGTACGTGCACAAAGCATACTTCAAGGCATGTTCTAATCAACTTAAACAAAATAAATTAAAATAAATATCCCAAACTATTTGCAGCAGTTAGATTATATTAAATAGAATTAAAACTATAATATGCACAGCTATTTTCATGCTAAGATAAGCTTAAGCAATATTGTTCCTCTGATCCCAGTTTACAGTAACACGCAGGCTAGAATGCCTCACTTAAGGGTTATTTCCTCTTTGACTTCTAGTCTCCCTTTCAGTTCTCCTTCTGGTTAGCTCTGTAATTTTTCCAAATGTTCTTTTTTTTTTGTATGTATTTGCAAGTTTAGCTCGGAGACAGTGACCCATATCTCTACCTATATCTATTTTATATATAAATGTTCATTGAGAGGATTATAGAACTTGAACAAATATTTCAAACAGCTAAGTATGTACAGAATCATAGGAGCAGAGGTTGCTATCCACAGCCTCAGGTAGGTGCACAAGTGTTAGTAGAATGTTAGTGTAAATACATGTGAAACACTGGAGAAGCTTGAGTGAGATAGTGTGCGTGTACCATATCACTCAAGAGTTGAAGTTCTCTAGAATAACCCCCAGTTTGTACAGTGCATGTAGAACAAAATGATTTTTTTTTTTTGATTGGCCTGTGAAAGATAATTGTTAGAATATTGCTTTAGCAGGAGTAGGGTTAATTATGAATTTTTTGATGCCTGGGTGCTTTTTCTTTCCCCAGCAAGACTTAGACTTGAAGAATGCTAAGTGAAAGATGAGTAATATACAGAAGAGAGAGATGAGCATCTGGTCACTTCTATCAGATAAATAATCTTCAATAGTCTAATCTGTGTTTCAGTAAAGTTAATTGATTGATACTCTACTATTTGAGTAGCAAGTGTTTGTTACCTTGCTACTAAATCATTTCTATCTGGTTTTAGTGAAATGTTAGGTTCAGTTGAACTGTTAACTGGTTTTCAGAAGTATCATCTAAATATATGAATCTCCATAATGTAGTTCAGGATACTTTAAAGTGGATAACTGATGATTAAAATTTATTATAGTTAAAGCTTTATAGTAAGTGAATGGTAGCAAAAAAAATCATTGAGTATCTGCTAGCCAGTCAAAGCTTAAGTAAATTGATATCAGTTCACTCAAATCAGAAATTTTAGTTGAAAAAAGATAATAAAATATGAAGTTCATTCATGAATTCATAATATCACAGGAAGATGCGCACAGTGTTTAACTATTTTTTTCATCTAGTTTTACTTTCCATGCAATATCTGCACTTGCATACAAGACAGCTGTAGAAACATCACAACATTAATGTTGAAGAGCTTAATGCAAAGAAATGTGGGTTTGAATTAGTTAAGTCCCGCTAGCTTTCATTACTTCTGTCAGTCTTTTTTTCCTCTAAGATCATCCTCTATTTTCTACAGAGTACCTAGTATGTGCGTAGCTGTGTTTTGCTGGCTCTCCAGATTTTCAGTAGCTGTAGCTTTTCAGGCCTCTTGATGTTG
>VXAB01004173.1:74776-185393 GCA_013399175.1 Odontophorus gujanensis | reverse complement strand
CCCCTTTATTACATATCTGCCATTATTCTTATTCTGTAGTCAATTCAAGAAAAAAAAAAAAACAGGTTATTTTGGTCTGGTTGTCATGATAAACGTTACCTATTCTGATACAATTTCATGTAAAGGAAAAATAGGCAAATCATTCAATTCGTTCCCCCCGTATTCCCATAAGAGCTTTCAGCAAATGGGCTAGGAGCCTGGAGACAGGGTGCTCTTGTCTCTCTTCTGCAAACCGAAGTTGGTCACTCTGAGTTGTTCAGTCCCTGCTGCCTCAAGCATCTGGACTCATTTTTAATGTTGATATAATTAGCATTCTGTGTATATTCAACTGATGCTACACTCAGTCACTGCAATGAGTGTTTGAAACAGGGTACAATTCTCAGCCATTTATCATATGTTGACCTCAAAACTTTTGGCACAAATGTGCCAAATGCATGTTCAGTAGTATACGCTAATGTCTGACTTCCCTACTAGGGCACAATTTTGCTTCAGAGATGAGTAAGTAACTCAGGAAGCACAATTTCACACCTATCACTGCCCTGGGACAATACAAACACTGTTATGATTAACAGCACAGTAAAGTGTGGGCAGACAGGAGGTCTTCATATAAATGAAAAATCCTATATTAGCTGTGAATGTCATCAGTGGACAGTGATGCAGCAGTGTTTCCTGTTCCCTTGCAGCTTCTCCAAGACCATAGGGGGCAGAGAGAGATTTAAAAGCTCTTATGTTCATGTCTTTCTGATTCACCATGTGGAAGTAGTGTGGAATGGGTATTTACTGTGATATCTGTAATAGCATACGTAATGTTCTTGTGCCTGTGCATTATCCATTTTTTAATTAGGATTGCGGGCATGTCTCCCTAATCCTCATGCTATTTGTTGTATTAAATATTTCATAGTAGTAGAAGGCACCTGGACACTAGTTTAAAAAATAAAAACTGTTTTTGAAGCTTTAGTTCTGATCACTTATGTAGGCATATATGCCAGAAAGCAGTAAGGACTGCCTGATTACTGAAAGGGATGATCTCCACAGACGATCCCTTCCAACTCAAGTCATTCTGTAATCTTCATGGAGGTGCCTATTTGCATATTGCTGACCTAATGAGATTTGCTAGAATGCAATTAAGAATAACAAATTGGAGTACAGAAATGAGTAGTATAGTGCTTTAAACTAAATAGTTGTGCTATTTAGTTTTTATAAAAGTTCAAAGAGCTGCTTGATTTTATTTGTAGATTTGAGACTGGTGGAAAGTGGGATTGCAAAACACGTGAGTAAAACCGCTGTAACTAAGCCTGAACATGAAGCTGTCTGAGAATCGCTGTCTGAGAATCACAGCCTGAAAAGGCAAAGCTCTGTTTTCATTTAGGAAAAAAATAAGCGCTGTGACAATATTCTAGGTTTGTTACAACTGTAATAGAATTCTGACATAGTGGGATCATTTTAATTTTCACTCAAAAACATGCATAGTCTCTAAACCAAGGAACCAACCAGAGGCAAAGCAAAGGAAAAATAACTTCAGAGGAATCTCCAAAATGCAAACAGTTTTCTTGAAAGGAGCAGTGTGAAGCATGGGGTAGAGAGGCATGCATGCTGGCATAAGGAGTGTTTTTTCTTTGGACAGAGATACAAGATTTGCAGAATGATTTTGCTTCTTAGAAAACTCAGAACATAATGTACCAAAAAAAAAAAAAGAAAAGAAACAGTATGCATATCTTGCAAAATGAAGTGATTTGTTTAATGAACTACTACATCCCCTATTGAAATAATTTCCTTGAACATGATGGAACATGGGTGTTTCTTATGTGTTTTGTTAGATAGCCAAAGGTGAAACATTTTGCCTTCAACTGTAATTGTTTGTGAGCAAAATTAAAAGATGATGGAGGTTTTGTTAATATATTGCCTCTGACATATAAAAGTAAATAAAACAATGTAGCAAAATAAAAATAACCAAGGGTATTGCAAAAATTCTAATAAGCACTACAGTGGGGGGGAAGAGGGGGGAACAACCAAAAAACAAAACAAGAACAAAACAGAACATGTGCCATGAATGAACAATATATTTAAACATCTTCATAGCTACAAATAACATGGCATCATGGTGGAAAGAGGATAATTCTAAAAGCCAGTATTCAGACTCGCAATGAAATTTGGGGAGGTGGATGGAGAATGAGAAGATGGGTAGCGGAAATTGTAGTAAATATCTTCAGCTTCACTGCAGAAGGCAAATGTGAATGCCTTAGGATGGTATTATGATCAGGAAGAGGTGCTTGTAGTTGCAATTTGAGGTCTTCCAGAGCTGATCCCTGCTGTGCTGCTGTTGCCTGGATGCTGAATCCTCCCCACATTCAGAAACACACAGGGACTTCTTCCTTCTTTTCCCAGATCAGTCTTGCTATTAGTTTATGTATTGACCGCTCCCTGTCACCACTTAGTTATAAGACACCAAGTTAGGAATACATCTATAGAGTCATAAATAGCATAACTAATTCAGTAAATTTTGATATACATTTCTGGCATGAAGCACAGATACACCAGTTATATCAGATGGAGATTTTCACCACCTACTGCAGAACTGAACAATTTTCCCCATTGATAGACATTCACAAGCTTGCATTTATGTTAGGTGGGAAAATGGCAAGTTCTCCCCATCTCTTCCAGCATAGCATGTTGAGCATTGACTTTGTTGGATATGTATGCGATCTGTATCAGTGGTAGCAGTCAACAGAGGTAAGGTATTGACAGATCTCCCTGCTATTGTAATGAATTTTGCCATAGTTTAGGAGAGAAGCTCAGATGTTCAGCTGTTGGTGATTGGTAGAGGAATTCAAGCTGCTTCTTGGGGGAATATGGTTGCAAGTCAGTTTGGATATTGCTGAAGAGAGCTACTTGCAGGTTAGAAAATAGATCTGCAAGTTGATTTAAAAGTAGATTGAAAGATATGACTTAATCCTTTACTGGTAGTGATTACATTTCCCTAACACCTCCTGGCCAGTAATACTTCATAACTAGAGTGAGGAGTTTTATTTTCTTCTTGATCTTCTGATCTAGTTGAGCAGATGGCAAAATAATAATGCTGATTAAAGAAATAATTTGCTGTTTATAAGCCGGGTTTTTCTATACTTCCTTTGCAGGGATCATTTGTCTGGAGTACTGTGTTACTGTAGCTCATCTGAGCTGCACTTTTTTGAGTGTGAAAGTTGAAGGTGCGAACCTGGCTGAAGACTATCAATAAACTGATAAGCAGCAGCTGAGGAAGGTTCAAGATGATGAATAAGTACTAGAGGTCTTTTGGAATCAGTGGCCAATTGTCTGACTAAATATTTTTTTAAACTATCACATAGTGTTTCTTCCTTGGAGAGCGTGTTGATGCTGATCTTGTGTCACAGATTAAAAAATAAAGCTTTGTCTGCTTGATTTAAATAGTTCTGTTTGTATGCGTCTTCAAGGAAACTTGTACTAAGTTTCAATTTTCAAATCATTTGCTTTTGTATGGCTTAAAGTGCATCTTGTTAGACTAAATATAATCTTAAACCATATGCAGACAAATGCACACCAGCATTTCCACAGGTCTAGTTCAAATCAGTTTTAATTTATGATCTTTATAAAAAAGATTCTGACTGTCTTTTATTGCAAAATCTTACACATTTATAGTATGCAAGCAATGGTTGAATAGCTAGAAATATGTGAGTGGGTTCTCTATGTTATCTTAAAAGAACAACTTAGAGTTTTTTTGTATTCTTCTGATTTGTATTTTTCTGACTTTGCAACTAAAAGAAAAAATACCTCACAAAACTGAAGCCATTGAAGGCAGCAGTTGTTGAAATATTGAGAGTAAGACTTGGGTAATCAGGCTATAATTTGACTGAACGCTAGAGTGCTTATGTATTGGAGAACAGATGTCAATTCCTACCTTTGTATGGAGGACCCTACAGTAGTACTAAGCAGTTTTTCTGGACACTTTTTAAATTATAAGTGACTTTAGGGTAGTGGGAGGACTTGGTTTGGTGCAGAGGTTGAAGATCTGCATGGAATTCAGACACTGGTCTATTCCTATAAGTACAACTCAGACACATACAGAATCAGAGTCCAGGAATTTAAGACAGTTTTTGAAAATCTGAAAGCCGTGGGAGCTCAAAGGGTAGTGGGATATTTGAGGACTACTTTTTTCATCATATGTATTTGAATTTCATCCAGTTCACTAACTGGTCTGGGCCTAACGGCCTCACAGTACCAACTGTTAATATTTACCATAAAACATAGGAAAAAATATTCAAAACCTTGTTTAAATTTGGTATCTCCTGTGGAGGAGAGCTTTGATGCAGAGCAATATGTCATGACACTTTTATAAGTGTATTTCAGGGTGAGATAATCGTGCGTAATTCCATTCAAAAAAAAAAAAATCATGATAGGTTGCAGAAGTCTGAGGTAATTGCTGTGTATAACTTCTTAAGGACTTGGGCCTGCACTGTCTCTCGCCCCCAGTTTACTTTGTAACTGTAGATATAAAGTTAACTAATGGGGAAGGGGGTAGGGGGAAACAATAGCAGTTTTATTTTTCAAAGGGCTTATTTTCATACATATTCACTAAAAAGACAAATAAGAGACAGAGGAAACGTAGTGTTTAGGGTGAATTCAGGTTACATGCTACTATTAACATTTCCAACTCATGCAATTTGTATCAACATTCTGGAAAAAAAATATTGAAAATGAACCTTATTTTGTGGAGAACTTCTTAAAATGCTTTTTAATTACAAATTCAAATGAACCCATCCCACACTTCAAAAATGTAAAAAAAATCTTTTGAAAAAAATATCTTTTGAAATTAAATGCCAACACAGAGAATGTTATGTTTTGTGAAGCAGATCAATTTTGATAAAGCAGCATTCTCTGGTGTGTAATTGTTCAATTGTATCTTATTTTCCAACTGTCTCTAGTGTAAAGTGACTTATTTATCCACTTCTTATTTGTGCATGTTTTATTTTGTATGGCACATCTCCATTTCAGCTTGGGAGCTTTATGAATGTTAAATTTTATAGAGCTCTCTTCTGCAGATATTATCCCCCTTACAAGGGAAGGTAAGCAAATGCAGAGGAAGGTTAATTGAATCGCCCTGCTGCAGCATGTGAGTATCAGAGCTGGAACTACAATTTGGGAATGATCGTTCCCAAGTCAGTAGTTTAATATAGCACAAAAGTGTATTCTCTGAATTTGTAACCATAGAAAAAAGGGTGGAAAAGACCAACTGATACAAATTTTAAGCTCTAAGGTGCATGTTTTCATCCATTAGGACTTATTTTTTTCCCTTTTGTAAGATATTTCCAATAATAGCATTCTTTCCTTTATGTCATAACAGGCAAGAGGTATGGAAACCATTGTGGTCTGTAGGAATCTTGCTGTTCCTTTTAGTCTTTTCCTTTGATCATACATCTTGGTTATACTCTTGTATGTGTTGGAATAAGTGATAAGTTGTATACTTTTAAGGGCCCTTAGAAATCCAGCCTCCTGCTGATGTCTGCTTTAAAACAGTTTATGTGACTAACAAAGGAGATTCATAGTGATGACTCCTTGGTATTGACTGTTTAAGAAAATACTTTTACTGTCACTGTACTTACAAGAGAGTGATTCCCTGGCACTCTCTTGCACAAATGATCTCTGTGACAGCTGTGCATGGCTGACTTAAACCAAAGCCATAAGGTGTTTGTTATAGTTTTAACTGTGTTATTATTGCACTTTAAATCAGGACTGAATGCTGAGATTTGGTTGTGAAGTATATTGCATAATCTCTTGATTTCTGGTATGATTTTGGAAGGAGTGCTTAGTTAAAACCTTTACTTTCTTCTTCTAACTTGAGTTTCTGTGAATTGCCTGGTTTGGCTATTAGATTTGTAATGGAGATAGAGGTGTATAGTGCTGGCATGTGACCCATTTAATGCAAAGAACTTCAAGATGGTGCAAGGGAAGAGGAAACTCAGTAACCCTAGAAGGGTACTTGTGCCTGTAGTGCTGCAGTACCAGTTCAGGCACTGCTCTGCCTGTCATGGGGCCTGCATGAGGGTGGTCTTTGAGGTTGCAGGGAGAGAAAAGCTGTGTAGTGATGGTACTTTCTGCCTGTGCTCGTGGAGCTGAACTCACAAGGCTATGAACAGTTTGCACCCTTTGCAGGAGCAATTCCTTAGTAATCCAGTGTTTCAGCTGTACATTTTCCTGAACATTTAGCACAACTATGTTTAAGGAAAGCTTAAGACTTTTATGGCAGTGGAGGGGCAATGATCTCTCTTCCTTCAGGAGGGCATTTTATCAAACTTTTTTCTTTTTTGTCAAAACAAACACCTTTATTACTTTTCTGGGACTGTTTTTAAATCAGTGTTGTTTGGTCATAAACTGCATGTCAAAAAATGGTTTACCACAGCATCTGCAAAATGGAGATGTTGGCAAATACCTGATAATTTCAGTCCATATTCAGATATTGGATCCTATTGCAGACAGTCTTTCCTACTTGTGGCTATAGTTTTAATGTAAGAGCAAAACTTACGTGTTTCCTTTTCTTGATGAAATGCTTAAAAAAAAAGCAAAAAAAAAAAAAAAAAAAAAAAAAAAAAAAGCTTTAATTTTGCNAAAAAAAAAAAAGAAACACAAAGCTTTAATCTTGCCCTTCCTCTAAAAAAAAAATCTTTTGAAATGACATCAGAGTCCAAATGCATTTGACTACTGAAAGAAAACATCTTTCTTTACAACCACAGTAACTGCATGTACTATGGAGTAAGGGAATGTACTTTGTCATTGCCACGCTGCGTGTTTAGCTCTCAATTTATCCTTAGTTAGGGTGTAAATATATCTGTAATTCCCCTCTAGACCCAGCATCTCTTCAAAAGTTTGACCTCTTTACGTGGGGATCTGCTATACTTTGAGCCAAGTCAGCTCTGTTCTCTGGCTACAGTGGAATGAATACTGGACCTCCATGGTGTTTTTTACATATCTCTGTGGAAACTGCACGATGCCAGTTGAATGTTCATTGTTAAGGATATGGAAAAAAGCAAACAAACAAAAGTGTATTGGGATACTATGAAACACTCTAGGGAGTATTAACTTATAAAACTAGTTTACTGCAACTCCACTGATATTTCCTAACATGGTGTTGAACTGTGTTTTGATGGCTGTAGCAAAGCTCGGTCATCACATGAGACTACAGCTGTGAGGCCCTTCTGTTGACTTGAAATACTGAACTTTTTTTCAGCTCTGTAGAAACTGCCTTTTTTTCTGAACATATCTTAACTACTCTGAGTTTTAAGTAACTCTAAGGGTGACTGCAAGTTTCTGATTCTCCCCTGATCTCCTGCGATTGTTATGACTCTCAGCAAGAGATGAGCCAAGATACCTGCCTGTTCCTTCTAAACTATTTCTACAGGAATACGCAGACACTGTTGATGAATGTCATACATACTTCAAACTGAAGCCATATCATAATACCTACTGTACATTAATCTCTCCTTAGTAGCTGGTGAACTGTTCTGGTTCAAAGTTTCTGAGAATTGAGAAAATTATACAGTTCTTTGTAACATCAAGCTCAGTAGTGCTTAGCTAATTGCTAGAGAGCCTACAGCCCATGTTACCATGAGGTAAAAATTTAACCTTGCCTCTGCTTTTCCCTTTTTTTTTTTTTTTGGTGGTAATGCATCCTGTGGATTGCGTAGCTGTCTTCAGAGAGTCTGAATGAGCTGAGAAATATGGGGACACTCTATCACAGATGGGTTCCCCAAGTAAAGACAAACCTATCTATTCTGTACTCACTGTGCAATAGAAAGAGATAGGGTTCTTATTACACTCATCTTTGAGTTAGCAGTCAGCATTTCCCTTAAATACTTAACATAAAATTAGGAGATATGTCTATGTTCTGCTTACAAGAAATAGACCGCTAATGACTGGCTACTTTTGTCTAATTTTTATCTGCAATTTTGCAGCTTTTTCGGAAGTAATATACTGGGGAAAATACATTCCTGGAAAATATGAAACCTATCTGACTTTAAAGAATGAGACAAAAAAAGAGACTATGGGCAATAGTGAGGCATGCAAAATCTGTGTATTCTTTCTGCTCAAAGGAAGTTACCTACTCTTTAGAAGACTAACATATTTTGAGAGTTAACTTGATGCAATTTAACAGCTCACTTTTGTCCAGGTGCTTGTTCCCAATGGGGGCAGTTGGTTAGGGTACCTGCACAAGCGTGGAGCTGGGTCTTGCCAGGGGCATGTTCAGCCAACAAACCTCACATGGCAGCTGGTTAGTGACACTGCTCTATCATGACATCCACATGCTCTGCCCTGGTGTAGCTAGCAGGTGGTCTGGCTTCAGGGCAAGGCACCCTTTGGAGGTTCTGGACTCTGCTAGCATAGGTCTGGCAGGTAGGGGATGTGTAGTGCAAAAGCAGAGCCTGGTGAAAAGGAACAACCACAAGCCAGTCACCATCTCTTCACTCTGAAGACCCTTTTGTTTCATTTAATGTTGAGATGTTTCTTCTGTGCCTGCAAATGAGTGAGGAAAGAACAGTCTGAAGTCCTTGCAGACTGTGAGGGAGATGAAATGTCCTATGTCCACCTCTTATTCTTCTTAGTCCTCATGTGAGGAGAAAGCAGCTGTGTGTCCTCTTGCCTTCCCTTGTGGAACCTTTCTCCTTCATCTTAGCCTCTTTTATTGAACAGAATGTTTCCATAGATTGAAGACTTTATCCAAGGGAGAAAGAAGTAAAATCTGAATTTGTGCTGATTCTGCAGTGGTTCAGAGCGCCAGAAGGCCGAATCCTATGGCTGACACTATGCACAGGTTGTTTCAGTAGTTATTCTGAGTTCCTGAAGCTGGTCTGATATCAGCTACTGTGATCCTTTCTTGCTATTATTGCCTAAGAGTTAAACTAGTTTTATTTCCTACTTTTCCAAAGGATCACAAACTGCAGATCATTAGGATGCTTCTGAGGCTCCATTTTTTGCATCTGTATAGGTAAGAGCCTGGAGCAAAAAATGATGAATGGCCACCATTTTTGGCATTGGAATGCATTGTTACCTTGGGGCTTCTGCATATTATTTTTTAATACCAGAATTGACCTTAACTTTAGGATACCTGAACACACCCTGAGAATATAGATCTATATTGATATAAAAACTTGGATAGTTATGGAAAGATTTCTCCATTTCTTTATAGATTTCACAACATGTAGAGATGGTCAAATTTCAATGAACTTGAAGCCAATCCATTCTGAAAAGTGAAAAACACAAACCGAATCTCTGTTTTACTGACTTTTAGAAATTGATTAAACTAGACTATTACTATATTTTTTTTAATAACAGAAATAATACTAATTTGAGTAAAAAAAGACTATAAGGTGAAGAGTTTGGAGCTAAAGGATAGGTTAGGTTTGAGGAAGATCAGCGTTGCTACTTCATATTAGATTTTAATGCAAGGGTTCTGTTTATTGTAACAGTTTGTTACCATAGAAGTATAAACTGTAAGGTAGCAATGATGAGTTAGCGTAGTACGTTATATTAAATAAACTTGTCCTGTTAGCACTTCATGCAAGGCTTTGTTTACATTACAGTAAGCTGTTTTCTGCTGCATTTACAATTCTGCTATACAAATAAATTAAGGGATCTCATGACAGTATGATTTACTCTCTCTCTGCAAACTGAAAGACATTAATATTTTTCAGCATATTTGCTTGGAAGTGGTTACATTAAGGCTGATGTTAGGGCATCATCAAATCTACCACCTAAGAAAAAGAAGTAGATGAAAGTCAGTCTTATCTTCTTGTTCCTATACTGGATAAGCAAATATTGAATATTGTATTTAGAGTTCAATGCTATTGCAAACAATACTGAATAAATTTTTAAAGATACATTCTTGTCCCACAGTAACAGATGAGTATCCACAAAATGAAATAAAATACAAGAAGCAAATGCAATCATACACAAAGCTTTGATTGTCTGAGCTTGTGCTGTACAAATGTTCTTTTATAAAAATCAGTGAGTTTATTCTTAGCAGCTAGGTGAATGATTTGGCTTGTAATAGAGTTGTTATCAGTGATAGATAGTCTGTAAGAAAAAAGCAGAGTCTGAACTTCGAGTCCCAGGAAAAACTTGCAGGTCTGAAATTAATCGTTGTGTACAGGAAGGAAATTTTTCTATTTAGATAAAGGAGCAAAATTTGTACTCCAGGCACAGAGGCCATGAAACATCAGTCCAGTCAATTTGTTTTCTATAATATTTTACTTAAGAGATATAGATAATCTGTGATAAAGGGATAACACCTTTGTGAATATCTGTTCCTTTTTAACAAACAAACAAACAAAAAACAACGCAAGGCATCAAAGAACCCAAATGTAATAAAATAAAACCTGCAAATGTAGTTTCATTTCATATTAACAATAAAGCTGATAGAATGCATTTGACATCATAATTTTAGTATTTGAAGTTAAGAACTTCTTTCTTTCTTTTCTAACATAACACGGTAACCTATTCTTTTTGTTAGTCCTGCCTCCTTTAGTTACCCACCATGATGCAGTTCCTGTTTATTAAGAGATCCAGCCTGGATTGTGGGATGCGGCAAAGGGATGCTACGTGGTGGACTACCCTCTTGGGGAAGACAAAGCCTTCCCTATCATGCTATGAGATATTCTGAGCCACCAATTTCAAGATGAATTGAAGCTATAAACTGTCTAAAGAAAATATTTGTAGGACTTCTAGTTGTTCCTCTGGCAAATAAATAAATAACTGTAAATAACAGCCTTTTTATTTGCTAAATGCTCTCTTGCTTAGAGAGAATGTTTAACGCCATTTCAGAAGTTCTATGCATACCATTCATATTTTTATTTTCAGTATACATAGGAGCATGAAAGAAATTTCAGCTCTATTGTACTCTGGTCAGTGCTGTTGAGTTGGTTGCTTCTACACTTAGCAGGCTTTTTGTTGTTGTTGTAAACAAAGTTTATTTTGGATAGTCATGGTACAATGACATCAGTTTCAAGGTAGTGTGAACTATTCACTCTATTTTCAAAGCATATCCTCCAATGTTGCAAGTGTTGTTCTGAAGACATTTAAGTACGTTTGTCTAATGCTCATGGAAATTAAATATTGGGTATTTAGAAAAACTTGAAACACTGCTGTAATTTTAAGTAATGGAGGGCTGAGGGGACAGGGCTGGAGGCAGATACTACCACAGTTGGAAGGCAATCCTAAGTCAGGAGTCCAGCTCCTGTCTTAACACCCAAAATCCAAAGCTTATATCTGAGAGCATTGTCTAAGGACTCCTTGAACTCCAGCACTTGGGGCAATGCCCACTGCCCTATAGTGCAGAACCTTTCCCTAACCCCCACCTGACCCTCCCCAATGCAGCTCCATGCCATTCCCTTGGGTCCTGTCACTGTCAGCAGATAGAACATCTTTTTCATGGATTTTTTTGTTACCTTCATAAAGTGGTGGGTAGCACTGTGGAATAAAATCTCAGTTTTGTAAGCTCCTTCTCAATTGTATCTCCACTTTATACTTAAATGATGATCCTATGTTTTCTTCTTTCATAATGAGCCTTCCATTATATTCCAGTAGGCCAAAAACTTGCAAAGAATACTGAGAATTACAGAGAATAAGAAAATCTCAGAAAAACACAGATTACTGAAATAAGATGCAAAAATTTCTCAGTTAGAGATCTGCCTTGACTGTAAACTTGTTAAAAAGATTGTTTTGATTACTGTAGCACTGTTAAAGCAGTGTGAAGTTTTTTAAAAATAAATGCTTTTACCTATCTGCCATAGATATTCAGACAAAATAGCCAATGATGACCAGTTTCAGTCATCCTAGTGTGGGTGGAATCAAAATATAGGTTCCTTTTTTTAGTACTTATTGAAGCTTTTGTGGCTTAAATAAAATTATACTGTCTATTCTGTAGTTATGTTGCATTCCATTCATTACAAATTCATTTCCTCTGAGACTCTTATTGCTGTAGCTTTTCAACTTCTCCCTGTATACTAAATTATGAGGACCCTCAGGTGAGAAAGACCTTTTACTGTTAAAAAGAAAAGAATAGGGAAGCAGAAATCAGTCCTACCCAGGGAGTGAGAAATTGTCTCCTCAGCTGTCCTAAACAAACAAACAAAAAAATTCTAAGGAGAGCATTTTTTTAATTTCCATTTCTGAAGCTTCTTCTGTATCAAAATCACCTAATTGAAAGATTTTAATGATTTTAATGTTAAAAATTGTCAATTATATTAACATGATCTTTAAGTTTTTCAAAATACTTACATGTGCAGGAATGTTATTTGGTTATGTTTTTTTTTTCTTTTCTAGAAAAATGAAAAAGAAAAAAAAAGCTAGGAAATAACTTTCTTTTGGTAAGCATTCTTAATGGAGTTTTCCGATTCAAGCAGCATGTACAGAAAAGAGCTATGTCAACTTACTGACATAATAGATGTATTCTCTGCATCAAGACTACGCGTAAAATCTTTGTTGTCAATTGATAATGTTAAGCTGAAGTGAGATTGTGAGGAATTTGCCGGACTTTTATTTTACTATAAGAAGAAAAAACAGGTGGTTGTGATTTTATTTCTTTGTTGCTTTTGGTTTATTTTGTGTATTTTGGTTTGTTTTTTGTCTTTTTTTTTTTTTTTTCCCAAAGGGTGCCGATTGGGAGGGGGAGGTTAATTTTTTATTTTTTTAAGATTTCCATTTACTGGGAAAACTACCCAAATTCTCATTTGTAGTTGAAAATATTACAAGGAGATGCTCACTATCTTCATTCTTCTAATTTTTCAATCCTTACTGTAATTCTTTTGGTTTATTTATAATGAATGAAAAAGTAAGTCAGGGTTGAAATTTATAAGCAGGGACACCTCCCTCTAGACCAGGTTGCTCAAAGTCCCATCCAGTCTTGGTTTGAACACTTCCTGTGTAGGGTAATCCACAACCTCATTGGGCAATCTGTTTTAATGTCACACCTTGGAGCCTTCTCTGCTTGAGGCTGAAGAGCCCAAACTCTCTTAGCCTGTCCCTGTAGAGGACAGCACTCTGATCACCTTCATGGTCCTCCTCTGGACCCATTCAAACATTTTTATGTCCTTCCTGTGCTGGGGGCCCCAGAAATGGACACACTATTCCCAGCAGCATCTCATGAAAGCAGTGTTAGAGGGACCTTCCCTGTAGTTCTGATCATACTTCTCTTGATGCATCCCAGGATATGATTGGTCTTCTGGCATGCAAGTGTATGCTGCTAGCTCATTTTGAGTCTTTCATCAACTGACACACCTAAATTTTCCTCAAGTCATTCTCCATCCACCTTGCTCTTGATCTCATGAAGTTCAACAAAGCTGACATGGTCCCACCTCTCAAGTGCATCCATGTCCCTCTAGTGTGTCAGCTACACCATTCAGCTTGGTGTGATCTGCAAACTTGCTGAGGGTGCACTCGATCCCACTAAATAGTACTGGTCCCAGCACCTCTCCTTGAACACCGCTCATTATGTCTCCACTTGGGCATAGAACCATTGACCTCAACTCTGAGTGTGACCGTCCAGCCAGTTCCTTTTCTAGTAAGTGGTCCATCCATCAAATCCATTTTTCCCTAATTTAAGACCACAATGTCATTCAGGACAGCATCCATATCCATATTCAGGACTGATTTAAGTTTTACTAACACCTTTTTCTTTGTTTAAACTTTGACTAAATGTTGCATGCAGTGACAGGAGACTGTGGAGATCTGCCAATTGGTCTCTTTTAGTTTATTTATTTATTTAACTTTTTTAGTTTTATTTTATCATTTTACTTACAATTGGGAAAATATGCCTGAATTTGGTATTGTTTGTGGAAGTCCTGGGTACTTCTTTTCCATGCAAAGAGAAATGGGAGATATATGGACCTGGAGATGAGTGCAGGGAGGAGATAAAAATAACAAAAATTCATTGTGAAAGTTTTCACTTGACAAATTTTAAAGCAGTTTCCAAGGTTGCATCTCAACAGAAGCAGCCTCTGTGCATGTTTGCTGTGGTGGGGAGAAGGCTGCTTAACACTGGTGTCAGGGCAAGTCAGGTTGTGGAGTGTTTGGACAATGCAGAGGTACTGGAGGAAGAAGTTTCCTCTTTGGCTTAAGCAGCCTTTGAAATGCTGTCATCAGTCCCTGCCTGCACCAGTGATAAACTCTTGTTTCTCTTAATCCTGGCTTTGTTTGAAATATGCACTGTATAAAAATACAGCTTGTTGAAGGAATAACAGAGAGCATTAAAAGTGAACGTGTGTCCAAGAAACTCCAGCGGACTTGTTACTCAAAGGGTAGTTTTTACCTATCATTATATGTCTGGCTTTACAGGTAGATTTTTCTTCTTTTTTTTTTTTTTTTGTCTGAAGGCTCTGTATGTTCCAACTGTCAACACTGGGCTGGGCTAGACATTTCACCTAGCTTCACCTAGACATTCACCTAGGGTTTCTTTACTTGCTCTTAAGTCTCTTCAACTGATCGTGCAAAGACCATTTCAGGCAGGAGCTCTGTGTGTGTGTGTGTGTGCCATCCTCCACGAAGTGCTAGGAGGAACTGCTGTGGATGCACTCACAGCATCTTGCTGCTGCCACCCCTGTGGTTCTGGATGGCATGCTCAGAGCTGAGTGGCAAATGCCTGTAAATTTTAACAGGATTAGGGTGCCAGAATCTCTTAGGCCACTTCAAAAATACTTAAGCTGAATTATATTTTCTGTTGACGATTCTACCCTAAATACACGTTCCAGTTGAAGGAATATGTGTTTTCATTGTGTTGATTTCTTGAAACTGAAAGGACCAGGCTTTGAAAGTACTTTTACTACATAAACCAACTATTCATATAATTCTGGAAGGGGTTGCTTCCTCTACTCTATGTATCAACTTTACAAATTTATTACTGTTGGTATGTCCAGTCAATTCATAATATCCTTGTATTTTTTATTGTATCAAGTGTTCTGGTGTATTATTTTTATACCTCATACTTCATGTATGACTGAAGCACTTATATATTTCTGATCTAACAAAGCAATGTATACTCCTGTTATTTTCTTAACATTTATGTTTTAATGTGCATGGAAGAAAGCTCTTCTTTTACATCACCATGACTTCTTTAAACTCATATCATAAGCTCTGATGTATGGTGCGATTTTAACCATGCAACAAGAACAGGACCAATCAGCCATTATCTAAGTTTTTCAGGCAGGACTGGAAAACACTGCAGAGAAAAGTGTTTCAGAGGCATGTGGGATAGCAGAAGGCAGGACAGTGTCCAAGAGGGCAGGTCTCTTCTGTTAGTTCATCCTTTGTGTTAAGTTTGCTTAAAATTAATTACACTGAATTATCAAAGCCATACAGTACTTTTTTATACATAGAAAAAGATTTTGAAATCAGTGCTGGAAAAATGCTATCAAAAGACATTCATCTGAAGTAGAATACTTGAGTTTTTTTTTTTTTTTAAATATTATATGTGTAACACGTTGTTATAAAGGTACTGAAACAGGGAAACAATGATGTGGCTGTGTAGCGGTTTTTGATGATATGCTCAACCACTAACCTAGTGATGTGAGAGGTCATGCTGGATGTAGTAGACATGGAATCTACTTCCTTTTCTGCTAAGGACACTAGCAAAAAACAAACTCTCTTTTCTGGAGACAGTACTCTGTTAACCAGACTAGAAATAACTCGGAAATAAGTTCTGTTGTACTGCTCTGTATACAAAATTAAACATTCTGTGGTGCAGGGACTGGAACCAGATGTTTCATTTCCCAAGGGACTAATCTAGCCACCAGGCTACAGAGTTATATTTTCTCATTACTCCTCCCTTTCTCCATTTATGTACAGTTTATCCACTGGAGACAGTTCCAATTGGCCTGTAGCATTATAAATTATCACACTGGTGTATAATTTTCCCCAGGGCATAATTGGGCCATGCCTAATTCAAATGCAAAGAGAGAATGATTAGCCAAAAGTTAGATATTTTGGTAGGTTAGACATCAAGACCTGCATGATTCATCGCACAGATGGTGTTATTTTTATTTGCTTTAGCATAGAAATTTTTGTGCCCTCAGGGTTGCTTCAAGGAACCAAGAGAACTTCCAGTCTGAACTTAAAAGAATATGAGAAAATCATCTTCGGGGCTGCAGGTGGAGGGAGGTGATCCTTCCTTTCTGCTTGGCATAGGTGAGGTATATCTGCAGTGCTGAGACCAGCCTTGCGTTCCTTGACTGAAAACATACGTGGATGAACTGGAACATGTTCAGCATGGAACTGCTAAGATGAGAAAAGCACTGGAACACCTCTCCTGTGAGGAGTGGCCAAGAGAGTTAGGATTGCTCAGAAGAGAAGAGGGGGCTTGGGAAGGAACGCATTAATGTGCATAAATATCTGGTGGTAGGCAATGAAGAGGGAACCAAGCTCTCTTTAGCACTTCCCGTTGACAAAGCAAGAAGCAATAGACGCAATCTGAAACACGAGATTCCATCTCAACACAGAAAAACACTTTCCTGTGTCTCACCACAATGACAGGTTGCCCTGAGAGGTTGTGGAGTCATCCTTATTGGAAATATTGAAAACTCAACTGAACATGGCCCTGAATACCTGCCTTATCTTTCCGTGCTGTGCTTATGGTTGGACTAGGCAATCTTCAGAGGCAACCCTCCCCGCATCAGCCTTTCTGGGAAAAACGTTTAGTTCTATTATTTTTCTTTTGACAGATTTGCATTAACAATATAAATAACTTTCAGTCATGTTTCTCTTGCTCACAGATTAAGGTATGAAATGACAAAATTGGGGAAAAAAATACGCTTGCGAACACAGCAAACAATATTGAAATCTCTTAAATTCATAAGTGACAGAAGCCCATAAGACTGATGAGACTAGCATGATTACATAAAGCCAGTATCAGTGGAAAGGTCCCTGTCCACTTTTAATGGGCACTGAATTCTGTGCATATTAGTCAATGAATTTTCCTGAATAGTTGTAGTACACATAATATTTTTTGATATTTTTTACATATTAGCAGTTTGATTCTGCTCAGCTGAAGAGTCTTGACCAGTCCATCACTACAGGTTTTGGGTCTACGTTCAAACTTAGGTTAAATAGGGCAGGTCTGGGGATTGTTCCTTGAAGCATCTCCCCCCTGTGCCTTACACTGCACATCCCTGTGCACAGTTGCTTCAGTTGTACAACAGAATGGCTTGTAGCACTGTGCAGTGAACTGTACTAAGGTACAGCTGGAGGCTAAGAATAGTTTTCATAGAGCTGTTTCCAGCCATCACTGGTTCCCTGCCCCAGATTACTATTTGGCTGCAGACACCTGAATCATAGTGGGTGGTAGGCAGGGTTCTACCTGGGGAAAAGGCTCTGCAGCCCACCTGGGGAAGTCAAATACTGGGTTTGTGTGTCACAGGCAGTCAGGTAGAGAAATATTGTTGTATTTCTGATAGAGTTGGAAAGCTGTGTGTAAATATTAACTCCATGGGATCAACAACCATATTTCTAAAATATGTCATTTTAGCCATTTGTACAAAATTTGAAATGTCACACTGCAATCTTGGATTTTCTGGTACTCCAAAAATATTCCAGTGCTTTCTGAGAAACTGAGTAACTGAGCAATTATTTTTGCCTTCCAAAATGTATTTTCAATTTCTTTACTAAAGATTTCTGTTCTTTGTAAAATGCAGAACAACACAGCAAGGTGCGAGCAAGACCCAAACATCTTTCAACTTCCTTGTTTTAATAGAAAGACAGGGTTTATAAATTAAGCTTGATATAAGAATGTGCATATTGCAAAGTCAGTCATGAAGACATTCATAGGGTTTTGCAAAGCTGTGCAGTCGTGTCATAAGAATTATAGAATGGGTTGGTTTGAAAGGGACTTCAAAGATTATCTAGTTCCAGCTTCACTGCAGTGGGCAGAATTGCCAACAATCAAGTACTAGATCAGATTGCCCATGACCCCATCCAGCCTGGCCTTGAACAGTTCTAGGGGTGGTGCATCCACAAAGTCCTTGGGCATCCTGTTCCAGCACCTCATCACCTTCCTTAAAAAAAAAAAAAAAGCAACAACAACCGAAAAAAAAACTTCTCCCTGATATCTAATATAAATTTTTCCTCCTTCAATTTAAAATCATTTCCCCTTGACCTATCACTGTCTGCCTCTGTAAAAAGTTGACTTTCCTCCTGTTAAGAACTTCCCTATAGATACTGTATAAGGAAGACTGAGGGGATTGCTTTATATTTGAATTCACAGTGCTTGCAAGCTCATTTACTCAATCTGGTAACCAGCTGACCAATAAGTGAGAAAACACACTGAGAGGATCAAAGTGACAAGATGTTACCTCAAAATTTGATACTTTTTTTTTTTTAACATGGATTTAAAATGTCAAATACTCATAATAAATTCCAAAGAAATTGAGAATCAGAGTTAAATTGACCAAAAGGTATTGGAAGCAAAGCTATAGAATATGATCAGTGGAAAAAAAACAAAAAACCAAACCAAACAAAATGACAGCTGTGGTATACAGAGTAATATTTGTGCTTATAGCTTTTCTTCTAACTTCCCTTCACTTAATCAGTTCTTTCCTTGTTTCTCTTCCTTTGTTTAGTTTGACTGAAGGAAAGCAATTATGTCATTTCAGTAGTTATCAACAAGGAGGCTGGGACAACATCTTTGCTGCTTATTTTCTTAGTGATGAAATGGAACCTGCTTCATGCTTTCATTTCAATCTTTTATCATTTTTTTTTTTTAAATTCATTAATGACCAACATAGTGAAAAGTTCCTTTTTTTAAAGGTAAACTGAGAAAGGGAAAAGTGTATGTATTACATATTTCATTACATAATGTTTAGGAATTAGTGGAAGATGTGCAAGACAGGGAACCAAATGCCCAGGTGAAGAAAATACCTATTTTCACCTATTTATTTCAGACTACTACTTAAGCTACTTGAAACCTGGGTTCTGAGAGACTCATAAGCCTTTAATTATCAGAATAAACAATTTTAATTGCCAACAAAGATTTCTCAATAAAAATAACAATAAAAAGGAGGACATTCAATTAAATTGGTAAATTTATATTATTTTAATACTTATCATAAATTTACTTTGTAGTAATACAAAATGATAACCAGTAGCTGCATGAGGAGTACAAGTGAAGAAAAGAGCTTTTCTATACCTATGCAATCTATCACTTGCAAATTATAACAGAATGAACAAAATCAGTTAAACAGTAAAATCTGAATGCTGAAGTTTCTCTTCGTAGATTAAGGGAATTGAAAGTGATAGTCCTGTTTGACATCAATTTGATGAGTCAATGTTTTTGTTTCCAGCTAATTTCATTTCAGTTGCTGAAAATAATATATGACAATTCCATGTTTTTCTTGAGAAATTTTTCCCTTTGCATTTATGTATTTATGTATGTATGTATTTATTTATTTATTTATTTTTGCCTGACAGTATGCTCTTACGAGCTGCTTAAATACTTCCACTGAATTCATGACCACCTGGTCAGTTTCTTCTGCTATACTTCGATGACAAGTTTCAACTTCACTCTAGAGTTCAGATGTGAAAGTGAAAACTTGTTTTAGATCTATCTAATTCAGGATAATTTTGGGAGCGTATTCAAAGGAGCTACTTTTATAGTTCAACAAAAAGTTTGATTGGTTCTTGAGATTTGTTTCAAATTGTATTTTCCATAAGAGAGCTTAGCTTAATATTTTAGTTAATTTTCAGTAACACTTAATAATGAACATATTTTTCAAGTATGTTTAATACATGAAAAATATTGGGATTATCTAAGAATATTTATTACTTTAATAAAAAATGAATTAAGCGATTTACAATTTTCTAATTTTGTGGGGTCTAAAATTCTTTTAATATGGAAAAACATTAACACATAGGAAACTATAATAATAGTGATTTATTCTGCAACCTTGAATAGCTTTACAGTGACATTCCAGCTAATTTTATTCCTGGCAAATTTATTTTTCTGGTAAGTTTCTTTTTAACATGTTTTTTGGGTGGTTTAATCCTACCTTAGCCAACTGGTAATTACCTAAATTCTCTTTGCAACTGTTCATACAGATGTTTTACTATTTCTAAGGAGAAAAATCTATGCAAGAAATATCCATTAGTACTAAATCTTGGTTTTAATGTATCCTAAAAATACAGAAAATGAGTGTCTGCAGCTAGTTGATTCTCCATAGGGAGCAGTTCTTGAACTAACTTAACAGCTTTCCAGCTGTTCCTACTCAAATCTCTGCTGTTGTTTATCTCTCAGTGGGGCTGCTTGGACTGTTTGTAAGGTGATGCTGGAAGTGATCATTGTACTGGTTAGGTTCACCGCTCATCTGAAAACAGGAAAACCAGGCAGTAACAAATTTCTCATTTATGCTTATTTCCTGGAGCAGGGAGGCTTACGAAGCTGCCACTGGTGCAAGAGTCACTTGATCACCCTCCCCCCTCCTTCCAAACTCTCTCCCTGGAGTCCCTTTCAGACTCTCCTTTGGCATTGTCTCTGAGCATCCAGATAATTTTTTAAGTGAGTAATTCCATTGACTTTGGTAGGACAACTTGAATATGTAAAGCTAGACATATTTGAGTACTTTATTGGATCAGGGACCAATTTTTCATAATCTTCTCTTTATTTTTAATCTAAATGAGTGGGTCAGTCCCAGGAACCAGATGTCTTACTCTCAGAACTCTGTACTTTGTCAGTTGTAATCAGCCCATACTTTTTTTTTTTTTAAACCAACATTTATTTGATGGAGTGATCACATCAGCGGACAAAGGAAGAACAACTGATATCAAAAACCTGTTCAAGGTCTTTGGCATTGTCCCGTACCACATTCTCATCTCTAAATTGAAGAAATATGAACTTGAAGGGCGCCTTATTTGGTGGATAAACTATTGATTGGGTGGCCATAGCCAGAGGGTTGTAGTCAAATGGCTCTGTGTTTGGTGGAGGCTGGTCACGAGTGGAGTCTCTCAGGGGTCTGTCTTGTTTTAAATGCAAATTTGGTGATAACAATAGGGTGAGTGGTGCAGTTGATACAATAAGAAGGACCTCAAGAGGTTTGAAAAGTGAACTTTTTGAAATGAGAACTTAATGAGGTACAACAAGGCCACTTGGAGGGCATTGCACTTGAGTCAGGGCAAATCCAGATATGTGTCCAGACTTGGAAAAGAACTCAGTGAGTGCAGAGCAGCCCTTCAGAGAAGGACTTGGGGATCCTGGTCAACAAAAAGCTGAGAGTGATTCAGCAGTGTATGCTTGCAACTGAGAAGGCCAATGGTATCCTGCGCTGCATGAAAGAGTGTATTCCTGGAGTAGATGGCAACCTTTCCCATGGCAGAAGGTTGGAACTAAGTATGTTGCTCTGAAAGTAAATGTCTCCTATTTATTTCCATGGAAACTACAAAAGATATAAAGAACACAATAACACTATTTGATAGAGGAAAATCTTAGCTACAAAACACATTAGCTGTGCATTTTTGCCAGCAATAAAATGAGCACACGTAAGAACGTGCATGGCCTTCCAGATCATGGCTTGTCTTTCACATCACTGTCATACTGCTGAAATTTATCACCCAACACCNCTTGTCTTTCACATCACTGTCATACTGCTGAAATGTATCACCCACCACCTCACTATGCTCACAGACACTGTTCAGTCCACAGAAACCTTCAGCAAGCATCCATGAATGTAAATGGATGCAATGTTTTCTGGATGGAAGAATTCAATAACCTGCCTTTGCTTCATATGAGATTCTGTGTTTTATACCACTTTGTCAGACATCCTGTCTATGGCCATCTGTTGCACAGCAACAAAGTGTAATGGAATGTTAGTGGGAAATTTCAACCTCTCCTACCATAGCACCACCATCTGGCTTNAGAGAAGGACTTGGGGATCCTGGTCAACAAAAAGCTGAGTGTGATTCAGCAGTGTATGCTTGCAACTGAGAAGGCCAATGGTATCCTGCGCTGCATGAAAGAGTGTATTCCTGGAGTAGATGGCAACCTTTCCCATGGCAGAAGGTTGGAACTAAGTATGTTGCTCTGAAAGTAAATGTCTCCTATTTATTTCCATGGAAACTACAAAAGATATAAAGAACACAATAACACTATTTGATAGAGGAAAATCTTAGCTACAAAACACATTAGCTGTGCATTTTTGCCAGCAATAAAATGAGCACACGTAAGAACGTGCATGGCCTTCCAGATCATGGCTTGTCTTTCACATCACTGTCATACTGCTGAAATGTATCACCCACCACCTCACTATGCTCACAGACACTGTTCAGTCCACAGAAACCTTCAGCAAGCATCCATGAATGTAAATGGATGCAATGTTTTCTGGATGGAAGAATTCAATGACCTGCCTTTGCTTCATATGAGATTCTGTGTTTTATACCACTTTGTCAGACATCCTGTCTATGGCCATCTGTTGCACAGCAACAAAGTGTAATGGAATGTTAGTGGGAAATTTCAACCTCTCCTACCATAGCACCACCATCTGGCTTTGATGTCATGGGCCAACAGAATAAATAGGAGGCATTACTTCTGGAGCAGTCCTTGTAGATTCATAGATTCATAGATTCATAGATGCATTAGGTTGGAAAGGACCTACAAGATCATCTAGTCCAACCATCCTCCTATCACCATCCCTACCCACTAAACTACTAAATCAAATCCCTTAGCACCTCATCTAAACGCTTCTTGAACAGCGCTAGGGATGGTGCCTCAACCACCTCCCTAGGCAGGCCATTCCAGTGCCTGACCACTCTTTCAGAGAAAAAGTTTCTCCTCAAATCTAATCTAAATCTTCCTTGGCGCAACTTGTGGCCATTCCCTCTCGTCCTGTCACTAGTAATCTGGGAGAAGAGGCTGACCCCCTCCGCACCACAATCCCCCTTCAGGAAGTGGTAGAGTGCAATAAGGTCCCCTCTGAGCCTCCTTTTCTCCAGACTAAACAATCCCAGCTCCCTCAGCCGCTCCTCATAAGACTTGTGCTCCAGACCCCTCACCAGTTTTGTTGCCCTTCTCTGAACACGCTCCAGGGCCTCAATGTCCTTCTTGTAGTGATGATCCTTGGGATCCCTTCCACCCCAAGCCATTCTATCGTTCTATGATTATTTTTTCCCCCATTTCACAGAAAATAATGCATTTCTTACTCTGCTTTTGAAGAAGATGAAAAACAACAAAATGGAGAATAGCTGTTTATAAGATATTTGGTTTTGTAAAGAAGCAAAATAATTCATTTAAAATTAATCTTTCAATAATTTGAGGTAATAACTAATTCTGAGGATCTTCTTACTGTATTCATCTTGTATTTTTATATTAAATTACAATAAGTGATCAAGGTATTTTTCATGACTTCTCAGTATTGTATGAGACAGATTTCATGATATTACTGGCATATGACATCTGGCTGGGCGAAGTATTGTTTAAATTACTGAAGAAACTCTTTATAAACTTTGAGAGTGGAAGATTCTTCTTATGCAAATTTGCTTGGTCTATAAGATTTCTAAATTGTAAATATGAATATAAGTGTGATTATTTGGTATTATATTCATGTTTTGTTTGCTGTTATACTTCAGAAACTTTTTCAGATACTTCTACAGAGGTTTTAGTTTTAGCCTGTTAATGTTATGAGCAAGTGTAAATGCACCTTGAAGTAAGGCCATATATTTTCATTCATTTGTTATTACAGTCAACCTACCCAATATTAATAATCAGAATTCAACCAATCATTTAAACTTATTGTTAATATTTACAGTTTTTGTTATCAGAAAAGGTTTGTTAGAAGCTCTCAAGAATCAAGCAATTGACTGATCCTTATAAATACCTTTTGTTTCTAGTAGCGCTACTACAGGAAGTTTACTAAATTTTTGTAGTCACAATGTTTGTATTTAGAAAAAATACCAACAGTCAGTGGTTCACAACTAGTCTTTACTTAGTTTATTTTCACAATATTATTGGGAGATCTTAAATCCTATGTGGACTCAAGCTGCAACAATGACACAAGTTACAGAGATCAAGGCAAAAATGTAAATATCAATTCATTTGAAAAGTACTACCCCACTTCCATTTTATAACACTTCATATTTTTCAGTTATTAAGCAACTGTTAAAGACGTGTTGTTGAATTAGTAGGCAATCCAAGTGATGAGGATTTCTTGGCCAGATCTTGTAAAATCTTTAAAATCTAACTATTTGAATTTTCTAATCAAAGGTATTTATTTGTAGCTGCTGTTTAACATTCTTCTTATGTACCATTATACCAAAGATTACATATTAAATATCAGTTTGCTTTGAACTGTATGTTGGAATATTTCACCATTTTCCAATTACCACTTGATAAAATACAAAAATTTCATTTTAACGAAAAAAAAAAAAAAATCATGTTGTAAAGAGTGCAGGGTCACATGTTATCAGTCCAAGGTTTCTAAGCATGTATACACAATAACCTCTATGTTCTTCCTGGAGTAGTAGTTCATCATCGTAAAGATTGTTTTAATTATACATTCCTTTTTGTTTAATGTAGTCCTTTTTAGAAGAAATAGTTTACTCTTAAAATCAGATGTAAAAATGATCACATTTTCAAAGACAAAATATCCACATTCTAATCCTTTTTCACATCCGCATGAAGGAAACTCTATGATAACTATTCATTTTCTGAATTTATTGTATTCTTTATATAGCATTTCACACATTTTCAGGAAGAAGATATAACAGATAATTTTATTCTAATATTTCATTAACTAAGAAGAAAGGTATTTTTATCCCTTAAATTGATTCTTGCATGAAATTTCTGGTAGGAACAAACAGATTTTTAGCCATATACCTTTTAAAAAGTATACTGTTCTAAAAAAAAAAAAAGGCTTACGATTCAACATAATATTCCATTTATTATTATTATTATTGTTATTATTATTGTTGTTGTTATTATTATTATTGTTATTATTATTATTTTGCAAAGCACCTCTGTGTTTCTTAACTTTAAAGTATTCTATTCCATGTCCTGCTCTTTTATCTTTGTTCAGAGTTTTTGATGGTATTAGCAGTAGAAATGTATGTTTCCATGCATTTCCTCATTTTCCTTGGTCAGATTTGAATGTTGTTCTTCCTCCATGCATTCCCTGTAATTTTAGTATGGATTTCTCCTAGGTTCCTCTTCTCACTATGTTTATTTTAAAGCAGTGTGAGCAATCAATATATTTCACTGAATGCCTTTTAGAAAACTTTCTTTTTTTTTTTTGAGTGCCTGTCATTCGTTCACAATCTGCTCTAAGATACCATTGCTGCTCTACACCATTCTTATTTGTATTTGCAATTCTAATAACCTTGTCTTTGTCCTTTTTCTTGCCATTTGAAAGTTTTGCTGACTGTGTAAATTAATATACTGAATCTTCTGCCCTTAAAACCTGTCATCAAGTTTGTTGTGAGGCAGAAATGATTTTTATTTTTTTTTTTGACAGTCTTACCCCAGTATTTCCTTGAAATCTGTCCCATAAAGCATAATGTAGAATAATTGTCCTTTCCTTCTTCGGTTGGTTTGACTGTCAGGGATTCTGTGGGTCAAGGCTGAAGTACATAAAAGCTTGTTCAGCTCATTGCTACTCTTTGTCTTACCATGTTATATTTCTTGTAATGAATTCTTGAAATCATTTATAGTAAAAAGAAAACACTAAGCTAAACTTTTAATGAGGAGAAAGACTAGCTCAAGGGTGAGATGATTTATGCCTCCATATAAATTTACAAAAAGTGCAAAAACTTTACTTTTCTTAACCTTTTCCTGATTTCCACTATGGATTCATCTTTTAGATTGGATCCTTATACTAAAGTGTTAAACTTATAAATACCTTTGTACAATATATGGAAGCTTAGCGATTGTACTGTTTCCTTCTTCATCGTGTTCAGGTTTTATGGAGTAAGAATAAGATACACATATTCTTAAAACGTTAAATACAATACTTAACACATCAATTTACTTAATATGCTTTCCATTTCAGTAGTCTTATTTGATTGCCATCAACTTGGGTAACTATAACATGGTTAGTCTGCATTTATTATTCATTTAGTTTTACAGCTTTATTGTGCACTTGTTTGTAAAGAACCAGCTAAGTTTGGCTTCTGTTATCTGTAGTCATAAAGCAAAACAGATCTACCTTTTGTTTCTGAGTGAGTAATCCTGATGCTTTCTCACTGTTAAACTGTACTTATGTTATTGTTTTCTAATGATGCAAAGTATAGTTAAAGATTTCAGGGAAATATTTAAGCCTTTTGCAGTTGCTAGTGATGCAGACATTGAAGTCTTGGCAGCATATATCTATCTATATAGTAGAGTCAAATATCTACCAATTTACTGAGGGAGAAAATAAAAAGCCAAGAGGGTAGATGACGTCTTCCAGGTCATTTCTGTAAGAGTAGATGATTTGTACTTTGGCATATGCTTGTGAGCAAGTTACTGAAGAAGAAAACTCTATAAACAGCGCAATAGCGTAAAGTGCATCAGTTGTCTTCCCAGTTAAAATACACTGAAAGGAAATGACAGCTGTGCATGGGATAATTGAGACTTTAAAAATCTTCTGTTTTATCTCAAGCAGGAACATCTAATACAGGGGTCCTTTCTTGCATGCATGTTGTCTTTTAGCTTCCGTATCCTGCTCTTTTTCAGCATACCTAGTTTACCCCTCTCATTGATCAAGGTGAGAATCCTCTACTTCCCACGCTATTCTCTCTATTTTCTCTTGCTCTCATTTAACATGCAGATGTGTGATTTGTGGGAAGGAAATGTTTGTTTTTGTTTTTTTTTTTCCTAGTTAATTCCAGTGACTGCCCTTGCAATTCAGAAGTTTCAATAACTGAAAAGTAAAAGACTTTTATTTTCCTTTGTGACTTAAGCCACCAAATACTTCTGTTACTGAACATCCCAAATTACCCTTTTGTTTCTTCAAGCAGTTGTATTCGCATAACTAAACAGAAATGAAATGTAGTTTTCTTTGCATCAAGTGTGCTCAGCGGCAACCACCCTCTCTGACAATGATCTGGTGTCCACAAAATATTTAGTTCAGTGGATGAATTTAGATGGTTATGAGTGTTTAAGGTATTATTCAAAGTAGGTATTATTGAATGGCTTTCTGGTTGTAAATTTTATTTTCTGCATATGTTTTCACTGCTAACAGAGATATTGGAAAGCATATTGCCACGACTGGCAACCTTAGCCTTTCATTAACAAGGTTTTCAACAGTTTATTTCACTATGGATTTTACTTTTAATCAACAAGAAAAATACTCACTGTAGTGAGTAATCAAGTTGACAGCTGTAAGTGCCTAATAACCAGTAAAGGGTGATCTATGAATAAGTAATACTTTTCCTGTATTTATAATAAAAGTTTTGCAGTCATTCATGGAAACATGGGGAATAATGAATGATAGAGCTGATAAAACAAGTGACAGACATGGACCATATTTTAAATGTGTGTTGATTATTCTGATGTTAAGTAAACCAGCAAAGCCTGCTGTGTGCCCTTCATCTGACGCTTCTACTTTCCTCACTTATGACTGAGTCTGTCCCTTTAAGAAAACTATTTGTATTTTAGAAGGGACTTCATAAAGTTCATGTGAATAACTGTCCTTTGGTTACAAAAAAAGTAACAGAAAAGGAAGGATGTGTTAAGAAAACTGCCGCA
Source organism: Odontophorus gujanensis (assembly GCA_013399175.1). NCBI lineage: Eukaryota > Metazoa > Chordata > Aves > Galliformes > Odontophoridae > Odontophorus > Odontophorus gujanensis. Next base: position 157,702 of record VXAB01004173.1, on the reverse strand, counting down.
GATGAAGTAATTGTCATCTTTATAAAATAATTCTGTAACTTGGGCTCAGTTCCTTCCTCTGCCTGAAAGGTATTTCCTCCCAGGGACAGTGCGGGGACTGCTGGGCTGTAGGGGATTTAGGTGTTTTTAATGGCTGTTCTCTTAATTTCTGCAAATTGTGTTCCTGTTATTTCCTTGCAGAGAATGGGAACAAAAATATTTTTGGGAGGTAGGCAGGAAGGGGAAGCCATTCCAGAGCTGCTGGGGCATGTCTCTCTTATCACTTGACATGGCAAGCAGACCAAGACATTGGCAGGGAGAATTATTGAATATACTGTCTTTTTTCTTTTCTTTACCCTCCTCCTAATCAGGGGGCTTCTTATTTTTACTTTCAGCCTCGTTTACGGGTCTGCTAGACCTTAGTTTACTGCTGGGCTACCAAGAGTTCCTGGTAAGCCCTGGTATGGGTGGGGCTGGTATCCGCCCCTTTCTCCACATCTGCCTGCTCATGGGGGAAAAGCAGACCCAGACGGGTGCTTGGGCCACACACCCCAGCTGTTCTGTAGGCAGGCATTGCAGGACTGTGTCCCCACATTTACGCATCAGCTGGATTTGCTTTCATTAAGGAATTCAGTTTGCAGTGCTAAGCTTTTGTTAATTAACAGCCTCATGCATGAGGCAATGAGAGTACCTTGCATTCCGGTGAGGAAAGATGGTGTCACTGCACATGGGCTCAGAGCTCCTTTTTTTTATTATTTTTATTTATTTAGTTAGTTAGTTTTGGAGAACCAAATAGATCATCTGTAATTTAAGCAGGGATTTGCTGTAAGCCACATAGACTGATTCATCTTGCATTTGGAGTTGAGGAAAATTATCCCTTGTTGAGCAGGTACCTTAATAATAATAGTTATTATTACTTAGGTAGTATTTAAAAGAAATTATGTGTTCTCAGTTCAAACTTACAGTTTCAGAGTTGTGGTGGCAACATCAGTGTAGTAGATAATGCCTAGAAACAAAGCAGTGAGTACTTAAAGGCAAGTGACTGTCAGAAACTTTAAAATCTCAGGGGAAAAAAAAAAGAAAAAGGAAGCATACTATTTAGACTACAATAATAAAAATTTGGACAGCTGTATGTGGATACATTCCTTGAGACAGCTGGAGTGGACACAATATTTTTGTTCTGAAAACGGTACCACAGCCAAAAATTAGAACAGTTTCTTCTTTTCCCCCAGAAAAATAGAAAAACAATTTTTTTTTCCAGTCTTGGTAAAATAATTACTTTATTTTTACCTATCCAAACTGTATTTTCAACATAGAAATGACAATATTTACGAGCTATGGAGGAACAGGCTTTATCAGTATTAAGATTTATCACTGTTCAAAGATGCACGCAATAATCTGGCACTGATTTAAATATGTTAATCTATGCCATTCCGTAATTGTATCTGCTATGTGAATCTACGTGTAAATAAGGCAGTACATCTATCTATTTTGAGGGTATTACTGTGATGTGTAGAGAACGTGTGAAAATGAAGTTGGGTCACAAGTATTAGAGCATTGCTAGAAACTGTCCATGAGCTTAAATCTGAATGTAGACATGCTAATTATGTGTGTCTTGTTAGTCTGTGCACGTCGTATATTAAGAAACTGGGCTTGAAGTTATGTTTCACCTACACTGCCTGAAATAACATTATTTGCATTCTCTTTATCATGGGACTTATTTCATAAAATGTTAATTCTTAGATGTGCTTCAAATGTGAGCTGATCAACTGACTGTTGATCCATGGAAGTACAAAGGAGAAGGAAACTGTACATGATGCTCTTTGAGCTGTTAATTCATTTTTCCCTCAAAACATACAAACTTTAGCTATAGATCACTTTTTTTTTTTGATGTTTAAATGAGATAAGAAACTGAAAAAGTGCCATTCAAATATAAAGATAACAGTTGCATTTTTTCTAACTGCAGCAAGAAACTAAATCAACACCATGTATTAAAATATACTGCAGAGCCATTTAGATTCTTAGCAGCTACTGTAAACATCCTCTTTGGGTTCCACATTTTTTTTCTTCTCAAATGTATGAAGTTTATTTTTTAAGGAAGAGAGCTAATGGCTATTTAACTTTACTCTCAGAGCCACTCATAAGCTTATCGCTTTGAAGTGCTTTCTACATAACAGTGTCTAAAGACTTTTTAAATGCAGGGTTTTTTCTTTTTCTTTTTTTTTTTTTTTCCAGTTCAGATATGTTTTTTCTTGTTTTCTTGAGGAAATTTAGGCATTCTAGAATAACACATTCTAGGAACTGCAGTGCATAAGAAATCTGGTGTGAAGAGAGATCCTCATTTGTGCCTGGCTCTGGTCTCCTGGACGTCTATAGCAGTGACAGTGAATCTGGCACATTCCTTGGGCACATGTACCTGCTGTTACGTGTTTCCCATGTGTTTTGGCTTCTTGTTCTGGCCTCTAGGCTTGCAGTTTCATGTTGCACCTGAGAAATTTACATTGCAGAAAGACTTGTCAAACATTAAACATTCTTGCCAAATGTCCATGCCAACAAATGATTACTTCTGATTAGACAGACTTTGTCTAGTTAGCTATAGTTAACAGCTGTCCTTTTTTTTGTTGTTGTTTTTTGTTTGTTTGTTTGTTTCTTCTATGTCCTTGCTGCAAGCTGTAGACAGAGATGACAAAAGAATGGAAGGATTTGCTGTACCTTTTTTTTTTCCTCCTGCCTTGATCACAGTCCATGTCTCCTCAGCACATAAATGAAGCTGAATTTCATTTACAAAGTGAACACACGTACATGGTGTGGAATGCTCTGTGAAATATATTATGTGATGATTAACCCTACTATGTATCACCTTCATAATTTTCAAAGACTTTATCTTTCAGATACATTATAACAGCAATTCTTTTCCTGACCTGGTTATGTTTTTCTCCAGAGTTGACTAACTTATCTTTTTTTAAATGGTACTCAGCCATACTTAAGTTTCTTTGTATTTCTTGCACAAGTTAATTTTTTCATTCCTTTCAAATGTCAGGAAAAATAATGGCTGAACGAGATGGTTTTCAGACTCATTTTGGTACATTGGCTTCATATTCTCAGTTAAGACTCTCTGCTTTTGGTTTAAAATGTCACTGTTCTTAAGAAAAAACGGTTTGAAGCACTGTGGTTTGCTAGCACATCTGTAGAAGCTGTGAAATTGTGGTCTATCAGAAAGAGAGCTTTTGAGTAGTGATGCCATTTGCTGAGTGGAGCTGGGAGAGCTCCACCCCGTCTCCACCTCGAGGCACTGCAGCCTGCTACCGTGTCAGTGCCTGCGAGGACCCAGCTGTAGGGCTGTCCCAAAGCTAGATGAATACTGTGTGTGAGACTGGAGGGGTGGGGCGGGGGCTGAGGCCTGGCAGTGCTCCTTTCCTCAGCTTCTTCCTTCAGGTGTTCATAGGTCTCTGCTTCAGCACATGCAGAACTTAGTTGCCCGCCCTCTCCCACGGAGCACAAATGTGCAAACTTGAATCCTGAATTAGTTCTTCTACCTCTACATAGAAGCAGTCTTTTATTTTTGTTTTAACTTTCTTCTCAGCTTTATTTGTGCACTTATCTCTGTATGTATATTCACAATGGTCCATACTTCTGCAAAGTAAAACAGGAAATGTCTCTGCCACTTTCCTTGCACTCCAAATAGGATTTTATCTGTATGTAGTGCCTCATTAATTTAATTTCCTAGTAAATTCCCTTTCCAAATATGATATAAAAACACATTTCTTCTTTGCCTTTCTTCTTAATACTTCCTTTTTACCTCTGTAACTTTATATTTGACACTTGAGGTCATGCTAGAGTACAGTGCATGAGAAGCCAAGCATATAGACATGCACAATATTTAAAACTGGCAGACAAACAAAATATAATTTGAGAGTGGAAATCAGTTGAGCCTAAACATTTTGTTTTAAATAGCTGGGTTGGAGAAACAGAATTTAGAGAATGTGGCAGTGCCAGGAGCTGTGGCGTTCTTCAGACAAACAAAAGCAAAATTTAAAGGGAAAGAAAAAAGGAAAAAAATAATTTTATTACTGAACAGGCAATAATGATGGAGAGAAAAAAATAATCACTATTTCTAGATCACTGCTTCTGATTCCTCAGAAATACCGTAAGTCCAGTGTGAAATTCAGTCTCCATTCTGATACTAGATATGTGGGTCTTTCACAGGAAAATGGCTCAAATGGTTGGAAAAGTCTTTTTGTATGCAGAGCAACTTGCGTATGAAACAGAATTGTGATGTGAATGCTGTTAAGTGAATATTTGTAGTTGACATTGAGCTCATGCTTCTGAAAACACTACTCGTCTGATTTTTTTGGGATAAGATGTTCAGTGCCATCCTAAAGCAGTGGCAAAATATCATTTTAGTCCTTTGATACTCCGAGCCCCAGCAAGGTTTCTAGGAGAAGTTATGGCTGAATATGATTTTTAGGACTTTCCATACATCAGTATAGATCAGTGGTTATTCACTGTGTCCCTTCCCTCTGGAAGTAATCTATGTAAAGAAAGAGACAGTAGATTTTTTTGTTTTCTTTTTTTCCAAAGACACACAAGAACACCACCGTTTCTAATGGTCCTCATTCCTGGTGTATTTGTATGCACTGTGTTCTGCCATGAGACAATAATTGAGTTAAATGTGAATAAGTAGTGTAGCCCTGTCAGATTTGTGCTCTGCTCAGGTTAAATTTCTCTTCTTAGCAGTGCTAATTACAGTGTTGCACTAATATTAACTAAACTGCCTTCTTCACATTACTGACCAGGCACTTCTGGTTCAGTTTCAATGAGCTTGGGCTTTTGGCTTTCTGCACAGTTCGGGATGTTTTCCAGTTCCATTCAGTGAGAAATAATTAAAGATCAGTAAAGACATTCAAAATGATGTTCTCTGTATTTTGGGCTATCATTAGAAAGTAATTGCATTAAAATTATGCCTAAATACATCTGTGGATTTTTAGAAGATGCAACAGTATTGCGTGCCTGAAAGTAAAACAGAATCAACCCCCCTCTCCCTCCTGTGGTAGCTCTGACATTCTTATTTTCTTCTCTTTGTGTTTTTTGCTATTTACTTCAAATCCTGCATTCAAATGCATCTTGACCAGTTTAAGAGACATCTGAGAGGATGTCTGTCAAATTAGGTTTCTTCATCTGTAAGAGGAAATTTACTATGACTATAATGGGAAATGCAAATAAGTCGTTCTATGACTGCTAACTAGGCAAAGTGTAAATATATATATTTGACTGATAAAGCTATATAATTTTTTATGATATTATATGGAATTTGAAATTTATCTTCAGTGCATTAGTCCTGGACTATCTAGAACCTGGACCAAGTGACCAAAGAATCCTAAAGAAGTCCTACAACAGTGAAAACATAACTTGAGTTTCTCCTGGCTTTCATCTGTCTTCCTTAGAGATGCAGATAATAAAATGTCGAGTTTTGTTTTGGAAATTCTAGGCTTGCGATAATGTTTCAGTAACTTTCTACAGCTGTGTTTCTGTACACATGTAAATCCAAAGAATCTTTCAAAATTCATTCTCATAATTTTGTTTTAATTAGATTTGCCTTCTAGCCATAACTTCAGACAAGAAACACATTTTCCCACTCACATTTACATTTCATTTTTGCTCACAACATGAGGAAGAGTGACTAGATGGTTACAGCTAGCAGAATTTGATGTCTTGGTACTTCTCAAGAAGATTCTTCCAGGGCATACCTACCTGATAATTTGCTATTTAGGTGCTGGTGCAATTCTCTACTCAATTAAGCCCTGTAGAGATGCTTACATGCTATATGGTGGTGGCAGTGAGTAGCATATTCTTTAAAGATGGTGTCTGATTGAAGCAATGGAGGCTGACTGGTAGTCATTTGGCAATATATCAATGTGTGCCACTGCTATCAGATACCCTGATAACCTTTGTCAGTCTGCAAGGCCAGAGAATTTTTTTTTTTCCCTCCTCACTTTCCACATGCAGAATTTCCTTTTTATCTTTGTGGCCAAGAGCAGTTCCAGGGCAGTATTTCTGAAGGAATAGAGGAAATCTGATGATCCTTTGCATTAGAACACTGTGGTGGGCAGAAGTTACTCTCAAACAGTAAAGAAAAGCATTGGTTTGGAAAACTTTAAGAAAAGATGTTTAAAGTCTTTTCAGTGTACTGAGGAGTAATCAAGATCCATGTATTCAAGTTAGACAGCAAATAGAAATAAAAAATAAAAAAAAAAAAGAAAATTAAAGCAAGATAATTGCTTTCCTAAAAGTACTGTGGAGGTTTGATATTCACATGCTTACTCACACCACGGAATCCTTAATTAGAAACCTGAAGGTTGCATTAGAGAAAAATTGATAAACCTGAACTCCTAGTATGGAGGTGCCCAATATTTCTACCCCGTGTTTATCCTCTGGGAAGACAAACAATGAAGACCCTAGTGGCTTAAGACAGGCCCTGAAAAGAACTTCAGATTATAAGTCTGTCCTTCCAAATGTTGTATTAAAGGCATGTAAATTTATAGCACATAATTCTATGTGAAGATTCTGCTCCTAAATGCAAATCTTTATTATGGTTTCAATAGCTTCATCATTTTAGACACCAGCTCCTGCCTTTCTTTGATGCAGCCAGATAACTTGAATTATATCATTAGCAGGGGAGATGTTTTTATGCCAAAACCTCCTGCCAGTCAGCATCTCATATGTCACCCTTCTACTCTCGTTACTGCTGTTCTGCATAATATTTCTCTGTGTGTTTCTGCTGAATCTCTTTAGCTTTCTACTTTCATAATGGCTTACCACTTAATTAAACTAGCTGGCTGAGTATAAACAGGACTATTAATGATAGATAGCATCTATACATAAGATAAAATATTTTTACTGTAACTCATTTATGAGGCTGCTTCAGTTTGTGCTATGTGTAAGGGTAATTTGGGCAGGAAGAGTTGTGGGGACTGGGCTAGTTTACAAGGTGGAAGGAAATTACTGTCCCTCTTTATATAACTGTTCTTCTAAAGACTATCATTTTGATAATTTAAGGAACCGAAATTCTTGAAATACTATTTTTATGGAAGGTACAAATTTATATTATTAACAGGTCCAAAGCCACTGCAATATTCACCTTAATCAGAGTGATTAAAAGTGATGTTTGAAATCAGGCTTGACTTTGCTTGGTGTATGTACCTCAGCAAGTTTTGTCTTCCCAAGGTCAGTTTCGATGAGGTTAAATTTAGCTTTATTGCTGCTTTTCTTAGGTGAAGCTTCCCTTGATCAGTATGATAGGGGCTGAGCCGGTATGGGAATGCTCCTTTGAAATAAAATTCCTTTGGGTTGTTGACTTAAAAATTATGGTGATGTTTATTTCATCTAGCCTTAGGTCATTACTCATCTGATTTAATTTTAAAACTAATGAGTTTAGTAGGGAATACAGTTTTTCACAGTTGATCTCTAAAGTTATTCAGTGCCAAAAAGGTTTCTTTATATATATATATATGGAGAAGGAAAGAGAGAGGAAGGGGAAAGCAGTATCTTTAGTGCTTCTATCAATTAGCTCAAAGCAACAATACTTCCTTATTTTTTAAATTTCTACTTTTAAGAAGCTCTCATGTGCTTGAAATAACATTTATTTTCAAAAGAATGTTAAACATTAAACTAACCCATGGTCTATCCTCCATATCCTTGTTATTGTAAACTACTATGGTAATACTGTTTAGTGTTTGGTGTTTGTTCTGCTTAAATTAATATAGCTACTTTTAAAAGCTTGATAATTGAGTTCTTTCTTCCAAATTGCAGTTTAGACAAAGGTGGATCATAAATCTTAACATGTTCTGAAACACTGGAAGGACTCTTATTGTCCATGTACCAGGTATAATTATTTCCTATGAATTTACCCTCAAGTATGGAGTTAAGCTTATTCTCTATGAAATTTAAATTGTTAAGCTTCTGGAAAAGCTATATAACAAAAGTTATCAGAGAGGCAAAGGCCATTGAATCATGAGCATGAATGTAGTAGAGATTTACAGAAGAGTACTTTGCTCTGATTAATAAACTGTCAAGCTGAGCACTAATTGCAATGCTATCAATTTCACAAAACAATAATTAGAGTGGGTTGTCAAAGCTGAGAGGGCACAAAGTTAAAATTAAGAAAAATAACAAGTTCAAAGAATGGGGCAAACTCATCAACACTCGACTCTGATGTTTGATACATTTCCCTAAGGGAGTGCTCAGAGAATTGACATTGCCTTGCTTGAACCTTAGACTTCGTCAGCTCTGCTTTTCTTCCTTGAGGAAGAGCACTTCAGCTTAGGAAGATGAGATGATTTAAAGGAATTGTTTATATTCTAAAATTTTGTAACTAGCAACCTTGCTGAGGATCAAGGCAGCTCTAAGGACTTCAGCTATCTTAGAAATTTTTCTGCTTTGTTGAACTGATAAGTAACAATTTCTAGATGCCAATTCTTCTCTGACAGTAGGCAGAGTCTGTGTTTGCATAATTCTAAATAGATAAAATACAGTAACAGATAATCTAAAAACAGACACTATCCAGGTTATGTATTTGAATTCCTATGGATTTTAATAAACGTAAAATAAGAATAGAATCGCTAAAAACTGTTGGTTATCATTTCTGATGTTAACAGATGTACTTTATTCCTGTCACAAAAGCAATCATTTGGAAGATTTTGTGGGGTAGTATTTTCAGTTTTTCTTCTCTTCTCAAAGGACACAGGGCCTGGCATCTAGCTCCTTCTTAGATATAACTAAAAGAAAATAATGAAGCTAATTTGATTTTATGTAAATCAGTTTCTTTAAGGAACAAAAGAATATTATTACTTCTTTCATGGCTTTAGCATTTGCCTTCTTCTCATGAAAAAATCATTTTTCTATGCTTCAGAATGTTAATGTTTTTATCTGTCTGAGGCTGTGTATACATTGGTGTTTGTTTCTGATCAGTGATGTGGTTTAATGCAAATTCCCTCTTGGTCCCTGCATAGTGCTTGGTGATTCAGTACCTGGTTTTGACAAGCATGAGCTGGTTTCTTCTCAGAGGAAATGAAACCAATTTCAGGTCTGTACCAGTGTGGTTTATCTTTTTCTCTTTCCTACACAAGGTATTTACATGATCTGGATTATAAAACGGTTGAAATCCTAAATCTGGTTTATCATCATTTTCAAGGCAGCTAAAGCAGAAAGCAGAGTGAATTGTGCTCTGTTTTTTTTTAGCTGTGATATTTTTAAAATTAATTTTTAAATTACTTTTTCTTGTTATTAGATACTTTTCATTTTTACTGCAGAGTCCTATGGCTCAGCTTTGAGGTATTCCCCCTACATGGCGAAAAGCTCTAAAAAGAATTAAGTTATCGATTTTGTGTATTAACTTCACAATAGTATACAGAAGTATGATAGCTTTAATTGTTATAATTACTATAATTTAAAATTTTGTATATAGTAAGTGAATTCTCTTAAACTGTCCTACAATGTATTTTCTTCTGCATATTTATTTTGAAAATTGGAAACTGGTGCTTGTTTTCAGTTTATGCTGGTTGAGAACTGACATAGATGTTCAGCCTTTTTTGTTAGTCTTTGATTAAGTGTGAAGTATACATACCTTGTACAATTAGCCTACCAATTAATTTTTAGTTTTAATGTCTGTGTGGAACAAGTCCACAAGAAGATGGAAGAAGTATTTTTCTTTCCCTGTAATTTATAAGAGCAATTGAAAAATGCTGCATTATTATCCTAAACACATACCAAATGGAAAATTTAAGCTTCTTTAGAAAGTGCAAGGAAGGAGCAAAAGGGATGGGCTAGTGTTAAGAGAGGATGTGAATTCCAGGTATGGTGGATCAGAAATGAATCAGCAGCTTTGCCATTTTACGTCTGATTTGATGTATGGCTTTCAGATCATTGGAACAGACAAGTGTTAAAAACGTGGTAAAGGGCTATTACTAGAGCTGATTGAAAATGAGAAGAATCACTTTTAGGAAAGAACTTTCAGAACTTTGGCTTTGTTCCAATAATGAAAGAAATGGAAAACCTCCATTTTGTCTTGACAGAAGACAAGATGGATGCCTTTTCTCATTCCTCCTCCATCCCTGGGTTGGCACCGCACCATGCAGTGTGCTGGCCCAGCTGCGCAGTGTCAGTGAAGCCCAGCTCTGTGTAGTGGGTTTCTCTCTTCCCTGGTTTGCAAGCAGATATTCTGGATCTTCTGAGAAATATTCATCATCCAGATGTGACTACAAGAACATTTTCCAGTGAAGACTGTAGGATAATTTCCTATTAGTTTTAGCGTATTCTGTCAGTATGGTCCTGTCCAGGTCAACATTATGAATCTTGTTTAGGATGTGGTTGTGTTCACTTGTGGCTTATGTGGCTTAAGGATAAGAATCTTCTCCAAGATCCTAACAGACAAATATCTACATCAGGAACAGACAACATAATGTGTTGGGAATTATTGTATCATGTGCTTTTTTTCTGGAATTATGCCTCTTTTGATAATTTTTTCTTATTTCTCCGGCATTGTCCTGGTTTTAGGTGAGATGGTGTTAATACCACACCAGTGTTTTGGTTGTTTCTGTGTGATGGGTGTGCATCCCAGGCTACTCAACAGGAAATAGTTGCTGCTATTATGGCATGTAAGCAGGGTGAGGGGGGAGCCAGGACATTGGGACCGAATTTAGCAGAGGTTGTTCCATACCACGTGATATCTTATAGAAGGCTATAAAACTGGAGTTGGCCAGGGATTGACACTTCTTGGGGACTGACTGGATGTCAGTCAGTGGGTTGTGAGATGTTGTGCTGCTATTGGAACATCAATCAGTGAGAAACTGTATTGTTAGCAGGTGGATTAGCAGGTGACAAATTGAATTGTGGATTTATACAAGGATTGCTCTGAAAGCAGTGCCTTCTATTTTATGTTGACCCATGACATCAGAGGCAAATGCTGGTGGTATGGCAGTTGAGGTTGAACCAACCAATATTCCATGACATTTTTTTACCATGCAACAAATGGCAGCAGAGTGGCAATCTGACTGAGTAGTGTCTGACATTGAAGGGTGTATGAAGCAAAGATGTGGAATTGAATTCCTCCATATGGAAAAAATTCCACCCATTGACATTTATCAATACTTGCTGAATGTTTCTGGAGGCCAAAGAGTGAATGTGAGCAGAGCAGGGANTATAATTTAAAATTTTGTATATAGTAAGTGAATTCTCTTAAACTGTCCTACAATGTATTTTCTTCTGCATATTTATTTTGAAAATTGGAAACTGGTGCTTGTTTTCAGTTTATGCTGGTTGAGAACTGACATAGATGTTCAGCCTTTTTTGTTAGTCTTTGATTAAGTGTGAAGTATACATACCTTGTACAATTAGCCTACCAATTAATTTTTAGTTTTAATGTCTGTGTGGAACAAGTCCACAAGAAGATGGAAGAAGTATTTTTCTTTCCCTGTAATTTATAAGAGCAATTGAAAAATGCTGCATTATTATCCTAAACACATACCAAATGGAAAATTTAAGCTTCTTTAGAAAGTGCAAGGAAGGAGCAAAAGGGATGGGCTAGTGTTAAGAGAGGATGTGAATTTCAGGTATGGTGGATCAGAAATGAATCAGCAGCTTTGCCATTTTACGTCTGATTTGATGTATGGCTTTCAGATCATTGGAACAGACAAGTGTTAAAAACGTGGTAAAGGGCTATTACTAGAGCTGATTGAAAATGAGAAGAATCACTTTTAGGAAAGAACTTTCAGAACTTTGGCTTTGTTCCAATAATGAAAGAAATGGAAAACCTCCATTTTGTCTTGACAGAAGACAAGATGGATGCCTTTTCTCATTCCTCCTCCATCCCTGGGTTGGCACCGCACCATGCAGTGTGCTGGCCCAGCTGCGCAGTGTCAGTGAAGCCCAGCTCTGTGTAGTGGGTTTCTCTCTTCCCTGGTTTGCAAGCAGATATTCTGGATCTTCTGAGAAATATTCATCATCCAGATGTGACTACAAGAACATTTTCCAGTGAAGACTGTAGGATAATTTCCTATTAGTTTTAGCGTATTCTGTCAGTATGGTCCTGTCCAGGTCAACATTATGAATCTTGTTTAGGATGTGGTTGTGTTCACTTGTGGCTTATGTGGCTTAAGGATAAGAATCTTCTCCAAGATCCTAACAGACAAATATCTACATCAGGAACAGACAACATAATGTGTTGGGAATTATTGTATCATGTGCTTTTTTTCTGGAATTATGCCTCTTTTGATAATTTTTTCTTATTTCTCCGGCATTGTCCTGGTTTTAGGTGAGATGGTGTTAATACCACACCAGTGTTTTGGTTGTTTCTGTGTGATGGGTGTGCATCCCAGGCTACTCAACAGGAAATAGTTGCTTCTATTATGGCATGTAAGCAGGGTGAGGGGGGAGCCAGGACATTGGGACCGAATTTAGCAGAGGTTGTTCCATACCACGTGATATCTTATAGAAGGCTATAAAACTGGAGTTGGCCAGGGATTGACACTTCTTGGGGACTGACTGGATGTCAGTCAGTGGGTTGTGAGATGTTGTGCTGCTATTGGAACATCAATCAGTGAGAAACTGTATTGTTAGCAGGTGGATTAGCAGGTGACAAATTGAATTGTGGATTTATACAAGGATTGCTCTGAAAGCAGTGCCTTCTATTTTATGTTGACCCATGACATCAGAGGCAAATGCTGGTGGTATGGCAGTTGAGGTTGAACCAACCAATATTCCATGACATTTTTTTACCATGCAACAAATGGCAGCAGAGTGGCAATCTGACTGAGTAGTGTCTGACATTGAAGGGTGTATGAAGCAAAGATGTGGAATTGAATTCCTCCATATGGAAAAAATTCCACCCATTGACATTTATCAATACTTGCTGAATGTTTCTGGAGGCCAAAGAGTGAATGTGAGCAGAGCAGGGAGTGTGTGGTATGTTTCAGCAGTGGCGACAGTGATATNCCAACCAATATTCCATGACATTTTTTTACCATGCAACAAATGGCAGCAGAGTGGCAATCTGACTGAGTAGTGTCTGACATTGAAGGGTGTATGAAGCAAAGATGTGGAATTGAATTCCTCCATATGGAAAAAATTCCACCCATTGACATTTATCAATACTTGCTGAATGTTTCTGGAGGCCAAAGAGTGAATGTGAGCAGAGCAGGGAGTGTGTGGTATGTTTCAGCAGTGGCGACAGTGATATGGAAGCCAAGTCATGTTCCGGACCTCCATGCACAGCTGTCACACCACAAAATGAAGAGTGTCTCCATCAGCTCATCCATACAAATTAACTAATAGTGGTGACTATGTTGAAAACTATTGTTTTGTAGCTGAGATTTTTTTTCTATCAAACTGTGTTATTATGCTCTTCAAATCCTTTGTAGTTTCTATGGAAATACACAGGAAGAATTATTTTCAGAGCAATCTACATATATTTTTTGTTATAATTGCATTTTTTTTCTTTACTCCTTTTCTTCTAAGTGAATAGTTGTAATCACAACCCACAAAGTCTATTTTGCTTCCAGTTTTCTCCCTCATCCCACTGGAGTGGAGGAGCAAAAAGCTGTGTGGTACTTAGCTGCCTTCCAGGTTAAACCTCAGAGTTCATTTTGATTTGGATAAAATTTTGGCTTGGCCTTCCAGAATTACCTGGCAGAAGGAGAAGGCATAGCTTTAGCATATTTGATGGACTGAGGCTGTCTTGGACATATAAAATGAACAAATGCCAAGCACTGATTTGAGATTATGTAAATGTAACAAAATCAAGTAATGATAAAATAAAACTAGAGTTTCCAAATAGATTGCAACAGTATGTTGGGAAAAAAAAATGCAGTTGGTTTTATGAGGAGAATGGGAATATCCATACCGTTACTTGAGAAAGGACGTCCAACGTCAGGTCATTGTACTGTTGAAGCTCAGTCGCTGCAAATTGAAACATCTGAAACATCACCCCCCAGAAACTGGTTCTGTTCCTACCCATCTGCAACTCTGAGAGAAGGCACTTTCTTCTCCACGGTCGAGGAGGAACTTTTGAGTGAGTCGCATGATGGGGTGGCTTGTTATGCTTCCACTTAGTGTGACTTGTGACAGAAGGCAGACAGCACTCTTCTTTGCTGAATATCCTTCTGTTTTACAAACACTTTTACACTGACTTTGTTCACCTTGTCTGTGTATTTAAAAGTTATGTAACTCCTGAGTTACAGAACCATCTTGTTATAAAACATCTTCAGGATCAAGTCCAACCATCAGGCTGACCTATTGAGTCTTTTTGTGCTGAGTGCCTTGCCTTTGCTAGTAACAGCTACAGTAACAATTAACTATAGAAATCCTGAGGGATTGTGCTTTGTGAGCAAGTTGAGCAGTGCGTTGTCACAGCACCTTTTGTTTAGTCCCCTGGTTACTCTATGCCCCAGTAACGCCTACTGTGAAAGAAAGTACAAACAAGGAAGAATTTCAAATGTCGGTTTGATGCAGTTCAGATGACTTTCACAAGAATGAGGAAAATCTCCCCCTGTCAGCATGTGTGCCACACACTGGTAAGTGGACATCAAGGAAGTCGCTGGGTATTTATTTCTCACCCCCCACCTAAGTTTCACTCCTGAAGGTTTTCAGAAAGTGTGAAGTAATTTATAAGCCTTTCGTAAAGAACAATGCTGATTTCTGACTGCAGCTTGTGACTTCCAGGGAACAAATCATTTCTATTGCATGAGATATTGACAGTGGTTCATTATTAAATGGTTAGAAGTTCAAAGAATAAGTTTGGATGACTGTGGTGTGGCTGGATTTATGCCTGTCATTAGAATAGTTAGAAAACTTTTGACAAGTTTAGATTCTTTTCTTATTAATAATATTCTCATATTGCAGCTTGGAAGCGTGTCTGCTGGAATAAATCTGTGCAGAAAAGATGACAAGGTATTACATGTAACAGAAGATGAGGGAAAAAGGGATGAAAGAAGAAAAACTTTCTTCCACTCAAGATGACTTAAAATAAAATAGACATGAAATGAAGCACTGAACTATGAAAGTAAAGGGTCATCTCTTATCCTGTGATTGTAAGGCTGAGTCTTCTGTCTTTTGTACCTACTGATAACTGTACATCAAACATTACTGATGACTGTAGGTACTTTAAAGAATGAGAGAAAACTATTTCACTACTTTTTAATTGTATATAGAACAAAAATTATAGGCAGGTAGTGGAGCAACAAAGAAAAATAATAATTTTGGATCATTACATTTGGCATCTGGAAGAGCATATGCATCTTGTTTTACCTCTCTGCCTTGGTAGGCAGATACATAGATTCACAGAATAAACTTGTTCACAAATTCAAATAGGTTCTGATTGCAAAATAAGCATTTTTACATTTTAGTTTTATTCTGAGTTCTTATCTGGGACTTCAGCTTCTCCAGCATAAATAGTCATGGTTATACCAAGGCACCTAGCAACATCAGAATAAACAAAGCAACTTCATTCCTCTTGATTTTCTGTCCCTGGAGTTGTCTCCCTCCTGTGTCTTTTTGACCAAAACATGGGAAGGTAAAAGTGATTGCATATGTGAAGGCTTCCTATGGTTTTAGAAGAGACATGCATTTCTGTTTTAAAGTAATTGGGTCCCAACACTTCACTGTACACCCTTTTTCGATCATTTCCTTTCATTCTTTCTGCTGTCCTAAAAGTAGTTTATTCTAGTTGGACACCAAAGTAATAAAGCAGGAATGAGTCATCCATGCCTTTGATGAGATAAAGACATCTTAACACCAAGTTTTATTTTAATTGCTTTTTATGCTGCACAAGGGAATTCTAAATAGCCAAATGAGCTTTCTGTAGACATCTGTGATTAGTAAAACTGTCTGTTCCCAGAAAATGATAAACCAGAGAATAATTGCTTTTTGACAATTGAAAAAAGGAAAACGTGAGATTTTTTTTTCCTGATTGGCTACATGCCCAATCAGTGTAAATGCTTCAGAACTATCAAGACATTTACAGCAGGAAGCAGTAATTAAATACTTAAAAATTTAATTCTAGACTTCTACCTTAACTTAGAAGCCAAAATACATCTGTTTTAAAAAATTCGCATCCCTTTTTAACAGTAGGAGACTTGATGAATCTGAATCCCAATGTGACTTGATTGACTGTTGTATTAATATTTTTCCTATGTTTTGATAACCTGTCACACAAATGAGTCCTCCTCAGAGTTGGAGTACAAAGAAGTTAAGGAACTTTCTCAAGGCCTTGCAGGAATGGTACACAGAAGCAAGAAATGGATCATCTTACTAGTGAAAGTCAGTCAGGTACTATCACCATAACTGTATCTGCTGACATTTCTGTTTTTAAAATAGTGTCAGATCTCTTCCTGACACTATTCTGGGATAATCAGGTGATTTCAAGGGTGTAACATGTCCTGATTTAATTTACTTGTCTCTAGCCAAGCAATGAACTGAAAAATAAGCAAACTACCTGTGAGATGTTAGCAGATTTCTGACAAAAATTGTACAGTTACAGCTTTCTGGCACAATTCCTGAGGAGAATTTTCAATGTAATTATTCATAGGGGAAAGTCAGTTCTGCATCCTTTAGAGTACTCACCTTCATCACCATGTGAGAAATTGACTTTGGATGTGGGTACCTGCTAGGTCCTTTTCACATCTGGAAGTTTAAAGGACTTCCCGGATTTCCTTGATTCTTTACTGTTAGGAAGTACAAATGACATAAGTATCATATTTTCTTGCTATTGATGTAAGGGTATGTACGCCTGGAGATGTCTGTCTAGCCATAGTTGCATAAAGCCCCCTATGATATGAACTATCATTTAAATGGTTTTATCTTAGATTTCAGAATAGTTGTAATAATTGAGCTCTGAAAAAATGTCATCTTCACTACGGAACTATGCTGAAGAGAATACTTTTAGGGAAGAAGATTCTGCAGTGGAGATGATGGACATTGCTCTTTCACATCTATGAATGATGAGCAATACTTAACCTCAAAATCTCTGTGAATCAGCCTTTCATAAGAAGGCATTACATTTCCTGTCTGGAGTACATTTCTTTTTTTTTTTTTTTTTTTCTTTTTTCATTTTCTCTCTGTCCCTTTACCTTTTCTCTACCCTTTTCCATGCATAATATCCATGCGAAACCACTGCATTCATACCACTCCTGCCTTTCCTCCATCTGCATGCCCTTTGGAGACAGTGTTTCGGAGAAAAGAAATATACAAACCGTTTATTCATTCATTCAGTTCTTTCCTGCCTCTTCCTTGTTTGCAGAGCGAGCAGGAAGTTATTTGTGCCTTGTGACTCACCATCAGATTTTACGAGGGGATTATGCTGAACATCTCTGATTCACACACTCACAGCTTTGTCAGAGGTCAGTGCCTTGGCAGCGCTCCCCTCAAATACCCTGCAAGCTGTTGATTTCGGGAGCTTGAAGTCATTTCTGCCTCCCATGATGGCTGCTGCAGAGCAGCTATCAGTGTAACAAATTGTTTCTTTAGTGAGAATTTATACCTGGCACCCAATCAGTGTCTGAACAAAAGTTCTTGCAAGTCTCCTCCCTTCCCCTTCACTCTGAAGTGTGCACCTGGTTTTCCTTTTGTTAATTCAGTGATCTGTGAAAGTGAACACACAAAATCTGATTAGATGTTGTTCATGGCCTTTCCCTTTGTATCTCCTCTCTTACCACATAGTTACTTCTTGCCCCATTAGCTCTCTCTCTTTCTCTGAGCTTTTTCTGCTGCTTTCTTTTAGGTAGTGAATCTTCAAGGTCCCAGCCTTGTAGCCCCTAACTCAAACAACTATCAGCTCTGAGAAGTCAGGAAGATTTTTGTGAATTTCAGTCAGACTGCAGCACCCTAGCTGGATGTTTGCCATTTACTTGTTTATATTTCTCTAACATGTTTTTGAGCACGTACTTTTGATGAAACTCTGATAGCCTATATATTCAGTAGCATATCAAGAAGTTGAAGAGGCAGTACTACAGCTGCCTAGTTATCTTTCCTTTTCTTCTCACTGGTGACAGAACAAGGGGAAATGGCCTCAAGTTGTGCCAGGGGAGGTTTAGGTTAGATATCAGGAAAATGTTCTGTATTGAAATGGTAGTTAAGCATTGGAATAGACTCCTCAGGGCAATCGAGTCACCATCCCTGAATGTGTTTAAAATCTGTTTGAATGTGATGCTCAGGGACATGATTTAGTGGTGGGTTGTTAGGGTGGTATGATTAGTTTGCAATTGAACTCANGAGGCAGTACTACAGCTGCCTAGTTATCTTTCCTTTTCTTCTCACTGGTGACAGAACAAGGGGAAATGGCCTCAAGTTGTGCCAGGGGAGGTTTAGGTTAGATATCAGGAAAAAGTTCTGTATTGAAATGGTTGTTAAGCATTGGAATAGACTCCTCAGGGCAATCGAGTCACCATCCCTGAATGTGTTTAAAATCTGTTTGAATGTGATGCTCAGGGACATGATTTAGTGGTGGGTTGTTAGGGTGGTATGATTAGTTTGCAATTGAACTCAGTGCTCTTGAAGGTCTTTTCCAATCTGAGCAATTCTGTGATTCTTCAGGTAGACTGATGACATAGTACTTTATTTCTTGCAAAATGAGCTATGGTTTATATAACTATAACTTCAACTAACCTTCCCATTTTCAAGGTCTTGCATATAAAATGATTATATGCAAGACCTTGAAAATGGGAAGGTTAGTTGAAGGCTTACCAGTGATGCAAAGCATGAAAAGTTATTGTGAATTTGTAAATATTTTCATGTTGTAGTGATTTTTTGGATTTAAAAAAATTACTTCACTTCTGGAGTGCATTTAAAACCTTGGAAAAATTGAAATAAACTTTCCAGGTTTTTGCTGTTGGATGCTGCCAGCCCAACCCACTCGTTCTAGATTCCCCTGTATTGCTCCATTCCCGCAGAACTTTTATGCAGAGCTGTTCTGCCTCTTGTGGGAATACCAGGCCCTTATGGATCTCACCCTTCTGCACAGTTGTATTTCATATGGAATTATATTTCTGTTTTAAGCCATCCGCATCTTCCTATCCCAGTTGTTATCAGTTGCTCCTTATGCCTCTGGTCACATCTATTATTACAGTCTCATGGGAAATTTTTTGGTTCTGATCCCTCTCCCTGTTTTGCCTTGTGATTCTCCTACTGTTTACTGTTCATTTTTTCCCCCTCTTTACAGACATAAGTCTCCAGAGCTAAAGATGTGCTAGGTGCCTGCAGCTTAAGTGGAGTTGCTCTCCTTGCACTTTCTGTCTGGGCATTTTTTCATTACTAATGTCTGTTTCTGCTCTTAATTCATCTGAAACTTGTAGAAAACTCCTATCTTTGGTACTTTCAGCTGTTTAACTTTTTTTGAGCCTTTTCCTTGAAAACAAGGAAGGAGACAACCGTTTGTAGAGAAGAAACAACTTTTTTTGGTACTATTGTGATTTCATTGTAGCTGATTTAAAAAAAAATAGTTTACTTGATTTTAAATTTTCTCATTTGAGTGAATATTTATTTCATTGGAGAGTAGATGAGTTGCAAAGTTTGATAATGGTTTAAACTCAATTGGGATAGAGAGGAAAATTATAAGGAGATTTTAGGAGTTTGAGATGATGCAATATACATAAGACACATGGCTCAGCAGTTTTCTCAAGTGGATGGAAGCTGGGGAAATGGGTGTGCCGAGGGATAATTTATGTTACTACCTGAACGTTTGCCACTTCTGGACAAAACTCTGATCTCACTGGGCCCTTTTCTGAGGCAGCTCAATACACCTATGCTCCTACAGCTTTACAGAAAGACTGTATGTTTAAAAATGCTTCATGCAGGAGAAAGAACTAAGAGGAAGTGAAGGATAAAAGTTTTTTTGTTTTGTTTTGTTTTTTAAAGCATAAATTGTATTTGGGGAGAAATTCCTATAATATGGAGAACTTGGAATATAGTTAACAGAAAAATATTTAAAAGAAAATACAGTGTAAGATTATCCTCCAGCTACAGGAGGCAGGATTGCATGCTCTCATCCTGGTGGTGCCTTCAGTCCCCTTGGCATCTGCTGGAAAAATTGCACAGTGAGACGTAGGCAATCCTGGAACAAACCGAAGATAACTTCCTGAGCCAGGTAATAGCCCTAACCGGGGACAGGCAGTGATGGACCTGTTGCTCACTAACACAAGTGGACTGATTGGTGACGTCAGTATTAGGGGCTGCCTGGGCTGTAGTGGCCAGGCAATGATGGAGTATCCCTCTACACTGTTGAAGGATATTGGACAAGCAAAGAGTAAAATTAAGGAGCTTAACTTGAAGAAAGACAAACTCCATCTCTTCAAGGAGTTAGTCAGCAAAAGCCTTTGGGAATCTGTCAAGGCCAAGGGAGAGGAGTGGAGGTGTCAGATCTTTAAGGATGTTTTCCCTAGGGCACTTGATATCTCCATCCCCAAGTGTTGGAAGTTAGGAAAGGAAGGCAAGAGACCGACATGGCTGCTGATAAAACTGGAGAGCAAGAAAAAATGCACAGCTGGTCAAAGCAGGGACAGATAATCTGGGAGGAGTATAAGAGTGCTGCTAGGATGTGTAGGGATGGGGTCAGGAAGGCCAAGGTACAACTGAAACTGGATTTGGTAAAGGGCTCGAAGAAGAACAAGAAAGGTTTCTGTAGGTACATCAACCAGAAGGTGTACTCTCTTAATAAGCAATACAGGCAGGCTACTGAAAATAGAAAAAGAAAAGACTGTGGTATTTAACAACTTTTTTGCCTCAGACTTCACTGGCAACTGCTCTTCTTGCATCCCTAGAGTGGATGGTCAAGACCAGGCAATGGTACAACAATGACCCTCACAAAGTATGGGAAGATCAGGTTTGTGACTTGAGGTACCTGAACATCTCTACGACTATGTGTCCCAATTATATGCATCCCAAAGTCCTGTGGGAACTGGCTGACATAGTTGCTAAGCCATTTCAATAGTATTTGAAAAATCATGGTGGTCAGGCAAAGTCCCTTGTGACTGGAAAAAAGGCAATGTTGCACCCATTTTTAGGAAGATCACCCTGAACTAGATGACCTTTAAAGGTCCCTTCCAACTCAAACAATTCTATGATTCTATTTCTTAATATAAAGTCTTCAGCTATATCACTTCAGTGGCTTATGCTCTGGTTTCTAAAGAAAAATGTTCAAATCCTTGGAATAATGAAATGTGTTCAGATCACTGGGTAGGAAAATCTTTAGTTTGGCTGGATGTACAAAGTGGACTTCAGTACTAATTCTCCAATGTGGAATTAAAATCATACAATTATAACTACTGCCTTAGACAGTTGGAGAAACAAAATCTATTACAAAAATAGTTTGCTTTACCTGGAAAGAGATAGTAATTAAGGTTTGTTGACTTATTGTGGTCACTATTTAAAATATCCATTTGCCTGTCAACAGGGAGTCTGAGAAATGGCTGTTTTGTGTGTTTGTTGTTGTTGTTGTTGTTGTTGTTTTTTTCAGCTGGAGGAAAAAGACTGTGTGTTTAAGATCTCACTTTGTGAGACTGGCTTTGTACCATTGAAGTCATAGATAGCAAAGGTCTTTATTAATTTTATTGGGATTTACTGAAGCTAAACTCCACTTAGCTAATCAGTATTTTCCCTCTTCCCTCTCCTCTTCCCTCCTCTTCTCTCCACAAAACAAAGAACAGTAGTAGTATAATACTAAAAAAGGAAACATGGGCATTTGTACAGACTGTTTTTGTTTGTTCATTTGTTTGTTTGTTTTATTTTGTAATGGAGGCACTAAACTTAGAATTTACTGTTTGGAAACTTACACTCAAACTTGTTTTGTATGTTCAAATTTCAAACTAGTTTTTTAAAATCCTCTAATGCTTCAAAAACAAACAAACAAACAAGCAAAATAACAACCCATCACGTTATATGCTTAAATCAGATTCAGGAATATAGTTAAAAATGTTCTTTGTGAAAAGGCTGTTTAGAGCAAAACTGTATGCCTTAAACCAAATTTTCGAGTTTCTGCAAAGTTGCAAGTTCAGAGGATGCACGCATAGAAGTCACTTTTTCACTGTAATCTGTTTAAAAAGCAAATAAATATAGAATGTATTTGTTAAATAAAATATTTTCTTGTATTCCCCTATGTTGAAAGAAGCATAGATATTTGTTTTCTCTTAACCTTCTTAAAGCTGTTGCAATGCAAGATTAGGTTTTGTACTAGTAGGATTTACTAGGTACACAATTATCCTGTTATGTTGTATAAAGCACGACTATAAAGTTACAGGGCTTTGTGGGTAGTATGAGATAATGATCATGAATAATAAAGACAGAGGGAGAAAGTTGTGACTGCACAAGAGTATTGTTTTAATCAAAGCATCTTTTGTTGATGATGTACTATTGAATTATTTTAATTGTTTTATTATGGGATTTGAGATAAATACTGTGTAGAAATCAGTTTTCACTAACCTTGAAACCATTCTCCTCTCCGAGGAGTTGATTGGTAAAGGACAGCAAGTGCTTGTGCTGTTCTCCTTCACTGCTAGTGCTTTATGTTCGTGCTTTTCTACACCAGTTACCTGTTTCAAAGGCACAGTACTGGTGTACACTGGGAATACTCAGCAGTGCTTCCCATTCAAATGTAGCATTAAAGCCCTTCGCTTTGCAAAATTCCCAGCTTCTCAGTGAAGGTAGAGAGTTGTCAGTACACCAGTACCAGCAAGTGTGAGGCTTCTGTACTCAGTCTCAGCACTTGTGTTTTCAAGCAGACCCAGCTGAAATTTCCCCAAAAATTTACCTCATCTCTTCTGGACCAGAATAAAGAGTATAGGCTGGTTGACTAGAAAGTGTACGAATTGCTGAGTCACGTGCTTGGTGAGAAGCCCCAGTGGGGCTTGGGCTCGGTGGGCCATACCTGAAGGTGCCAAGAGTGCTCAGCAGGGGTGCCTAGAAGCCCTAAATTGCCCTTGTCCCTCCTTGCTGTGAGGTGGCTCAGGCAGGAACACTGTGTCCAATGGAAGAAAATGGCCTTGCTTGTAGTTGTAGTATGTAGCGTAAAAAAAAAGCTTGGAAAAGCACATAAATAGGAAAAAAAAATCTTTTTTGAGCATCCTGTTGGCACGTATCTGGTAGAAAATGGGAAAAACAATTCAAGAAATAAGTTGTCAGATTCCATCTGACCTATACTGGAAACATCTAATTTGATTTTGTAGTTTAGCTTTTACTGAGCCTTTTTTGTAGCATCTGAATGTAGAATGTCATGATGTCAACCTGCTTTGCCACATTTTCAGTCCACAAGGTACTAGATATTTACCAGAGTAGAAATCTGCAATATTCAGAATGTTGTTTCTGAGTCTTTGAAAGCAGAAAAAGTAAATTGGAATGCAAACCTATAGCCCGAATGTTTGAATTGACAAAACAGACATTGAGGAGAGGTTGAGGTGTTATTTTTCTATAGCTCTACAAATATTGCTCTTTTTGAAGCACAAGCATTTACAGCCGTTGTATCTACTGAAAAGGTATTGACACAAAGTATTTCAGAGGAAGTTGTTCTGAAGTCTATTGGGTTCTGAAAACTATTATTCTCTTTCATTCTCTTTCATTTGTATTTCTAATTCTTATCCTAATTTAATATAAATAGATAGGTAGATGGATGTATATATATATATAGTATGGCCCTTCAGGCATCTTTCTAAAGTTTACAGTGTGATTGTTCCTCCTTGCATAGCATGTTCTTGCCTTGTTTTTTGGAGGTCTTTGTAATATCTGAAGGTTACTCGTTAGGTCGTAGCTTTTATAGGTTTAGCATAAGCCTTTAATCTCACTTTAATGATTTTTGGTTGTAACTTACTTTCATAATTATTACTAATAAATCACTACATAACAAAGTACAGAACATCCTGTAGTATCAGAATTCTTTGTCTTATTTGTTTATATCTAATTAGCAGAAAAAATACTGCCCATCTCTTCTGATTTCCCGAAAAAGTACCTTCCGAGACACTGTAATAGCTTTGTGTCTTCCTAGCCACACAGACGAAGAGGGATGTAGAAGAGCATTCAGATTTCGCTGATAGCATCTTAGTCAGGGAAATAGGATCAGTTGTGTGGGAAAAATTTGCTGATTTTCTTGTTATTTCCTGGGGTTAATTTAGAATAAGGATTATACTAAAACAGTAACAAGAATAGATTTTAAAATTTGTTTTATCACCTTCTATAAAATCAGTAATATGATTTGACTAATCTGGGCTTGTACAGTGTGTACTTATGCCTAATAACAGAAGGCATCTGCTAAACTAATTTGCTCAGCAATTTAGAGAGTTGCATATATTGTGAACTAATGGATGTTATCCTTTACGTCAAAGACATTTGAACTTTTTGCATCTTACACTTTGTAGCAAAGTACTTGTTCCTTAGGGGTTTTGCTATACTATTTTCTCAGTGTCTTGGTTTTAGCTGGGGAAGAGCTGATTTTTTTTCATAGTGTTGGGTATGTTGCCGTCTTTTGGCTTTAGGAAACAAACAGCGCTGATAACACCCTGATATTTTATCTGTTACTGAGTCATGCCATACAGGGCTAAAGGCATTTCAGTTTTTCAGCTTCATACACTGCCAGTGAGAGGTCTGGGGATCCAGGAGGAGACAGAACCAAAACAGTTAACCTGAACTGGACAAAGGGACGTTCTGCACCATATGACATCATGTAAAAAAAAAAAACAACCAAACAAAAAAAACTCATGAAACTGAGGGTAGTTGACAAATGGGGACTGTTGCTGCTTGGGGATTGGTTGGGCATCAGTCGGTGGGTGGTGAGCAATTGTTTTGCTTTTGATTGATAAATATACACATTATTTTCATGACTCTTATTTCTCACAATTTTCTGTCTTAGAAAATATATTTTTCCTCAACATGTGAGTTCTACTTTTTTTCTCCTGATTCTCTCCCCCATTCTATTGGGAGATTGGGGAAGCAAGCAAAGGGCTGCGTGGTGCTGAGCTGTCTGTTGGGTTAAACTACAACACACAGGAAAATGGATGTACACAAATATTCTAACTCTTCTTTGTTCCTATCTCTTGTGACTTGCCTTCTACTATCAGGATCCTACTTCCAAAACAGTTCTTATAGCAGCTAGAAGAAACTTGTGGTCTGTGCCTTTGGTATCTCCATTGTCTTTTTGTCCCTCGGCAACAGTGCTTTGGCAAATGAGTCCATTGGCTTCCTTACCTGAGAGACAGAGTTAATAGTTGTTCTGGACCATCTGTTCCCTGTTTTGAGCTTCTGGCTTTCCTGTGCTGCAAGCCTGCTACTCTAAACAGGTGTCTTGTGAACTGTAACTTTCAGGAGAATGCAATGCTTCTAGTGCTTGCTATCTCTTCTCATGATGTCTGGGGTGGGGGAGGTGGATTACTGTTGCTTTTCAGCTACTTCCCAGCTGAGTTTTAAAATGTTTTTGTTTTTTTTTTCTCTAGTGCTCTCTGCTGCATCCTTTTTGTAAGCACCTGTATATTTCTGGCTTTAACCTATAACCATGAGGTCCCTGAGGATTTTTGAGTGATGCCTGACTCTTGTAAGCACATATATGCTGACTGTGTTTTATCTGGTGGTATGATTTAATAAGAAAGCAGCGCTGATGCACAGAGTTGAGGGCTTAGTACTGGTTTACAGCCAGGCAGCGGAGCAAGATGTGAAATCTTGTGAATGTATTTGTCTTTCCTGTATGACTCAAAAAATCACGATAGAATCATAGAATGGCTTGGGTTGGAAGGGTCTTTAACATCTAGTTCCAATCCCCCTGCTGTGAGCAGGCTGACAGCTATTAAATCAGGCTGAGAAAAGAAAAAAAAACATAAAACTTTGTCTTACCAGTAGTTCTCAAATCCATCTCAAAATCTTTCTGGTTTTGCAATAACCTACTTTCTCTCATGTCCTCTAGTGAGCTTTCTTGAAGGTGTAGATGAGTTTTGAAGGTGAGTTTTGAAGGTGCAGATGTGAAATTACTTTCCATTCTGAAGTGCCACAATTTCTTTTTATTTTTTCTTATATTTTTAATGGAGGAGGGGAGCATCTTCAATGTTTCACAACTACATCTGTCGGAAGAAAACAGCGTGCAATCTCCAAGGCCTGAGAGCTAAGCCCTTTGGAGCCTACATACATATCAGTGAGGGAAATCATAATCAACTCCAGACAAACATGTTACATCAATAGTTACCAGATGAATACTGCTAACACGACTAATATGAAGGCAATGAGTTTTATTTAGAAGATTGTCACTAACTTCATTCTGTGCACTGCAGAATGGCCAGTCATTGACAACCTAAATTACCTTATATAGTGAGACTGTGACCTATGGGCTCTGAAGCTGCAGCTTTCTTTCCCTCAGCTCTTAAATTCTTTCTTTGCTCCCATGAAGCAAGGACTCATATTTTTAATCCCAGGTAGTGTATGCAGTAGGCATCTGCAGCACCACATTCGGTGCCAGTGAGGAGGAAGAATGACACTTACAAGGGGAGTAAAAGCAGACCCTATGCCACTGCCTCACTGCTGGTGATGACGCATATTGAAAATTAGGAGGAGGTGCTATGAAATTGCTCCAACTTCATTTCTCCCTGGCAAGTTTTATCACAATACGTATTACAATACATATGATATTTGAAGATTTGTTTATTTTTTTTCCACAAGTGATGACATGGCTGACATATTTAGTGTTTATTAACACCAATTCATTAACAGATTAGTAGCTATTCTGCAGGCACATTCTGAGCACAATCACGCTGCTGCACTCAGGATGATCTGATGAAAGGAGCCCTATTCTGCCCTCAGACTTCAGCTGCAGTCAGTCCTGGATAGACTTTATTTCTAAGTAGAACGCTATTTTCCTTTAATCTTGTTTCTAATGAACTGTTGCTCTCTATAACTACTTGAAGGAACGTTGTAGTGAGGTGGGGATCGGCTTCTTCTCTCATGTAACTAGCGATAGGACTAGAGGGAGTGGCCTCAAGTTGCACCACGGGAGATTCACGTTGGATGGTAGGAAATACTGCTTCTCCGAAAGAGTGGTCAGATGCTGGAATGGGCTGCCCAGGAAGGTGGTGGAGTCACCAACCCTGGAGGTATTTATGGAACATTTAGACATTGTATTTAGGGACATGGTTTAGTGGGAACTGTTGGTGATGGGCAGATGGTTGGACTGGATGATCTTGTAGGTCTTTTCCAACCTTAGTGATTCCATGATTATGTGACAAGCTACCTGCTTATACCATCAGTTCTGATTTTGTTCCTTACCCCCCTGCTTTATTCCTAACCTAGTGGCAAAAGGTGAGGAAATAATTGTATGGAAAAATAGATTGTGCAGGAGCATCTGTACTTCCCCAGCTAGTTTTTGGTCATAGAATATGAAGCTGTAACTATTTGATTTGTAGTATCAGTGGCTGTTTACAGAATTTTACTGTGTTGAGGATCAGAGTCCTTGGCAAGTCCTTTTTGCCACTGATGCATTAAGAGAGGGAGGGATGCTAACATAACCATTTTTCTTCCAGGTCGAAAATAGATCTGAAACTTTTTATTTAGGAGGAAAAAAAAGACAAAAAACAAACAAACAAAAAAAAAACAGACAAACAAAAAAGAAATAGGTAATCAAGAGGTACGCCACAGTTGTTCCTGATGTCCTTTGGCAGGGACTCATTTAGAGACAATATTGCTGTGAAAGTCAACCTTGCAGCACCTATAGGCCACAGAAAGGATGTTCATGGCAGCACTGAAGAATGAATGTCACATTTGCATTACATATTTTCTCAGAACAGAGCTCCCTCACAGGAAATAAGTTATCCCTATTTCTTAACCTGATGCCCTGCTAATGAAAAAGAGTGAGTAACAAGGGATGTTCATGTGCTGATTTAGGAGGAAAGACTTAAAAATTACACAGCATTTTAGAATGATACTCAGGTGATAAATGCATGGTTTATTCTCATCCATGTTCATATATGAGACATTAGGCATCTGCCTATGGGAACTGATATGTACACTCTGCTATTCTGTGCCCTTATAGCAGCAAATAAGGGATTTTTCGACAAAGAGCTTAAAAGCCGCACAGACAAATGTTAGCACAGCATAGAACCTTCATGCTGATGGGAAATAAATAGCCTAAATACAGATGCACACCATGGGTTGAATGGGAAATTGAGTAAATTGTTCTTCTAAATACTTCTAATAAATACTCAGCAGAAATAAAAGATACCATCATTGACTGCTATACCTTCCTACCTCAAATTCAAGCCAAACTGCCTCTTTTAATAAGTTAATTCTTATTTTGAAATAAATTAAAATATTGTGTAATTGTTATATGTGTCAGTGTTCAAGTTTCAAATTCATTGTTTTCACTGAATGATATTGTAGTATAGTAGAAGATCACTGTAAAAAGCAATAAAGGATGTGCAAAGGAAATGTAACTTCTGTTCCACAGTTTAATTTTGTCTACTATAAACATTGCTCACTCAATGTCCAGAGATCACAGGTGTTTGGCCCTTTCCTCCTGAGACTGAATTGAAAATCCATTGTTTGAAAAGCTAATATCAGCCAAATCCTTGTGAAAATTGAGATTTTTTTTTTTGAACGATGTGTGCTACCAGATGTACTTTTAATTAACTGTGCTCCTAGTACAGCTTAATTACATTTACTTTTTGAACATTTATTCTTTTTGGGAAATAGCATTTTAATGGAAAGTCATATTCTTTGGCCTCTTTGGAACAGACTTTTTTTGGATTGAGCTTGATTGGTTACACTTCGAAAATAGGTCAGTGGCTAATAGCGTTTGTATAAGGACTAAAAAGCACTTTATCAGTACTCATTAGGCATTGTGGTTATAAGGTCTCACTGTTAAAACAAACTTGAGAGTTTCAAGCAATAATAGGCAACTCCACAGTCCTAAAATATTGAATATTCATAACATAAACCAAAGATTCATTAAAATAACAGAAGAGATGCCAGGGGCCAAAATGTTCAGTCATCTGGGTATGATCCAGTTTAGTTCATTATAAGGGACAGATGCGTACAGTTTCTCTTCCTGCTGTATACAACTAATATATTTTTATTCTTCAGTGTGTTATAATTACCAATTGCAAATCTTGGAGTAATGAAAACTAACAAGAGATTTTTGGGGTTTTGCATTTTCTTTTTGTTAATGCTGCCAGGTTAGCAGCCATGGTTTGATTTCAAAAAAGAAAGAAACAAGCTCAAGAATTATGCTCAGAATTAGTGTTGCAGGTATGTAAAATGATCTCCTCTGTGATAAATTTTGATGAGTGAAAATGGATGACCATAATGAGCAAATATATATTTTGGAGGGCTGCATGCTTTGTTCCCGAGGTTATTGCTGCACATGTCACTGAGCAGGAAGGGAGCAGGCCTGCAGAGCCTGATTGGAGGGAACTTGAGAGATTCAGAAGCATTCTCAGTGTCAGCTGAGCCTTTGCAATTGGCTTTACAAGAATCACTTTTCACTTGTGAAATGAATTCAAACTGCCCATGGCTTCTGATTAGCTTTCAGTGTGGGATGTTTTTTAGAAGAAAAGCTTACGCTTTTTGAAATGACAGCACAGAAATTGATAGGGAACAATGTCAGCAAACTACTTCTGTCAATTATTATCATATCCTTGAAAACAACTTTTCCAGTTAACAGAATCAATTGCTAATTCATGTTCCATTTGGATGCTTATGTACTTACTTAAAGATATTGAAAAAAATTGCCCTTTTTTGGAAGTGCTTTTGTGGAGATGGCAATGAGGCATTGGCATAGTCTAAATTTGTTTCGAAGTGAACTCAAACTTACATCGTTGTTGGAGACTGTGTCCTTTCTTGCTTCTCTGACATTAAAACCTGTGTGCTCAATGCATGCTGCCCACTGTGCCATTGTGCTAGTCCCTGTTCCCATCCCAGGACTTGTTGCACTGTCCCTTTGTGATGCTGATTGGCAAGGTTCATGGTCTTCTACCTGGCTGTGTGTGTGCACCTCCAGCTATGCCCAGCAGGGACCATCTCACCATGCCACTTGCATGCAGCAGACCAAGACTAGCTGCTACGAGCGGATGTGTAGCTGTTAGTATTTTGGATATTTGGATATTTTAGTTTTTGTTTCTTTTTAAAAAAAACACTTAAAATATTATTGTTGTAAAATAATTCAGGTTGCTGCAGGAGAGAATTGAGAGTTTAAAAACAAATATTTAGAAAATGCCTTATTTGAGAATATTGCCTTATTTGTTGTGTGTACTCCAGAAAAACAAACAAACACCAAAAAAATCCACAGCAATGTTCAGCCTTGTAAAGCTCACTTTTATTTCTTAAGATATGACAGTCAAAATGCCACAGGCCAAAATGTGATTTTACCACTACTTGCAATAGTGTAATTATTATAGAAAATACAGTTATTCAGAAGATGAAAATTATATGGCCAGACTCTGTTCATTGTATTTACTGACTACTTTCTATGTCCTACAGCTTCACGCATTGCAAAGGGGAATTATATGAATTTTGTGAAAATTCTGGGGAAAGTGCTGCTGTGGTAGAAAACAGAGTATATGCTGGTATACATTAAAAAGGAAAACAACAACAAATCTTTTGGAGTTATTGCATTACTTTTGTATATTTTAAGGGAGAGAATAGAAAGAGTGAAAAATTCTCCATTAACTTTTATTTTTATTCTTATGTTTTGTTTGTTTCTTTTGATTCTATAATCAACCAAAGTCTAATCTTGTTCAAGAAAAGTTACCCTTGAGGGGAAAATCTAGTTATGTGATTGCCCATCTCTTTGTCTTGGCAGAGCTGGGCTGGTGTTTTTTCTTAAATTCACAGTTGGAAATGGTGAAAATCAAGTAATTTAATTAAAGTAAGTAGATGTCTTTATCTAGACATCTTATGGGAAGAGGTTATTCTAAAAATACGGATTCCTGAAGACTCTTTGTGAAAAAAAACCCATCTTTTAAAAGATGCCGTATTATCATATCAATTTTTCAATATTTTTTTCATATTTTATTTCAATTGTATTGCCCTAATTAGCAAGTTTAGAAGTTTCTATCGCATAATGCATTGGCACGTAATAATGAAGCTGAAAACTTTTAATACTGCATTAAAATACCACTGTAAACTGTGAAATGCTGTCTCCACAGATAAAACACGTATCTATAGCCGCAGAGTCTGGTTAAGCTGTCTGCCTTCCCTCTGTGCCTGCCTAACCCTTCACTGCTCTGTCCCAAATGCCAGCATTGCTGGGTCTGTAGCCAAGGGGTGAATGGCTGGAGGAGACAGACCTGACTTGAAAGATAAAGTATTTCACAACTCCTATTGTCTTGGGCTGAAAAGACAGTGGGGACACAAGAAGCAGGAGCAGGAAGTAGCCTGATGTAGGATCTGCTTGAAGTTGCTTAGCATGTGGACAAAGTCCAACTATGTTTGAAAATATGTAGTTTTATCCTTTGAAAGAGAATTAGAAAATTAGTATAGAAAAGTATTTATTTAGAAGAACACTCATATGTAAAACTACTGATGACTGGAATGTCTTTTCCTAAGCATGTTTGTTTTGACTTCCGCAACAGGAAGTCTCCACGGTGATAAAATATTCTCATGTTTCTACCAGTTAAAAATGTATTTCCCTTGTATAGTAATTCTAGATAAGAATATTTGGTTGTAGAAAATGTGTGATGGCAATTTCTACCTATCTAATTTTAATAAATTTGTTTACAACTTGACTAGATCTGTAAGTTTCTAACAGATTTTTTGAGAAGAAAGGCAGGACAGATGATTAAGTATTTGGAAGGCTCATTCAAGTTCCTGAATCAAACAAATTTAGATGTAGGGGACAAAAGGAAGATGTGGTTGCAAAGAATTTCCAGAAAATAGTCAGAAAATTGCACTCATTTAAGTTAAGCTTTTCCCTTTAAATGTGAAAACAAAATCAATTTGATAATTTTTAAGATCTATGCAGTTCCATGGAAAGTGTAAAACCCTTGGAAAACTTCTGAAATTTCATTCTGTATCTGATTAAAACGTAACTGGGACTCCCAGTGTTTCAAACTGAACTGTGAATGGCAGGCCACAGTGCTCTGATCACGTTCACTTTAATCATGACTTTATTTTAACTTCAAATTTGAAATAAATGTTCTTCTGAGAGAAAATACTGAGAACTGGAAGCCCTGAAATGAGATTCTTCAAAATCTATCCCTTTTCACTTTGAGCAAAAATTTGTCTCCCAGATTTGTCAAATATTCAGTTTGAATCAGTGTTTCTGCAGCATTTCTTAGGAGTATGGAGGCAGCAAGGGAAGAATGATTCAGTAAACTTTGTCTTTCAAGAAGCTGAAAAAATACAGTAGTTAGCTCTGGAGAACACTGATTTCAGTAAAAGACTATAAAATGATTATCATAAAACAAACTGTGGATGCAGTAACTAAACAAAATACATTACAACTATTATAAGATAAACTCTTCCTAGATGATGATGGTATGAAACAGGCTTTTTCTAACTTTCCTTAAAAGTATGTTTTAAAAATCAATGAAAGATAAAATTGTGTTTCAAATAAGGAAAATTCAGTTTTTAGTATTTCTTAGTCTGATTATCTTTTGTGTTTGTCTTTTCTTAGATCTTGATAGTTATGGCAAAATCTTTCAGCAGTGTGTGGTGCATCCAGCTACAGGCCGGATGATCTACAGTCATCTGAAACATGATATATACATCTTCTCTTCCTTGTTCATGGTGAGTTTTGTTCCTGTATTACATACTCAATAAATACGTTTTTTTTATTTACTTCAGAGAAGGAACTAAAATCTTACAATAAACTGCACTGGATGGTGCTTCTGTTGTTTTCATATGGATTAACCTACCATTGTTAATTTACCTTATGCATAGAAAACAGTTCTTAAGCTGTTCAAGGATTTTTCAAAAACTGACTTACAAAAATTATCTCTTTTTAGATGATTTTGGAGCTATGCAAAGATCCCTATGTACACCTTGAATTTCTATTTCTCCTTTCAACTTGAAAGCATTTTTATCTAGGTGTTTAATATTTTTGGTCAAATTAGATTCAAGCCAAATGCTCTTTTTAGTATCAGACATATCACAATTAAGGGAAAAAAATTAACTGTGAGAAATATTATTAAAAACATAGAAAAAATATGTTTAAGAAAATATTTAGAGGAGTTTTCAATTTTATTTTTGCACTATGACCATAGTTTGTGCCTACAATTATTCTGCTTGTAATATCAATGTGTAGTGTTAATAATATTAAAAACAAGGCTTCACATAGTATAAGAAAACTACCATTTATGATTTCCACAGTGTGCAGACACACAGTAATGGGATCCAAGGGTCAAGCTGTTCATTTGACTAAATGATAGTTTAACACTGACAAACCAAATCTGGATATCAAGATGTTCCATTAACTGTTCTTTAATACACCAGAAATAGCAGCCCAAAATCCTGCCCAAATATCAAGTTAAGCATTTGAGGTTAAAACTCCTATGGTCTTGTCCTCCTTTTTTAAAGTATTATAGCCTAGTTCTTATGGCAAAGTTTATTGGTGATTGATACTGAGTTTTCTGGAATAGATGATTAGCTACTGTTAAAAACTGTATGTAAAAGTTTGTTACCTTAAGTGTGAATCTAGAGTACAAGCTGGAAGAAAAGATCTGACAAGCCAGCATGAAAAGTATTTTTAATTTTTCTTTCCTGTTCTAGATTACAGGGTCCTTAGAAATACGCAAAAGTAGGAAAAAAAGATCGGAGATGAAAGTAGTGAGAATAGAAGAGGCAAAACAATGGAATTAGTCAAAGCCATTCTTATGATGTACTTAAGTACTGTAATGAAGTGACACAGAAGCAATACAGTTTCCAGGGATGTGTTTGCACTTGATAATGGAAAGACATGTTTAAATATCCTGTATAAATGGGTAGGGATATTTGCCAGTGAAATTGGTTACTGTTATTTTTGGTGGAAGAAAGTTATTTACATAGTGAAATAGCCAGAAGTACAGCATGCCTTTTTCACCCTTTGGGGGGCACCTTTCATCTACCTCTCTTACCGGTGTCAATCTGGCTTTACATTTCAAATGACATGCCCTAATCAGACAGCTCTGACACCACAGAACCAGATAAATAGCAAAGAAAACATCACCTCACTTGTTTCCACTGGCAAATTATTGGAGAAAAAACGT
The DNA here is from genome assembly GCA_013399175.1 of Odontophorus gujanensis. Lineage (NCBI taxonomy): Eukaryota > Metazoa > Chordata > Aves > Galliformes > Odontophoridae > Odontophorus > Odontophorus gujanensis. Next base: position 123,542 of record VXAB01004173.1, on the reverse strand, counting down.
GATATTGTTTGATGGTTTATCTAGTACCTGTTGATTCTGTGAGGCAGTTCCCCGGGTATTCATTGAGTTCTTGCATTGTTCCCTAACCAGGCTTTTTATTTGCCGAATTAGCTGATTTGCTTCAAAGACTTGACCTTTTCTTTTCTCCTCTTCCTTATCAGCAGTGTGCCATGCATTTCTAAGCCTGTTTTTGCATCCTGAATGTGCACTGATTCATGGTGAAATAAGGGCTTTGTGACAGGTCTGGTGGAAGGACTAACCTCTTTAAACAGAGAAAAGGATGTCTACCTTGTATGTGTAAACACTGCAGGATTTTGTCTCATGTTACAGATTTCTGCTGCACCACATTTTTCTGAAACTATTCTGTGTCCACTCACATGAGAACAGAATACAGTCTACAGTGTTTCCTTCATGATCAAACTTTAAAAAAAAAGAAAGAAAGAAAAAGAAAAAAGAAAATGTCTTAGTAGTTTGAATTCTCGATTAGAGAAAGTCATTGTATGTTATATGATTAAAAAAAAGAAGAAAAAAAAAAAAAAAAAACAACCAAAAACCAAAAAAACTGCTTGCTTTGGCAGTCTATCCATCAGTTGTACCCTTCCAGCTAAAAGAACAGGTGTGAGAAGGGTATATTGGTCTCCCCCATGCTATCATGGCCTCTCAGCACTAAATACAGATTCTCCATCACTCAGAAACTTAGTTCAAGGCTTATTTCTTACCAGATTTAATTTAACATGGACATAAGGGAGTAGACTAAATGTCAGTACACAATGAAAATTCTAGAGGATAGTTTACCACTCTTGTAGCAGGAACGTTGAGTCCAGATGGGCCTTATTTTTTGAATTCAAACCTTCAGAAGAAGGGAGATTCAAGATAGCAGTAGACATAAAGAATCTGTAAAGTAGTAATTTATAATCATAGTAGTAGTTGTTCCAGTTTGCTCCCAAATCTCATACACCTTTAGCTAGACCAGGGAAACCTACTACAGAAAGATGTGTTGAGCTGATGGTGTCAACCTTTAGGAGGGTATGCTAAGATACAGGAAGTTACATGAAAAGGCACTGGAATGTCTTACAAGGAAAGAGTACTGGAAATGTAAAAATGTACAGTTAAGAGTGCCCATTATATCTTCACTCTGCTTTAAAACAGCTGATACCAATTTTGGCATGCTTCTGTGGCTGAAAAGTACAGTCAGCTCCACTGAGATTAAAAACAGACAAGATCAAACAATTTGAACTGCCTCCTGCATATTGAGAAATTTCATGTAGTATTTTAATATTTAAAGGTGGGGTTTTTTAGATAATGAATATGTAAAGTCAGCACAGAATTACCAAAAAAAAAAAAAAAAAAAAAAAACGGCTGTAGAGAGCAGATGCTAGCTGCTGTTTAGGAGACATTTATGATAATTAAAAAGAGTATATATAAAACATTAAAGGTCAGAACATCTACAAACAAGATAAGTGGGTGAGACCATATGTTAAGTTATAAGAATAACTGAAGAATTTTAAGTACACTGTCTCATTACTTAGTAGTCACACTGAAAATAAGCCTAGAAAGCTCAATTTAAAAACTGCAGTAGGTATCCCAAAGTCTGAATATTTACAAGCTGTATTTTAGAGTATTTCACAGCGTAGTCAACAACTTGTAGGGATAACATCAGTAATTGCTCATTGGTGTTAGAGCTCTATAACTAGACTTAAAAAGCAAGCAAAGAAACAAAAACCCAAAAACCCCCGCGGACCAAACCATCACCAAAAACAATGTGGTGAAGGTCAAGCCCTGGATCTCAATTTCAGATACCTTTCTTAGCTCAAAATGACCTCTGTCAAAAAATCACATACAGATACCTCCTAGACCAATTCTAAGTAATGGAACACTTGGGTGTTGGATGTTTATGCTTCTGAACTCTAGTTTCAGTCTCTCTGCTAATGGCTCATTGCATTTCAATGTTGTAACTGAAGTAAAGTGTTCCATTTCAGTTGTAAATCATGGCTAGTTATTATGAAAACCAATCAATTTTTGTTATTTCCATTGCATTCACACTGTGAACATTCACTGTTTGGTAGATTGATTTTTGTTAGGGTGTTACTCCACCTGTGCTCACATAGATGCCTACACTGAATCTAGATCTATCCTTTGTTATGCTAACTGGTAGCTGGGTTTCTGAACACATCATGGGCTTCCTTTTGATGCCAGAGTAAATGGCATAACAGGTACACAAAATGAATCAAGATGAAGCATGGATTATTTATGGAAGTAATCACAACCCTGCTGAGACACAGTCTGCTCTGTGATGCCTGCAGCAAGTAAACGGAAACAAATGAGTGATTGTTAGCACTTGTCTTGAAAATTTTTGGCCCAGGTGAATTTGAACCAGGTTTTTAATGCTGTGTCTGGAATTCAAATACAGTTAGAATTCCCCTTCACACTTCTTTTCCTTCTGTATTTTATTATCAAGCAAATACTGTGTCTACCCTGTATCAAGACTCTTGAATAACGTTCGCCACAGAAGCTTCAAAAACTATGGAGAAGCTGTCCTCAAAGTTAGTGGTTAAGGCAAAGATCAGCAACACAGGAGACATTGCTGTTGGTTTGCTCTCTGTTAGGGATTTGCTGTTAATAAGGAATCATATCAAATAATTGCACACCATAACAAATCAGTGCATTATTTTATTTGTTTAAGACACAACTTGTGTCCTCACAATGTGAGCATAGGATTTGGTTTTAAATGAACTGCTGCAAGAAATTGCTTTATCTGAGTGGAAACAATGAAAGATTTTCATTTTCTGTAGGTTTGCATTCATGCATGGTTTTCTTCTGAGTGCCAAGTGACTACTTCTGTGGGCTTTTTGCATTTAAAAAAAAAGAAGTGTGAATTAGTTAAAGATAATTGGAATGAGAATGTATGGTAGTGGGGCTGTTGTGTTTAAACTCTGTACTGATCTGAGAAGCATCATTTGTGTGCTAGCCTGCAAAGCAGAAGATTTCATTGTGTCCTCAGCATATATTTTGGGTTTCTCTTGATTAGCAGTGACAGACAAGTTTTGGGGAAGTGCTTTCACATGATGACAGGCCCCAGCAGTCACTATATTTTGATCATTCCCCTGCAAGTTTTTTTTGCTTCAGCCTTGAAGTTTAAGGTGGATCTGCTGCCCAGTACTTGGGTTGTCATTTCTCAGGGCACCTGAGCTGGCAGGAAGGGGTGCATGGTGTCACTGTGTGTGGCATTTTTTCTTCTACATGCTTGCACTTTTAAACCATGCAGCAGCCTGTTTTGCATTGTAATTAATTTCACTTTGGGCAGTTTAAATATTGTATACCTAGGGATTGTACCTTGGAGCCATTTAGAATACCTAGCTTGAGAAAATGTGCTAAAGGTTTGCTATGAAAATTCAGGACCATAAATTTTCCTAGAATTAAGTACCCAAATTTACCTAGAAGATGGAACTATGTTTCTTCCTGACAAGACCTAAGTATCAGTCTCCTGGGAATCTATGCAGTCTGGTGGGCATTTACATTGCATTGGAGACAGATGGTACTTCCTACATCCCTGGGAACCTTGAGTTTGGTAACTCACAGAGGTTTTCACAGAAAGGTTTCAAAAGGGAGAAAAGTTTCTTCTTGGAAGAGTTGAGGGGGAAGAAAAAAATCTAAGAGTACTTAAAGCAATGAATGATTTTTTTTCTTTCTTATTTGTGGTTAGCCAGCAAAGTTCCTTTCTGATTATTGTTTTGGAGGTTTATGTTACACAAATATATATGTTGGAACTAGATTTTTAGATAAATATAGTTCTAAAATAAACAAGTTAATATTGAGATGTTCAAGGCTGTGTGCCTTGACTGTAGGAGAGGAAAGCTGTCCTTTGCTAATGAAGGGGAGGAAAAAAAGTTAAAAAGCTTGACTAAAAACATTTTTCAGTCATCAAACTAATTGGAATATTCATGAATAATTCTAAAAAGCAGAGAGAGGTTGGCTGCCGGGCCCTGGGCATATTCTTCCCACACCAGGCATGTGCCCATCGTCCACTCAAATGAGTGTGAGAGCAGAGACATCTCTGTTCCTGTTATGGTCAGCTGTCCATTCCCTCCACTCCTGTGCCCCACTCACACCTAGGCTTATTCTGTGCCAAAACCACTCTTGGAACTTTTCAGAGAATACCATGAGGTTTCCGTTAGCTCAAACCTCAAGTAAGATGGGAGATTTAGATTAGATTAGGAGGAAATTCTTTATTCAGGGTATGGTAATGCACTGGAGCAGGTTGCTCAGAGAAGCTGGGGGTAATCCATCCCCGGAAAGGTTAAAGGCCAGATTGAATGGGCTCTGGGCAGGGCTTTTGGAACTAGATACCTTTAGGGTCTCTCCCAAACCTAGCTATTCTGTGATTTTATGTGTGAGGGTCATTCTTCCTGGAGAAGAAGGCTTGTCACCAACTACATATTTCCCGTTTTGACCTTTTGGCAACCAGCAGGTCACCAATGAAATTGCTGAATAACACAGACCACTCTGAATTGTCACTCTGAAGTGGTATAGATTTGTTTTTCACTTTATTTTCCATTATTATTTGTAATGTACTAATGTTATTCCGTAATTTCCTCAATAGCAGAGAACTATTATAAGGACCTGTGGCAGAATTAAACAGAATTAAACACTGTGGTCACAGGTTCGCTTCCTGTGCAGATATTGATGATGATAATCATTTTGACACTCACTCAAAAAATGGCTTTGCAAAGTGCGATTTAAAAACAGGTAAGAATCACTGCTGCTGTTGGAATTCCCATTGATCAAATGTGTATGTGAACTGTATTTCTTCCCACTATGATTATAGTTTTTAGTCAGCATTAGCAATGGCAGAAAAGGGGAAACAACAGTTGAAGACATTCTCAAAAGCAATTTACATTTCTCAAGTGACAGAAAAATATCTAAGGTTTTGAAAGGACAAATGAAGTGCTAGAGAAAGGGAGGAATGAGATTCTAAAGTTTAATTCATACTGTTATAGTACGTATCCACAGTTCAATTCTGCATCAGTTGCTTTAGATGAGCTCTGGGTAAATTTTTCAGAAATTTGTCTTTTTTAAAAAATTCTTGTCAATAAAAGATTCTACGTATTGGCAGTCTGTTAGCATGAATAGAAATATCTCATGAAGATCAAATTGTTTGTCCTCTTTTCATCTGGGACAGAGTTAATTTTCTTCATAGTAGCTCATGTGCTGCTGGGTTTGGGATTTAGGATGAGAATAACGTCATCTATGAAGCTACATCAGTGCCAATTCTTAAAAGTAGAGTAGTCATACTTTCTACCAGAATAACTACTGTTTGTAGATACTTTTGCTTTTTGCAGCTCTGTGGTTATGCCAGATTGTTACTGTATATCCTTATTTGCCAGAAAATTAACAAAGTTGATATAAAGCATAAAATCATCAAAACTTTTAAGGACCTTGTCTCTTTTCTACAGCTTTTCATAAGCATCTATTCTGACTGCATTTTCTGTGATTTAAATGCATTTTACAATGGTTTGTAGCAGCTCATTTGGGCTATAATTTTTTTGTGTCTTTTTTTTTAATTCTTAATTTTGTTGTAAATTATTTGCTGAAATGCTGCTGTGAATAGAATTGATATTAGTTCTCCATCAAGATAAAATATTAAGGAAATATTAGTTCAGGTACACCAAGATACTGGATTTAAATAACTGGCACTACTGGCTTAGTGAGACATATTTATTATCTCAAGTATTATTATATGGTGTTATATGTTAATGTGCTAGACGTCATTTACTATTGTCAGATTGTGTAATGTCTATAGATATATGTTCACATATATATATGCAAAATGGAAGCATAGCATAAATAATATAGAAACAGATTAAAAATAAGTTGGTTGGGGGAAATGAGAGCAGCGTCCTCTTGTGGAAGGTGAGCAAAAAAAAAAAAAAAGTAATGTCTTTCCTTTAAAATAATACCTGCACCATTTTTCAGATTGTGTGCCTTCCCTGTGTTCTGAATCCATTACTGTGCACCTCTGATAATGGAGATCTTTACAATGACAAGATTCATCTGATGTTTCTCAATTGTCAGTGGAGAGAGACAAGCAAATCCAGAAGGCAATTATTCTCTGATATTATCTAAGATAGTTATCTTAGGAGGGGATATATTGTCCCCTGGAGTTGACTGCGAATGCAATATTATTTTTTGTATTAAAACTATGCCAAGATAAACATGATGAGCTCAGTTCTGTATTTCCTGTAGTTATCTTTATTTTGTTGGAGCTACAGCAATTTCATAGAGTCATATAATGGTTTGGATTGGAAGGAACCTTTAAGATCATCTAGTTCCAACCCCCCTGCTATAGGCAAAGACATAATCTATTGAGCAATTACACTTGAACAAGTGATTATGCATTTTAAAGAGCACAAAGGCAACCTCAAAATGGTAGAATCTTTCTAGCAGGAAGAGACATACTTTAACTATTGTTATTATGCAGCACAATCAAAAAAATAATCTTCAATTATACTGGCACTTAAACCAAATCAGTGTTGTTCTTCAGATCTTTTGTTTCCTTGATAGTTTGACATTCACAGCAATAACACTCTTCAGTGATGTATTTTACCTGCTCCCTTTTTATATGTAAGCAGAATACTGAATTTCTTAAAAATTGGAGTTTATTTGCAAAAAAATAACATTTGGGGAAGCAAGACTTTTTGAATCATTTTCTCCTTTGTTTTTTTTTTTCAGGAAGAGAATGTATTTCAACAATATCCTCTTAATTAATTTGTACGACCCATGTCTCTTATATTGTCATTTCTTTTCTAGAAAATCTTAGTCTTATTTATTACTAATTTTTCTGGTTTGGATGAGCATGTGCTGCTCATTGCCTTTCATGCTAACTATGCTATCTAAACTAATAATAATCTTTGCTTCTGATAAGTGTCATTTGCACACCTTACACAGGAGGAACTGTACTGAGGATCATGGCTTAGTGGGCCTGGTATGGATGGGTCAATGGTTGGACTGAGGTTGGACAAAATTATTTTAGTGGTCTTTTCCAACCTTAATGATTCCATGATTCTATGAAAATGATACTTCAATATAGTGTCACATTAGAGTTTTATCTGTGTTACCCATTATGGTAGTTTTTCTCTAAATACTTGTTACTTCTAGTATTTTTGAAGTGTCCTGTCTTTGAGAGTGCTACCAATTTAGTATGTTTATTCATGTAGTTCTCCGCGGATTAGACATTTCCACTCCTAAGTGAAATTAATGTTCTGTTTAATAGTCATGTTTCACCACAACAGTGCGGGCATTTCAGTGGTGTAGAAATTATTTCCCATTGGAGAATATATAGGTTTCTTCAGGATGTAATACTTACGTTTTGAATTTCATTGTCAGCCAAGTGAAGATAATAAGTTGACTCTGCATTATGCAGGACCTTCTTGAATAGTGCTAATTTATCAGTGTCACACATTAAAGCTGAAACCTTCTGGGTGAGAAATAACAGGTTTCAATCATTTACACTAATAAAAGAGAATGTGCCATTTGGGGTTACCCTGACCAGATTTCAACTTGTATTACATCCCGCATAATAACCTTCTTAGTACATTTCTGTGATATAGCCTACTGGCCTTTAATTCTACTTCTAAGCTGTTTTGTGGCTTGGCACAGCTGAGCATCTGCTGTGTTGCCTCCTCAAGGTAAATTCACTTCAAAAGCCTGGAAAAAATGATTACTCTTAGAAACAGGTAGCACTGCAGTAACTTTTAAGACATGTTTAAAGTATCCCATGGTCCTCATTTTGCTGCCTGAAAGACTATTAATATTTTGGCTTTACTTCATGAGTAGTAGAGTAGTGCTTTTTTTCCTTTAAGAAAATCATGAAGTTACAAAGTTGAGCTGCCTATAAAACAGCTATCAAAGAGCTGTTGAAGGCTTTTGAGAGAGGTTTAGTGGGTGTGATGATGCTCAGGGGAAAGAGAGAGAGAAGTGTAAGGGATCTGCTGCAAAGTGGTGAATCCTGAGAGACTTGAAGCATCAGACATTATTTCCAACAAGAGCCTGGAGCAATGCATTAGCATGTGTAGCAGGTGATGTCAAGTCTGAAAAGCTTAGATTAAATGAATGCAGGTGTTGGTGTTAGAAGGTCTCTAAAGGATAGTGCTAGCTAATATCCAGGGATTGCTCTTGCCAAAAGAAGTTGGGAGGTATTTTAAATTGCAGTGGCATTGTGTTAACTCCAAGCAAGGTCTTAAAATGCAGGTGATTTAGTTCTGCATGAGAGTCAGCTCCGGAGCAGGAATACTTTTGGATTTCTTCTGTTTTGGAAGTTTACATACTTGAGATAATTCAAGCGCAAGCTCACCATATTTGTTAAAGTTCTGGAACTGATCTTTGAAACTAGAAGAACTAGAGCCTAACTGAGAAAAAATTATTCAAAATTGGCAGGGGGGATGAATTTGATGATCGCTGGAGATCCCTTCAACCCCTACAATTCTGTGGTCCTGTGAAAATGGATTTCTTTAATGAGAAGTTTGCCAGTTTTCTTTAATGGGCACAATAAGGAAGAACAACTCATATGTATAAGTGTAGAGTATACATTGAGTGCATTGTCAGAATTTGTTATTTATTTTTGATGATATTAATATTTTGTATAAGCAAGATATTTTTAAGAGTTCTTGCAAGATTAAGGAACTTCTTGTCCATTGTGTTTCATAGTAATACAGCTGGTTAATGGAAAGGACAAACACATAAAGAAGCTTTCACCATTTTTAAAAGGGCTGAGCTTTAGGAATGGGTGATTTCATTTCTGTTTTTAAAAGGGACATGGTAATGCCACGTGGGTTGACACTGTTCGTTGCTCCCAGACTTTGGCAACACTGAACTGACGGCTCAGGGAGAGATAGGTAGAGCTTCCAACTCTGATGCAACCCATGGGAAGGCTTTACATGCCCTCTGCTGCTACCATGCCTGTAATCCCAAACCATTTATAAGACATGGGATAACTCAGCTGTTGCTGAAGAATCGTGGTTATTTCAGAGGATGAATGCTGTCATATTATTATTGCTTTACTGAGTAGCATGACACTGCTAACATTTGCTCTACTTGGTTAATTTAAAGAAAGCTATAAACTTTGCTTGTGAACCATTTTTCACAGCTGCTTTTAAAACACATTTCTCAGCCGTATCATTGTTGACAGAATTTTTTATTATGTTTGACTTTTATTTTTGCTCTCAGTGTTATATGTACTTAGAATTGAATTGATGATTATGTGATGTCCACTAACTGATAAGCTTTTAACTACCTGAAGGACTGAAGTTAAGCTCTTTCACTTTTCCCTTGCCCCTCTTCTCCTTTTTCGTAAATATGTCATAATAGGGGAGGAATGCAGGAAAGGCACTAGTATTCATGTGTGAAAAATCTTGTCATGGTCTAGTTATGCTGTCACTCAGAATGCTTTATCTTGTTGAAGGTGTGTGATGCAGTGCATTTAAAAATCTGCCTGTGCTCAGTCTGCTTTAAATTGCTGAGACAAATGGACACTTCTTGAGCTTGATGGACTATATAACTATAGGATTTTTTTTTTTAAATACTTTCATTAACCCTTTAAGTTTCAGTTCCCTGATGATGAGAGGTGGAAAATCATCCAAGTCTAGAAATTTTTGTGACTACAGGACTGGCCAACCCTCTCATGAACACACAGCTACCAGGTTTCATTCCTGAACTTGAAGGTGCTCACTCTCTCCCTCCTGCCGTATGTTCTGATTCATAAACAGTGAAGATGCCACTGACTTCTAGGTGTATTTTGTGCACACAATCCCAACAATTCTTTGTGGCTGGTAGATTCCAGTACATTTGTTAGAACTGTAGTTTTTGCATTTCCTAAGTTCACTTTAATGTTTTCTAGGATCAAAAAGATAAGTTTGCATTCTTTTTTTCCCTCAGTAGTTAAATTCATGCTTATTTTCCAAGCAATTCATGTAAAATTCATTGGTTTTCCCAAAGGGGAATTCTGAGCTTTGCAAGCTAAATAAAAATAAACCACCTTATTTCCTCCCCCCTTTAAAATGAGTAGTGTTTCCAGCGTGACTAACCCATCATCTCTGCCTGTAGCTGATATAGCGTGGGTTTCCATGTGCCATGCAGTCGCTGAGAGTTGTGCTAAGAATAAGAATTAAGAGCCTCAAATTTCCTTGATTGTGGCAGAGTAATGCTCTCAAATCCACAAACATCTTTTGTCTCTATATCATTGCATTTGTGTAGAGATGATGCTGCCCCCAACCCTTCTGAGAGAAGCATGATTGCTTTGCCCTGGCACAAACTCAGTAGGAAAAGTTTACATGCTCTTGCAAATATTGAAGGCCTAAAGAAAATAGACCAGAAAAGAGGAACAGTGGAGGGCTGAGGATAGCTGAGTACTGCATGAGGGGAAAAAAAAAAAAAAAAAAACAACACAAAAAAAAGTATGTATCTAGTTTGAAATAAAATGTCTTCTGTTTTGAAGTTAGAAAGTTTCTGCTGACCAAGACTTTCTGCTACTTGCCTCTCAGTCAAGAGAGCTCCCTTCTGAGATCTCTTCCTTAGAAAATAGGTCAAGCATCTTCTGTCAGAGTGGTGTTTTCATTATGAGGGAAAGGGCTACATGAAAATTATTTACTAACAATTCTTGTGAACTGTAGCCATCTACTCACTGACTGAATGCAGATGACAGTACGTGCTGCATTAGAATACGAGTTGAATTAGCAGTGTTAATAAACTATCTGAGCTCTTTATTTATTGTTTCTTTTGCTTGGTTGTTTTTTTTTTTTCCTGTGAGTCTTTTCCAGGCACATTCTGTGGATCACACATGAAATATAGTCGAAGTAGTTGTCTACTGCATACATATTTATTTACCTCCGGTCTACGGTCTGCTTGTTCAAATGTGCAGACTCCTCTGTACTCACAACTTGGTTCATCTGGCCCAGTGGCTGCTGAGTGCTGCTGTTTGAAGTGCAAAAGACTCAACACATGGACATTTTGTCATTTTGTTTACTTTTAGAAGTTAAATTTATGTAGACTAATGTTGACTCAGTAACACTGGTACAGGAGTGATTTGGGGATTTTTCTTGTGGCTGAGAAACTGTCATTGTGTCAAACTTCCAACCTTATAGGGTAGAAAATGGGCGTGGTTTTAACTATGAATGTATACATATAAAGGTTATGCTTTAAGTAAGAGTCTGGTAAATACATTCCTTACAGATTTGTCTCCAAACCATGTTTAATATGACCTAGGATAATAATCTTTTTGAAATGTCTGAAGGATAGTTATTAACCTTGGTAGATTGCTTTGGAATGACTTTGTCTTTATTGGCTTGCATGTAACCTTTAGTTAAGTAAATGAGTTCTTCTTGCACTGCTTGCAGAAGTAATGGCAGCAGTGGGTAGGGGAAGGTAGGACACAATGTAACATGCCTGTCCCTAAAGAAACACTGAAATTCAACATGCATCGCTTATGAAGATGACATGGTTCATTATTTTTCCCATATCTTTCCATGCTTTTTTTTCCTTCAGATGTCCAGATCAGCTGTCTGATTCAGATACGCCAGCCCAAAATTTATCACAAGCAGCAGTGGCACGTTCTGCTGTATCATGGAATGGGATAGGAAGTCAGATGCTGCTCTGTGCAAAGCTTAATGCAGGCTTCTTTCAAAAGGAGTTAAGGGATGCCTTGAAGGCATGGCTTGTAATGTGGCTTTCTGCAGGGCACTGTCTGGGCTGTGTCTCCAAGGTGTTGTGAAAAGAGGATGTTGACCAGACTTAGTACCTCTGTGGCGCAGCTCCCATCCTATGTTTTGCCAGCACATAATGCCTCCTGTCTCTCACCCCTCTGTTTGCTGTGAGCCCACATTTGGTGGGAATGGAGTAAGGTTTTTGGTGGGAGCAGTTGCACAGTTGCTTCAAATACTCCTTAAAATGTGCTCATACTGTAATTTCTGATTGAGCTTGGATTTATTTCTCATTTGCATTTCATAATTTGTGGAAATAATGACTAAACTGACCTCCAAAGCATGTTTACCCTGGACTTCAATAAGAATAGAAATGTACTTTTTTTTTCTTTTCCCAAATGGACTTGTGGAGCAGTTTCTTCAATATTTGCTTCTGTCAGATGGCATAAATAAGCTGGGATGAGTTGATGACTATGCGTTATCTGTACCTGTGCTTTTGTATGGGCCTTTTCAGTTACCACGGAGTTTGTTCTTGCTTGTGAAAGAGACTGTAAAATGTGTTTATCTCCCTGTTTACTGATGGATTTTGTAATAGATTCAGAAGTCTAAGTACTGCCTTTTTTTGCTGCCACCATTTGCTTTTCAAACTTTTGGCTTCAACTGAAGTAGCATTGCTGTTTATTGTTGGTGATTTTGGCCACCATTACCCATGAAAGGCAATAATGAAGACCCTTAATAAACGGAAGAATAATTTGTACACAAAACCAAATGCTATAAACTATGTTTAATGTAGCCTAGGATTTAGAAGGAAATCTTTAGGGCAATTGGAGTCTGCAGCAACTCTGAAATAAAAACAATGAATTTAATTAATATTAGGAGATGGTATGACCCTTTGAAATTGAGCAACTTGATACATGAAACTCACCTTGCCAATTTCACACGCATGGAACCAGTGGCTCATAGAAGCAAAGGTTGCTTTGTGAAGGATGATCGCTTCAGTAGTTTATCACACAGCAGTAAGACATGGTGGCATAGCAGCATCACAGGGCTGATTCATCATCAGCTAAATCTGATAGGCTGTGAAGAACATCCTCACTTATTCATGTGGGATGCTCCTTAGAGCAAGTGAATACAGAACTTCCTAGCTGTAGTTGATTCATACAGTAAGTGCTGGCATCAGAAGAAGCAGGACAGAGTATGATACCTTGATCTGTGTTTTCTCTTCAAGACTGTCAGTGCTCAGCATTCTCAACTGCTGTGTTGATGATATTTGATAGAGTTAAGCAGCAAAATTGATGTTATAAGCAGAGACCTTGGAGCACTGTGAAAATGTTGAAATCCTTCTACTGGTGTGCATCACAACCACAAAAGTGACAGAGATGACCAGGAGTGCTTCAGCACCTGAATGGTTCATTGCAAGAGTCTTAGCACCAAAAAATGAACAGACCTAGATGTTAAAAAACAGCAAATCTATTATGCCTTTTCTTATAGCTTTCAAACACTCTTGCATCCAACTAAACCCCTCCATGGATTTGACAGATCCCCCCTCCTACTCTTGCACACCCATTCTCGTGCAGGCAGCTCTCCTCCTCAGCTAGCCTTGCTCTCCATCTTGAAGCCAAAAGCACTGCCATATGAAACTCTTCTCTTTACTTTCTGACTGTGTCCTGTGTTTATGTATTCTCCCCAGTAATTTCCTCAGACTTTCGGACATGTAGGTCTTCTTTTTAACCTGAAGTCTCTGGTCTCCCACTGAGTAGTTGTCAGCTTTTTGAAATCTAATTATTCCTGCAGCCATGGCAGAAGATAAGTCATCTGTAGCTTGAGACTGCCAGTTGCATGCATTCCACAGAGGCAATTTTTAGTTTACTCTTTACCTTTCTTTTCACCTTTTTGGGGCATTCACACCTTACTCCCTCTGCCTTGTCTGGTTCTCTCTTACCTCTGGAGGCTGCTCTCACAGCCTGGGCTCCAGTGAGATGGCTTCATGGCACCTCATCCCTGGTGGGTAGTTTGTGCCTGGAGGTGCCATGGCCGTCCCTCCTTGCCCTAAGTCATCTGCTAGGCTGCATGGCCACTCCCTCCCCTGTGCAGGTCAGTGCAAGAGGTGCTGGACCTAGAGACCAGCTTGAGCTGCTCTCAGCCTTTTCTCCCTTATCCCAGTGCCATCCTCCTCCTGACCACAGGACTTCCAGCTCCAGGGTGAGACCCATGTGGACTGTGTAGCCAGTGGTGTACAGTTCTTGCCTCATGGAGGCCCAGCCCTGAGCCATGGATATCAATCACTGTTTGTCACTAAACCTGGTAATTCAGTGTGGATTTGGACAGCAGGAAAAGGAGATGTTACATTCAGTGAATGAATTTCACTGAAACCAGTGAAAGCTTTTATAATCAGATTTTTTCTGATTTTTAAAAATCATTTTTCATGTTTTTTTAATTGTTTTTTTTTTTTAATGCATTTTTCATGACAACATTAGAGAAGCCAAGGCTCTCTCAGCCACAGTGGTGGAAGCATTACAATTTCATGCTCTACAGAGTTGAGAATCATATGTTATTGCAGGTCTGTTAGCTTAAAGTTCCTGTACTGTGAAGATTTAAAATGTCATTTGTACAACAGTTTGCAAAGATATGCTAGCACTGCTTTACAGAGCTGTGGCATTTTCTTTTACAAGATATTTCTTGAAGAAAGGAGATTATTTATTATCTCATCCCTTAGGCTGAAAACCAATGCAGAGGTTGTCACTTGAGGTGTAGATTACACCATGTAACAGGAAATATTCAAATTGTTTCAGGTGCGTTTTAGCAAGAGATATAAAACATGATGACACGCCTTTATAATCTTGAAATTTAAAAGATTCGTTTTCAAATAAAAAGGGTACATTAATGGTAAATTCAGATTTAGGAATATCAGATCGTAACAACAGGATACAATACTAATTTCATTTTACCCATACAAGGGATAAGTGAATGTTTAGGTACACAAGTGAAAGTGGTCTTTTTTAGTTATTTTTCTTTCTTAATCTTATCCTAGAAATGCCAAGTCTACAAAAATATGCTGCAAATATATATTTTTTTAATCTGCAGCTCAACACAGTGTAATGTTTGTGCTGAGATGTTAATAGCATTTTCAAGGGAATAATTCATATGGTTCTATTGCTTATGTCAGTGTCAAAGAGAAAAGAAATTTGCCAGACCTGTGGAGCTGTTGAAAGAGTGCAAGACTGTACAATGCCATGAAGAGTGCACATGTGCAGAGCACTGCCCGCCAGATGGGAGCTGGGGGTATAATTCAAATTTCAGTTTCTGCCTTGCTTTTTTAGTTTTGGAGACAATGGATGATATTCCTGAATTTTCCATTTTCTCATGCTTAACCAACTTAGTAGCATACCTGAGCCGTGAGTGGGCTATGAGGTCTCTCTGACTATTAATGTGCTGTAGAACAAGTTGTCTGCTAGGATATATTTACCTGTCCCAGCAAAGTGATTATATTAATGCTTTAAATTGCACTTTGCTCTTGTTTTTAATATGGCTTCATGTTTTCTGGGTTTAATCTGGCTCTTCCCCTAGTGCAACTCTCCAAATTTCAGTGGAACTGCTGGTGAGTTTAAAACAAGCTGTGCACTAAGTGCTCTGGTGGACAGGGGCCAGAGCACTCCCCACAACACAGAGCAGAGCCCTGGCTGCTGCTGCCTGAACATATAGCTACCTCCAGCCTGGAGTAAAACAGGATGAGTGCTATAGGAAGCCTCACAGTGCTATGAAGCTTCAGAGGTCATCACTGTGGGCTCACAGCAAAGTAGTATGAAGTGCGAAGTAGACAACACTGGTGGCTTCTTGCTTTCAGAAGCTGTTGTCAAATGACAGGTGCTTTTTGCAACAAAGAATTGGTCAGTTAGGTGGTTCCATCACTGTGCTCAAACAAGCTCCTGCTGCTAAGAACTCTCCTCTTCATATGCTCTTCCAGAGGGCAATAACCTTCTTTCTCATTAGATGAACTGTGAATACCTTTAACATTGAATAAATAAAATTTGTGGCTTAATCTACTCACAGGCTGCATTTTTGCTGTCACTGTTCGGGAGGAAGCAGCAGGAGATCTCTGTTCTGTCTCTGATTCCCATTAGACCACAGAGGCATTCCAGAGCCCTTATCAATAAAACAGTTTGTCTATGAATTTATGAATCTGTATCTTTCTGGGTACGGATAGTGAAGTGGGGTGTCATTTAGTTCAGACATGTACTTTGGCACGCTTTATTTGGTAGCAAAATCTTTAACATAATTTTATGTATATCCTATTACATCAATTTCTGTTTTGTTTGTTTTTTGTTTGTTTGTGTTTGTTTGTTTGTTTGTTTCTGTTCAGGAGATTTTTAATCAAAACTTTTTTTAATGAACTTCACTTGGATAAACTAAGTTATTCTTTGTATAAGATGAGGTAAGGAAAGTAAGAGGGGTGATGTTAATCAATATAATGTTAAACTGAGTTTATTTGTTACTGATTCTTTTGCTCAGTTGTCTTGTTCTTTTTTTATTTTTGCTCTAAAGTCAGTTGTATATAAGGTAATCCCTACAAAATGAAACTCTGTTTAGAATGCCATTTTTTAATTAAAATTTAAGATGTTTTTAGGAATAGTTTGTGGCCTTAGAAACCTCTGTTACACATCATGGTGAAGAGTTGTTTGTTTTTTTTAACTGCTTGTTTCCAGTAGGTATCTCCTCCCTTACTCCTGGTGATGCTGGCTTGTTTTAAATCTGAGTAGACTTAATGAGATAGCTCCAGTGCCCCAAAATCGTGTTGGAGGGACATTTAAAATGATACTCAAGCAAAGTTCAAGACTTGTGTTTACTGAACCAGTGATGCATGGAAAGTGACTCCTGTGAGGAATCTCTTGGCTTGATGGCAGAAGATGAAATTGTGGGTTTAGGACAAAAATAGACAGAGTGCAAGGAGCTAGTAAAGCTTAGAAACAGGGAAGTGTAGCTATATAACCAAATGCTTTTTGTTGTGCAAAGGCAAAACAGTAAAATACACTGGAACTCATGTCATTGGAAATCTTTACCTAGATGGAGTAAGAACAGTTTTTATGCAAATATGAGCAGAATTTCTTTAAGTTACGGATCTTAACTAGTAAGATTTCTGTCTTCTATGGCTTATTGCAGTATTCTAACTGTGTAGCAATGACTCACATCTTCAGAAACTGAAGTATATAAAGACATTCAAATATCTGAATCTCTCTGCTTAATTTGCTTGAGCAGGAGGTACTTCCATCAGAAAAGTAAGTACTTCAGAGTCTGTTACATATGTTATATGGGTATACACATTAAAGCCATAGCTGAGCATCAAGTTCTGGGGGATATCACTTACCCCCAAAACTGAAATAAACTGTGATATCCTGCAGTCTCAACTGTGGTGATAGAATGGAACAAATAATGCTAAAAGTATGCTAACAATTCAGTGTGGTTGAAATAGGTTGTCTTTATAAGGGTCACATCTCATTTTTGTTTGTATGTAGGTGGCTCATTTTCCTCCCTTTCACAATAACAGCTCAGTCTTTAAACTAATTGCCACGCAGTCAAATGTTTTGGTTTTGTGAACTTGTCAGGGATTCTGAAGCTGGTGGATGGTCCTTCTGGGTCATATTGCTTCGTGCAAGCTGCTGTGAAGTGACTCATTTCTGTTCATTCCCTACCTATTGCCACTGTTCATTTCCAGGTTTGATTATGTGTTTCTAGTCAAAACACATGCTGGTATCTGCCAGGTGCAAAGTGCTTTGGGTGAATGAAAATTAACACAACATACAATTTTTTCTCTTTTCCTCAGATATTATAGGTAGTGAAATAACAACTGCAAAACCCTTTTTATGCTTCTTGTTATTTCTGCAATATTTTGTATTTGCCAGTCAAACCTTTTTCTCCACTATAATACTGAGGCTTGTTACTTGCTTTTTCTTCCCTCTGTATTTTTTTGTTGTTTGTTTTTTGTTTTTTTGGGTTTGTTTTTTTTTTCATCAGAGATCAAATCCCTTCTCTCTGCCACTTTTATTATTATTGTTATTATTTAAATTTTATTTTCACTGAATACATGGAAAAAAATGCCAGGGACATGAAGTTTGGTGATCCTGTGAAAAGTTCTTTTTATTTTACTGCTCCAATAAAAATAAAGGATGAAGAAAAATGGTCCAAAATCTAAAATAGGTCATTTATTAAGTAAGTCATTTACTAGTATAGGTCATTTACTAAGTATTTATTGGACATATGCTTCTTGATGGATAAATGTGAATTCTGTGTTTGCCAAAATCTACAGATTAAGAGATAAGAGATGCATATTCCTACATCTCAGGGGATCTTCCTGTATGCTATTCAGAAAGTATTTAAATTATCCTTAAACAAAACAAATAACAAAATAATACTCAGCACGCAGAGTAGTTGACACAGAATACACAGAAAACAGAAAGAATTAATACTGTTACACTCAAACTCTTAAATTTTTCATGTAAAAAAAAAAAAAAAGAAGCAAAAACTAGTTGGTGGGAATGACCTCAGGAGACTCATGGTTCTGTTTCCTGCTCAATCAGGGTTAACTTCATGAATTAGCTGTGCTGTGTTCTGAGCTTCAGTCACTCAGGTTTTGAAGACCCCCAAAGATGGTGTTCTCCCTGTTCTGTGAGTCATGGAGCTGCCTCTGCTTAGCTTTCTGGTCCCTCTGGCACTGCCAGGTTCCTATGGTGTCAGCACCTCCAGGAAGCTGGCAGGCACATCACTTTGTGCCTGTGGAGAGCCACATGATGCCCACAAGACAATGGTGATAGATTTCCAACAAAACTACAGGGACCTCAGAGATGAAGGGACGTAGATGATCCTATAAGATTTCAAAAGCAAAATAGTTCATGAAATAAGCAGGTTTTTCCCACTTCTGAGAGCAAATGTTGTTGCTTTGATTAAAACCTGTAGAGTACAATGCAACCTTGCTAGAAAGGAAGGCTAGCATTCTTTCAAAGAAAAAATAATGAAGTTTTGTCTTCTTTAATTACAGTGGAGATGAAGGGCATTCTAAGCAGTAAAATCTTTGCTGAGTACTCTAAATTGTCCTAAGTGGTGCCCTTCAAGATTGTGATTAAAATATGACTACACAGAGCATAGCTTTGTCTTTGCGAGTAGTGTATCTCAGCTAAGAGCCCAGTTGGTGCTGATAGTCAAAACTTCTCCGTGACACAAGCCAGTCTAGTTCACTGTAGTACTAAAATATATATATTTTCTGGAGAAAATAGTTTCTATTAAATTCCATACTCTAAAATTCTTGCTGCAGTGCCTTCAAATACCTTACAAGATATTTCAGAACTAGGGGAAACACAGTAGTAGTTTTACGTGTTATAGGGAAATAAACTTTTCCATGTTTTGTGAATGTTTACGATTCGAAAAGTTAGTGTTTATTACCTTTAAAAGATAACTTGTTTAGACAAAGTTGGATACAAGTAATCCTACAAAGTCTGATTAGGAGGGCTGTCAATTGCCTTCTTTTTATGGAGCGTAATGACAGGCTTCAGATGTTTTCCACTGAGCTTCCTCTGAAAGAGCTCAGCAACTGCAGAAGAGCAATATCAGAAAGCAGTTTGCCTTTCCACTCAATTAGCTTGTGTTGCTTTTGTCTCTGTTTTGAGTTTGCTTTGAAATCATGCTAAGCCCTTCTATTGCTCTGTGCATGCCTCATCCCCTTCAGATCATAGGGGACAGTGCTTATGAAACTTTTTGAATGCTCAGGGCTTCCTTTGGCCTTTCTCTGTAGGATTGCTGAGCAGGATGGGACTGACCAGAGAAAGGTGGTATGTGGGGGTGTGGGGCTGGCCAAGGGGTTGAAGGATATCTGATTTTCCTTGGTGATGGCCACGCAGAGCTTCTGGCCATGTGGAAGCAGGTTGTTGTGCTGTGTGACTACCTAAGTGTATGCTTAAGCCAGGGTCCACTCTGCTGTTCTGGAAAGGTAGCTCAAAGGGTGCTTATTTCTTTGAGTGCCTGGGGAAGGCATATGTTTCACTCTTCATAGTAAACTACATCCCAAACTGTTTCCTTCATTTGACAGATTTAGGTGATATGTTGCTTTTATACCCGCTCATTAGTAGAAAACAGTTGTAATAGCCTGATTTTGTGTTCAAAGTTGTGGAGATTCATTGTGGGACTCATTTTTGTTGCTCCTCATCATACCTGCACAGGTTGAGCAGGAGTTTGTGCATGTTCAGTAATGGCTGTAAGCCTTTTTCCATATAGTGATTGTAGGGGATCTATTTACTGGCAGAGGTCGAAGAGATATGGGTATGTGGCAGCAGGGAGAAGTCTTGTTTAAGATTTGGGGTGGTAATAGAGATGCAATCATGAGAAATTACCTCCGTGAAATCTAAGAGTTTGACTAAATGCAAACTGCTTATGAAGTGATTATGTATTTAGTCAAGTTCTTGCATTGCAGTTATTTATGAAGTTATGTTTACCCCCAGGGCTCAATAAAATAGCACTGAAAACTATACTAAAATAATAAAAAATAAACCTATACAATCTTATTCCAGGAAGTACAGTGGGGAGAGACATTAAGGACTGGCTTTTGAAATTATCTTTTTCTGTAGGCTTCTTCATTTCTGTATCTTCTATATCTATATCTTTCTATATCTTATCTATAATAGCCAGAGAAATTTTCTAGCAGAGTATCAGGAGCTTGTTATGATTTCTGTATACTAAATTTTGATACATTTTGATAATCTATGTAGTATTTCTTGTATTCTCATTCAAGAGATGCAAAATATCTCTAACACAAACATTTCTAATACTAGTTCATGGTGTGCTATCTTTAAGAAGAAACTTGCAGTATGTAACTGAGCTCAGAGTAATATATTGCCTGTGACTAAGCAGAATGGAAACTTTCAGACTTGCTCCAGATAAAAGAATTTGAAGCTTCTAGCTGCTCAATTGTCACCTTAGTTAATTATAGGCTTATGTACACATTCATGTTACCTAGAGCTGAATTTTGTACATCACACTTAAAGAAGTGATGAACAGCAATTTGGGTATCCAGCACAGAAAATGTCCTAATTCTTCGGTGAAGGCAAGCTCAAAAAAGGAGAGCTGGTGTGGTTGTCATCTGAAAGGACACATGGCAGAACTCCAGCTTCCCTGCTGAACTTTCTGTTAATGTCAAACTATGCAGAAAAAGACTCTCATCTCTTGCAACTTGGAGAAATAATGCAGAAAGGCTCTGTAGAAAACATTTGAGACTTGGTAGTTAACTGCAAGAGCACTTCTGCACTCTGTTTTGGGAAAGCGAGAGGGGCAGAAGTACTCAAATGCTTGGCTACAAGTGAATACCTGTGGGGAGGAAGGGATATTAATCTCAGTGAAACTCTACTGATGCAAAGTCTCTTTCCTTGACAACTGATGGCATATTTAGAAACACCCTGTAAGTTTCATTCTCAAAAGATAAGTCCAAGGAACATAGAAATGTTATACTATAACTTAGGGGCAACTATGAGGGAGGAACAAAATCAGTGATCAAGACATCAAGGAAGACTAACAACAAACCTTTGGTTAAAGTTTGGCCTCTTTACCTTCAGGGTGCTGCAGCCCCAGCCATGGGCCAGCTGGGCACTGTCCCAGACACCCACCTGCCTCCCTGCTCCAAAGCTCCTGGACTAGTAATTGGAGACTCTTTGCTGGGCAGCACTGAGATTCCCATCAACCATCCAAATAACCACTCTAGAAAGGTTTGCTGACTGCTGGGGGGCCACATGTGGGACTTCAGGAAGAGGATATCGAGTATGGTAAGACCAGACCACTATTATTCTCTCCTGGTCTTTTAAGCTGTATCTCATGAAACGGTGACCAGGAAATTAAAAAAAAAAAAAAGAAAAGTTGAAAGATTTTATGTTCCTTGGGAAGATGTTGAAGGACTTGGGAGCACAGGTAGTGTTCTCCTCAGTCCTACCCGCTGGAGACTGGAATCCGAACAAAAGGAGGAGAATGGATCAGTTGAATCACTGACTGTGTGGCTGCTGCCATGTTGAAGACTATGGCTTCTATGTTGTCATGGGATGGGATCAGGAGGGGCAATAATATACTAGGCAGCAAGCTGGCTGGGCTCATCACCAGGGATTTAAATTTGAGTTGTTGTGGAAGAGAATGTACTGCTGAGTGACAGAGAGACAGGGAACACTGTCACTTTAGGAAGTAATGAGGAAAAACCTTAAGATTTGTCCTGGAGGTCTGTGGGAGGGCTCTTCTAGGAATGTTATATGTCTGAAAGCCCAGCTGAAGTGCCTCTATGTCAGTGCACACAGCATGGGAAATAAGCAGGAGGAGTTGGAAACCACAGTGCACTTGGAAAACTATCGAAGCTTTTGCACTTGGGTCAGGATAATCCCAGATATGTATACGGTCTGGGAGAACTCCTTAAGAGTAGCCCTGCTGAGAAGGACTTGGGGATCCTGGGATTTGAAAAACTGAATATGAGCCAGCAACATGTGCTTGCAGCCCAGAAGACCAACAGCTGCACTAACAGACGGGTGGCCAGCAGGGAGAGGCAGATGATTGTCTACCTCTACTCTGCCCTCATGAGACCCCACCTGCAGTACTACATCCAGGCCTGGGGTGCCCAGCAAAACAAAGAAGTGGAGCTGTTGAAGCACATCCAGAGAAGGTCATAAAGGCAATCAGAGAACCAGAGCACCACTCCTATGAAGCCTAAAACATCTGGGCTTCTACAGGCTGGAGAATGCCCCAGGGATACCTTATTGCAGTCTTCCAACACTTAAGAGGAGCTTATAAACAGGAGGGAGACAGATTTTCATGGTCTGATTGGGTTAGGACTAGGGGGAATGATTATAAACTAGAGGAGGGAAGATTTAGAATAGATGTTAGAGGGACATTTTTCACTTAGAGGCTGGTAAGATGCTAGAACCGGCTGTCCAGAGAGGTTGTGGATGCTCCCTTCCTGCAGCAGCAGATTGGAACTTAATAATCCTTGAGGTCCATTCCAACCCAAGGCATTCTATGATTTGCTTAGCTCAGTAGCAGCTCAGCTTCCTGCTGTGATATGGTGATGTTGCCCAGGAAAGGTCAAGGGAACTAGGACAAAGTGAGGCTCAGAAGGAAACCTGGAGCAGGCACTTCAAATTCTCACAGGAGAAAACTAATTCCTTGGCCATGACACAGACAAAGAGCTGATTTGATGGGAACAAACTCTGCTGTTTTTTGTACTTTTCTCCTCTGCTTCTTCAGTCAAAGGTAGTCTATCCAGGCATCTTATCAGTGATGCAGTGCTGCTTGGGCACTTCTCTGCAGGTTGTGACATCCAGGCAGGCTCCCAGCTGGATGCCATCCCTGACTTTCCTTTTCCTCTTCAGATACGTGCAAAGCTGTGCCAGGCAGCACAGATATTTTTATTGTAATGTGAGTATAGGTTTTGAGTGTCAGTAGGAGAGAACTCAGGCAGTCTTGGTGACCGTTTATTCAGAAAGGCAGGCACGCAGGTCCTGTTAAGCAATGTTGACTTTGCTTTCCAATATATTTTAGTGAGTTTTATTCACTTCTTGCTAATCACATACACGGATTGGTTTGCTGGCGTAATAAGCTTTGAAGGCAGTATTCAAAAAAATATTAGTAAGTTTTTTCCCTTACAATTGCTCATCTTGACCTTGTTTATAAAATACTATGTAATTCCAGCGTCTGCAGTGACAGGGGACCCTAGTCAGTGACTCAGGAGTCTGATCCTCCAAAGTTAATGACTGAAACTCAATAATACTTTCTCTATTGCACTGGTAATATACAGCAAGAGTCTTTGTAGGAAACAGAATGTCTGTTGCTTTGTCATGTGGCACAACTAATCTCAGGAGTACCTAAGCATGCTGATCCTTTCTCAGAGATTGCTCCCCATCCTCCTAGGTGTGATTGTCATGAGAAATAATTCACCAGAATTTTCTCGTTAGGCAACAGCAATGAATTACACCACTGAAATGTTTGAAGTATTATATCCTGTAATGAGTAGACAGACAAGTCGATAAAATGCTGGATCATGTTAATAATTTATTGCAGGGATAATTATACAGGAAATAAGAGGGACAGAGAAGGCTGTCATCTGCTTGCATCATTTCACAGCACTATGAGATGTATTATATGCCTATCTCCTTGTGGCTCTTAATGCTGTTTAAGAAACATTGGCCTGTAACTGTGCTGAACACCTTAGAGAACTGTTAGCACAGCCCATAAAATATAGAAACTAGTTACATACTGAAGGTCTGAACATCAGGAGAAAGAGAGCATCTTTAATATTTTTTAGTCAGGCTGAACAGTAATATTGTAATTAAAAGTAATTCAGTATAAACAATCAGTTATGTCAGTATGTTGCGTTCTTCTTTACCAGTGCAGTTCTCATGCCCAAAGTATCTATAGGTCCAGATTTCTTTATGGTTTTTCCTGACTGAGAAACAATACACGAATCAATAAAAGGTGCTCATATGACCCTCATAAATATGAGGGTCATTCATAGATTGAAGCCTGGAGGGAACACTGAAATCATTCCCATTTTCAGTCTGTAGCAATATTCTCAGAAAATTTCAGCTGAACCAGAGAGACTTTCCATGCTGCCAACCCCCTTCTCCCCTCCCCACAATCACTCCCCACACCCTCTTAGAAAACTTTTAAAACAATATAAAGCATATAGATGCTGAACCTGAATGACTTTTACTTGAGTCATGTGTATTGGCCAGCTCATTTGGAAACAAAAATTCCCGCACATTATGTCTATGCTGAATGCTGTCTTGGAGTCCACAAGGCTGTGAACATGTGGTTTCATAGTTTGTGTGCGTGTGTGAGCGTTTCTTTTCTGCATGAAGAAACCATATAGACCAATCACATTCTTTTTGTTGAACCAAACAAGGAGGGAAAGGATGGGATGGCTGAAGGTCTAGTTAACTACTTAATTTTAGATACTTCTTCTCTTTTGATTCCCTAAAGAGTGAGAGTAATTTCACTACAGAAATTACAGTACTAAACCTAAGCTTATATTGCAAATTACTCTCTCATTTGAGGCTGCAAAAGCAGATGGGTTACTATCTTTTTCACTTCCCCCTTTCATTACAGCTCATGTTTACCAGTGCTTTGTGTTGTATTTAAAATCAGTCACTCGAAGCAGTTCTCATCTCTTCCAGCCTTGCTCTAGTCCAGCACTCAACTTATGTTTCTGTCACATGGAGCTGAACTTGTTACAACAGGTTAGAATGTGCTCTCCAGGGGCCTTTCTCTTGGGTAATCTCACTGAAACATGGTGGTGAGTTACTGGGGCAGCACTCCAGACTGCAAGGAGAAGAGAACACAATGCATAACTGATTACCTTCCTTCATTGCAGGCTTGTTTGCCCTCTCTAAAGGGCAGGGTTTGTATCTGGATTTCCTCCCTGACCTGGCACAAAGGTTTCACATATCCCTCCGTTTCCCTTACACTGTAGTAGAAATTCTGTTAAGTTTTTTGGGCTACTCTTTTGAGAAGGAACACTCATGAGGTGTTCTTAAATTTACAGACTAGTTCAAGACAGAGCTTTGTGATTTCATTGCACATCACCTCCAACCTTTTAATAGGTAGTCAAACGTTTTCATTTCTGACTTTTCTTTTTTGAGAAGAAGAGGTAATGCATCTCCCTGGTGGTTATCGCCTTTAACTTTTGCATAATTTTGTCTTAAAGGAGAACTTCATCCAAAACAGAGATACATTAATGCAGATATCCAGGCTTTTGACATGTGAAGTGTGATAGGTATTTAAAATGAATTAAAATTATTCACCATTACTAAGAGAAATTCAGATGCAACCATAGAAACATGTACTTTTTATAATACATCTAGACTGAGCTATTTACATGTATCTTATAAGATATAATTGAATTGTGCAGAGTGTCCCCTCAGGTATAGATTAAAGCATTCTCTTTGAAGAAAAAGCAGCTGTTTGCAAGCATAGTAACTTCTCTACCCATGGAAATTAGTGCTGACCTGCACTTTTCCAGGGCAGACACCGACAGCCTGGCTTGCACTTGCTTGCTGCACTGCCTGCATGGGCCTTGCCCTTTGCAGGTGATGGCACAGCCTCTGATGGATCCCCACAGTAGGATACACTCAGTCTCCAAGAGGAATACAATTTTTTTCCCCTTCCCTTTTTTTGTTTTTCCTCTCCTGGATGCTGAAAGGTGTGTGTGAAACACTTTCAGTAAAATTCTGCTGGATGCAAACCCAAACTCATCACAAAGGACAAGTTTTGTAGGGATGAGAGCCTTTCTAGAGTGCTCAGGTAGTCAGGATTAATTTGAGAAGGTGACAGTGCACTTGGATGTCCTGAGCTCCAAGTTGTTAAAGACAGCATATCAAGAAAGGAACAGTGGACAGGTAACATGCTCTTTCCTTCTGAAATGGTGAGCTGTACAAAGAAAACCTTGAAACTGAAAGATCTGAGAAAGAAAAACGTTCATGACTCTGGAGATATATTATCAGTCCTAAGAATTTGAAAATCAGGTAATTCTGTAGTTCAACTCGTTTTGATCTGTGTGTCATTTTATCTTTTGTGCTAATTCACTCAAGCACATGTGGGTTTGGAGTTGCTGGTAAGGTTTTAATTAGAAATGTCTGAACAGATTAGTAGTAGTTGCAAATATTTGAAAATCATGTTTTTGTAGTCATCACTAAAGAAGTTGAGATGCTGCTGCAGCTTCTCTTCATCTTCCTTCTCTTTACAGCTGGTGTGTTAATACTGATAGGCCAGTGACAGATTGCATTTCAGATCTGATTGTGTGTGCTTCACCACAACCTGCTGCACCACTTGGAAAAGGTTTCAGTGGGTAATTGTGTAGCAATCAACTGGAATGGCTCCTGTTGGATGCATGTTCTGATTTCATCTTGGGTAAACACTGCCAGGAAGGGGCAGGGGCCTTACAGTTACTACTGTAACAGAACAATAGCTGTTTTCAAATGATCCATTTTTGTAATGATATAATAGCTTACTTTGATCGCTTCAGCAGATCAGAAGAACTCCATTTAAAGCACTATGTGATGAGTGAAGTGGTTGATACTTTATTCCTCTATGTGGTATGACCCCTAATGCCTTTTTGTTTTGAGAAGTGATCTGTTAAATTTTTTTACCTCTGTAGAAAGGGTGAGGAAGTGGATTAAAATATTTCTGAAGTGCCAGCAGGTTTTCCAGGCCTCTGTGTTTGACAATGCAGATTTATTATTTCTGGTGAAATGCTCTTTTGAATACTGATGACATACGGCGTACAAGGCACAGAAGTCTCATTAAACTTGGAATGACTTTTGCTGGGTTTTTGGTAGTGTCTATGCTACCTTGATAGGAAGGAAGGAATTTTTGTCTTAGATAACCCTCCAGTAGCATTAAAAAAGCAGCATAGGGTGACAATGCTAGCTGGACATTAACGATAACATTCTCCATCTCTGCTCTGTTTTGAGGAGTAATTTCAACAGTCATGCTAGCATAATTCTGGGGTAGTGGAGGATCTGTCCCTCCGGGCATTTGTTATTCTAGGCAGACAAGCAATTTTCTACCTTCTTTGTTGTAAAACAAACAAACAAAAAAGTGTATCTTAGCATCAGCACTGTGGCTGTGTGCTAATCAAAGACTGCTGGGTCATGTCAGAGTTTCACTATAGCTCACTACATTTGTGTATGTCATACAAAATGACAAATCCATGTATGCAGAGGCAATGTATGAGTGCCTGGAGGATTTCCTCACAGATTACCAGAGCAATTTCTGCTGATTTCAGGACAGGAGCTGTTGTGTGACTTTACAGGGTCAGGAGGTGGAAAGGCCCCTGCCTGCTTGGTGTCCTGGGACACATGGACTAGGGAAAGTAAATGTTAGAGGATGCTCATGGAATCAAAGCATCTTGATGTGGTATTAGCGCTGTGAGCTGTGCTGAGGTGCCTCCCTCCTGTTTTAACTTGTAATTTCATTTGGGGAGTGTCTGAGTAAGAGCCCTGCACTGATCCAACAGCCGTCTTCATTCATCATAATAGTACCCATGAGATGTAGCTGAGTCACCAAGCTGGGTTATTTTTTCTAGCATGCATCTGTGTTTTATTTGATTATAAAGTCCAGATCCTTCTGCTTTCTGTTACAGGCTTTTTATCTTACTCTGGTCGTGTCAAAATCAATTTGTAATTCGGTGATGTAGACATGAAATTAGTTTTAGTATGTTATGTGTTTCCAAGAGTGACTGACATTTAATATTTTATTCTGAGGGTCTCATTAGTACTGTGTACCCGTAATCGACTCTGTGGGTGTAATGCCAGAGAGCAAGTGAGCTATTGAACAATAGCTATTTTTTCACTTAGAGAATGGACAGAGGGAAAAAAGTAGAAAAGAATAGATTCCTAATGGTCCACATTTCTGTGTTCGTAGTTAAGAAGATTCCAAGGTTTTTAGCCCTCCATCACCCAGAAGATGGTATTTAATAGTAATTCATACACACCAAGCAATGGGAGAGTCATGGCAAAACTTGGAGAGATGGAGTTTCTTTTGAAACATGAGAGCAAAGGCTATACCATGAGTGAAATTTCGCATCTCATACTCAGGGGCTAGTAGCAAACCCATTCCTTATCTGTGTTTCAGTCATCACACATTGACTGCATGCCATTTATGACTGCTGGCTGGCTTTATTTGTATTGTCCTCTGAGTGACAGCTTCTAAAGATCTGAATGGAGCTGTATGCCTAGTGTCAGTTGAAGTTAGAGAAGATTATTTTTTTTCTGTGATGTTTTTGTGTGACCACTGACATAGCTGTATTCTCTTATGTCTAGAATTTAATGAGCTTGGGGGAAGGGTGATGACACACAGGAGAAGAAACAAAATGTAGAGGTATAGATGAAAGAGAAAATGGTAAATTCAGGGGTGCAGTGTAGCACAAAGGAAGATCAGCTGAAAGTGTTCTTTCAGAAATATTATTAATAAACATCTGAAGTCTTTGAGAACTTATCCGTCCTTCTTCCATTTGACTGGGTCTTTGCTTTGTTATCACTGTGAAAAGATACTCTTAACTATTTCTGGTGCACTTTGAGTTAAAGAAGAGGAGAGATCTGAGTAGATAAAACAAAAATCTATTCCGTATTTTAGGAACTATGGAGGACTTTGTGTTTGTCTTCAATAGATACAATTTTTTCCTGTACTTGTTAGTTCTAAGAAACAACATGAACAATTCATTTGTAGTTTAGCATGTGTTTAGATTAAAGATGTGAAGTTGATAGGTTGTAAGGAGGCTTGATACTTACACTTAGTTTGACATGTTCAAGGGAGTGCCACCACCTTCTTATATGAGCTGTTCATATAATACCATGCAGTGTGATCACCGCTACTAACTTAAGTCCATTGTGGATTTTGTGATACATGTGTACAGATAAATATTTAAAAAAAAAATGCGGTGCTGACAGCTACCACTAGAATGTCATCAGTTGCGACTATTCTATTCTTGAATATTTTTAAGGGATTATGATTAAGCTGTAGTAAGAAAGTAGCTGCAGAGATTTAGTACCTGTGATTTACTGCACTGGTGTATTTTGAAAGGCTCTGTTTTTTGGTGTAGTGGCTTAAGGTTGCTTGGAGATTTTCCCATAGAAGGCATGTATTTTTGTACTATCCATTTAAATCAGAATTAAAATAATAATAATAATAATTAAAAAAAATTAGCTTGTTGTTTTTCTTTTCCTGTTATTTCTCAATAAAACTATTTTTCATTACATAAGGTTATATAATGGATTAGAAAAAGTATTTCATTCTCTCAACATTAGTATTTACTTTGGAATATTTCTGTTTTGTGTCAGATGTTCTCTTATCTGTTGACAATATTTTAATAATAATTGTGTTACATATGTATAATTTTGTTACTTATATACATATATACTACTGTACATATGCGATAATCTGCATGCAAAAAATGTCCTTTATGGAATAAATCCTAGCAGTCTAATATGTTGAATTACGCACTACTGGTTGCTTCTGTAGACTGTACTAATATGAATTGGAGGACTGTGTTGGTTTAGGTGAGTTCATCTCAAGTGGTGAGATGAAACATCTGGTTAACTCCAATTATAGAAACTGCATAACATCTTTACATGATCTCATGGCTACTTTAGGAACTCACTGAAAGGATAAATTTACTGAATTCCAAATCTGAGAGAAGTATCTCAGAAGAACAGCTATATTGTGTTAATGATGTGGTGCTACATACAAGACATGCTGCTATTGATTAATGTTAGAATGCTGAAGTTTCTTTCCGCTCCTAATCTTTCTTGCATGTGTAGTCTTATACTCCATTAACTTACTGAAAGAGAGTGATGGATAGGGTAAATGGGAGTGGGACTATGACTTTCAGGACACAAAAAGTTGTACACCTGTGTGATATGTCTTCTATTGCAAACTCTCGAAGTAACCTGAAATAATGCTTTTAAGTGTCTGGGGTATCTTCAGAAATTCTTATCTTATTTCTTTATTTATCTATTTATGTACTCATTTACTTATTTACTTATTTACTGAAAACAAATACTGGTTCACAAATAAGTATTGTTTTCAACTTTTATGTTTTTTAGAAGTCTAAAGAAAAATATCTCTTTTTTATTTTTATTTTTTTTACTCATATATTTAGGGGAAAAATTTGGATGTCATCCTTAACCACAAAAATTTGACAGTTTTATTAGCCAAGGGGTAACTAGGACTTTTCAGAAAGATCATTGTAAAAATTGTATGTAAAGAAATGAAGAAAAATACAATGAATTGCTTCTGAATTAATATAAATGTCTGGGAAAGCAGGTAAAGAGGCATTGTAAAGCAAAGTATTTTCTCTTGGAGAATTCTTGAGATGATTTCAGGATATTCAGTTTTATCGCACAGTGTCACACTTCATGTCAAGTGTCTCAGTGGTTTTACTTTTGTCTGTTTAAAAAATAAAGAAAACCCAAAGAAACAGCATTTTTTTTTTTATTTCTTCTAGCTTTTCATTAAATTCCTTTGAAACCCACTTCACTCTTTATGTTATACTCCACCTCTGTCTGCTAAAATTCCCCTTCCCTATTCTGGGTACAGTTGAGATGTCTGTTATGGTTATGCAAGGGCAGTATAAATGGTAAGGAAAGAATAAAGCAGATTGTACTGTCAGATTACAGAATTACTTTTGCTAGGGAGAGGATGCACAGATGATTGCTTTTCAAAACAACTGCTCTTTCTAGACTTTCTGCAGTGCTTCTGAAGTTGGTTCTGATGCTTATAGTGTCTGTCATCATTGAACCTTTGACTTTCAGCAGTCCATCTGACCTGCTGTAGTACCATGTTTTCTCATTTGGAGAAAAGCTGTTCAGCAATGAAGAGAATGCCTTTTTATTTATTTTCCTTTCATTAGATCTTACTTTATAGAAAACATTTTAGGTGACATTTGTTATTTTATTACACTAAATTCATGTTGAGCTCGTACTTTAAGAAATTGTAAAATTCTGTTTAAAATTGATATTTAGATAGCGATATATTTAGGTGTTATATCAAAATTATGTTTGGAAGCTGTGTTTTAATTAGAGAGAAAATAACTGAAAGTATGTGCCCTGTTAGTCAAGAACAAGTCAATTGAATTTCATGTCATATGCCTGCAAAAAAGAGTACAGACTCTTTTTTTTTTTTTTTTTTTTCCTTTGTCATCTTCAAGAATATGTTAGACTTTTCGACTAACATCATCTGCTAGTCAGTCACCTTCAGCTCATCTCTTGCCCACTGTAAGGAAATCATATCAAGCTAGAAAGCTCATATTAGAGCCATCTTTTTGTGAGAAACAGCATAGCTGTTACTAATGAAGCACGTAACTGTCAAGCTGATGTGGTTGTGTATAGAGATTGGCCATCCATCACTAGATGAAAGTAAAAAGGAAAATAAATTGCAATTCTCAGCATTCAAAGTTAAAATGTTCATTTTCTAATTTTTGTTCAATAGTCATTTTATCAGAAAGTATCATTTCTGAAGGTGAGAATACTGTTGTTGGCATCGTCGTATCTTCCTGACAGATTTTATTCTCAGTGGTTGCCCTCCCTTTTCAGATTCTTTGGAAAAAAATGTGTCGAAGGACAAGAGGTTGAGAAGGAGAGAGATGTCCATTTCTGAGGCTCAATTCCTATGCAGAGGAGCGAGATGTTGCAGACAGGCTGTCAGTTACAAAATAGTGAGCTTCATCTCTTACACTCCTGACTTCCTCCCATGACTGAGCTGACTTTAAGAGTTTGGTTGCTTATCCCTGGACTTCCTCGCCTGCAGCATGTCTGCTTGGATTTTAGCATTTCATGGCAATTACATCACTGAGAGTTCAACTAAGCTTGTCAAGGTTGTCTGCCTGACTAAAGCAAAAGACAAGAACAGGAAAGAGGAAAATGTGGGGATGAGGATCAAGAGCTGTGTGAAGAAGCAGAAATAAAAAGGAACAACAACAGTCTGAAGTTAGATAATGTATTTACCCTGTGTGCTTTGGGTGTTCTTGCAGCCACTGCTTTTTGGACTGCAGAGGGAACACTACAGATTCTGGGGATCTTGCCCTTTCCTCCAAAATTGTAAAGCTACTTTTTTGATATCAGCTTATAAAGAGAAAAATCAATCAGCACTGTCATCTCCAGCAGAAGAATCAAAATGAATTTGTAGTGATGAAATATTCTTTTTCTTACTTTCTTTCTTTTTTTTTTTTTTTTTTCTATTTTTATTATTTCCTTCCCAATTTCTTTAGGAAAGGAATATCCTAGCTTCAAACTTCAGTGTTTAGCAGCCAGTGTCACTGTGGCAGTCAAAATGAACACACTAAAAATCTTTAACAAAGCACAGACAAGCTGCACCTCAGATTTTCTCATGTACTTACAGAAAGGTGCATCATTTTTTGGTCATAGAACGTACATTAAAGCAAAGGCATAACTTTAATCTTTTAGCTTAGAATACTTTGTTCTTTCTTTTTTCCTTCAACTTTTAGAAATGAAGACTTAGAACTGATATATGTTACAGTACCAAAAAGGAAACTTGTGCTTCAGTTGAACTGTCTTCAGTTGAAGTGGATATTGCTCATCTCATTGTTCCTCAAATAGCTTTCACTGAGTGAGTTCAAACAAGTATAAATGATATTCTTACATTCATATAACAGCAAGTAGTTTGACCCTGTAATTCAATGAGGTCAAGAGAAAATGTTAAATGTTACATTCACTATCTCAGTCTAATGTGTAACTGCATAAAAAACATCTTGTTTACATTTTCCATAACGCAAGGAGTCAGATAGCTGACTGAAATGAACTGTGCCCTTTCTGGGACTGTTATTTCAGTTCACAAATGCACTTCTGAAGAAAATCTCCTGATTTGCAGTTTTGTTCACATAGCAAAGCCATCTTGGCACATGTAAAGTAGATACCTGTGATGAAACTGAAATGGAAGGGAAATGCAATGTAGAAGTCAAAACTGTGAGAAAAGAACTTCAGGGATTCTGTGCATTTTGTGTACTTTAATTCATTGTAACCTCTATATCAAAATACTTTGCTTGAGACTTTGAATCTCTCCTACAAGCAGTGAAATGGAAAACGCTTGATATGGTCTGTAGTCCTTAATTTCAGCCTGAAAGTTTGTCTGGAATCACATACAGCATGTTTTCAGTATTTCCTATTGTTGATATGTGTGAAATATAGAGATGAAATAAAATACACAAGTATACATTGAAAAGCAAATAAATAAACAAGCAATCTAGATATTTTTTCAATATGCTCCAAAGTTTCATGTCTGATGCTGAAATATCAGAAAAGAGAATTAGTCTTTCTCTCCAGCCCTTCTACTCTTTGTTGAATGACTTTCAAAACTGTATTTGATACACAAAACATAAGATTTCTTATGTCTCTGTTTTTCATTAATGGATTTGTTTCAGTTTAGTATTAAGAATGTCCAATTATGAAGCCTTTCATTTTAGAAAAATTCCAATGCTAATTTTAAAAATTACAATGATTCCCAATCTTTTTATTTCAGGGCATTTATTGTCTAGGAATGCTAACTAACAAAAAAAAAAAAAAAGAAGAAAAAAAGGACATTTTGAAATTCTAAATATTCTCTTACTGACTTTATTCATTGTCTTTGGTTTCAAAGTTTGAATTTATTTTGTCTGTAAACCAATTGCAGTAACTGTTTCAGGCTTCATTGTGAAACAAACAACAAAAAAACCTAATCAGTCTTGAAACAGCAATATCTATTTGGAGACAATAAAACCTCTTATCTAAGTTTTGATATGCAGGATTAAAGACTATAAAACCTCTTATCAGCATTTTGATATATTATATGTAGGATTAGAAATATAGGTTGCCATGTTCTGTGGCCTGTTTATCAGTGTTTGCTGAAAGCACATTGCTGGGATACAACTCCACAGTCTGGGCTTATTTTCAGTCTGCAGATTCAAAATGTTAAAAAACAACAAAAACGTAAATCCTGCAGTGTTTAAACGTATTAAATGTAAATCAGAAGACTTGAAAATGCAGGTGAAATTCAGCAAATCATTTGCTACTATAGCTCTTCTAAGAGCTGTACTAAATAAAGAGTATGAAATCACTTGCTGCTTTTTCCTTGACTGGGTTAGGATTGTGTGTATGTTGTCCCTGAGAACTGACTGTGGTACGTATCCATGTAAAATTCTTCTTGTTTATGTTACAGACCAAATACAACATTTTCTATCCCCTATTTTTGCAGCGTAACTGTTGCCAGGGGCAGGCAGAATCCATGTGCTTCTGCTCATCATTTCTGACTTGATTTATAAGGCTGCTGTAATTTCACAAAAAAAAAAAAAAAAAAAGTCTTTATGCAATCTAATCAGATTTCTGAAGGGGACACGTAGGCATGACATGCTAAATGACAGTATTATCACAAAACATTTCAGTTTATGTTGACAACCTGATTATATTTTCATTTGTGTCTCTGCAGTCAGTGCAGGAAGATTCTGTGTTCTATAGATGCGTGCTTATTCAGTGGGCTTCCTTGGATCTTATGCTGGTGTGATATTATCCAGAGCCAATTTCATTCTTGGAAAGCACCAAGGCGGGTCTCTCAACTCTTCCTTTCAAAGACTTGAAATGATGTAAACTTACCGATTCCTCTGAAGTTGATAAGGATTTATATTTTGTTTCTCTGACTTCTGAGAGAAGATTTTTTTTTTATATGCTAGACTATTAATATGTCATACGTAGGTGTGAGGAGTAAGTATACAATCCGTATTGTAGAGTGTTTCATATTAATTCATCTTTGTCAGTGGTAAGCATGACAGTGACGTATTACTAATAAAAGATATAAAAAGAAAACTGTACCATCTCACTGCATTATATTAATTATATTATTTTAAATTGTCTCTGGTATGGCAGCAGATGTGGGGACAGCTCCAGTATCTCAGGGTTCCACTCCCACCAGCTTATGAGCCCCCTGCATTCTTCCAGCTTGCTTCAGGATCTGGTATTGGCTTTGTTGAACATGAAACTGTTTAGCTAAATGGTGTTATTGTGTAATTTCTGGCAAAAAGTACTAGACTAAAGTGAGTGAAAATGGGAGAAAAGAAAGAGGGTCAAAGTGCTTGTAAGTCATGCTGTAAGAGCAGATAACCTGTCGTTCTCAAATCAGCCAGAAAAGCAATGCTGCTGTTAAAGATGACATGTGCTGACATCTGATTTACATCTAGCTTTTATGTTAGCTTTAGATCCTATGTATATATATCAAATGAAATATGAAATGTATGACTTCTCTGCTTGAGTTCATCTAAAGTTCAGTAAGATAGAAAGAGCTGTCACTTCATGAGGGTATTTTTCCATTCCAGAGATGTATGAGAGTATGTTGCATCTTTACCATACCTTCCTCAAAGGGGTAATCCCTGTGTTTCTTAAGTCTTTGTAGATATTCAGCTGACTTCTACATGTGTTCCCAAAACTTGTAGCTCTTCCTTTCTTGCCTGTTTCTCTACTCTTGCAAAACCAAAGCTGAGCTCTGAGAGAACAGGTGTCACTGGTAACAGCTCAGGGTAATGGAACCATTTGGAACTTCCTTGAGGGGAATGAGGAAGGATAGCAACAACACAGCAGTGTTAACATGGGGAATTATGTTTTTGAGTCTTGCTTGCTCCTGTAGCTTCATGTTTTTCTCAGATCTAACAAAATCATAAGCAAGTTTCAGGGGGCGTTTTGAGTGTCAATGGTTTGGGGTAATTCTCTTTGGCTGAGTTTTCTCTTTGCAGTAATTTCTGTTGGGAAATTCTCTCTTCTAAAGTGTTCTCATCAATAGAAAATTGTAAAATATTAGATATACATAATCTTGCATTACAATTGCACATAAAGAAATATTAGAGCGACATTATAACTTGAAATATAGCTACATGGGGAGTCAGAGATAACTGTGAAAAAGAGAGTAATATCTTTACATGCACAGAAATGTTTAAATGAGGTGTTTTCGAATTCAGCCTTCAGTTTTGCTTAGATATGAGAATTCCTTTGTCAGTCTTGTTTTGAGGAGTTATTCTCTGTCACTTCTCAGTTACAGCACTCTATACCCACATTTGCTGTCAGCTGTTTAGACCTTTGCAAATAGAAACTGGAAGCAATAAAGTATACTTTATTGCTATTTTTTGATGCTTTTATTTATTTACTTTTTAAGAAAGCAGAAAAAGATTAACTACTTTAAATGGAATACTGTGCAGTGGAACTTAAATTTCAGTAACACACCTGCAATCAAAGGTTTTTTGCAAAACATGGCTGACATACTGATGTTTAGATAGACTACTTTTTACTTTATTACTTAGAAATATGTGTCCTGCTCAAAGAAAAGCTAGAAAGATGTTGCCAAGACATAGTTCTGTATCTAATACTTCCCTGTATTTAATACATAGGCAGTCTTGACTCCCTTTCTTTTGTTGTTTTGAAGCCACATTTAGGTGTGTAGAGTTGCAAGGCTACCACAGTTAACACTGACTTAGAAGGTCTAGATTTAATTGTACTTGAAAAGAAATATAACTGTTAATAAATATCTTCTGGATTTAATTAACTTTGCAGATTGTTTAGTGATTTATTTTAACATATTGGGTTTGCAACTTAACGTGCTTTATTTGGCAAAGCCCAAAGAAAGCTACTAAAATTAATTGGAGGCTTGTTAGTTTCATGTTGTTGTGGTTTAACCCGCCAGGTGGCTCAGCACCACACGGTCATTCTCTCACTCCTCCATTCCCAGTGGGCTGGGGGAGTGAATAGAATAAGAAATACAATATAGAACTTGTAGCTTGAGATAAAACTATGTACAAAGTTAGAAGGGGGGGAAAAAAAAAAAGGATAATAACTATGACAAATATGTATGTATATTACAAGTGATGAACAAGAAATTGGTCAGCACTCTCTGACTGATGCCCAATTAAACTCCTGAGCAGTAGAAGGGGAAGAGATGAACTTCCACCCCCTTCATAACTCCTTCCACATGATGTCATGTTATGGAGTATCCTTTCATCCAGTTTAAGTCAGTTGTCATAATTCTGTTCCCTCCCAGCTCCTTTCCAAGTTGCAAAACTGATGCACATCAAATGCATTCAATTCCTCATTATATGTATGCTATTCAATATGCTATTCTGAGGGTAACACTACATCAGTAAATTTACTAGTGTCTAGTACAAGTTGATAGTTTCAAGTAGCTTTAGTAACTATACTGATAAGGAAAATATTACACGAACCATGGAATTTAGGTAATGGAAAGCTTAATCCAAAGGCATTTGTAAGTTTTGTTGGAACTCTAAAGGGATGTAGCTAAGCACTTTCCAACCATAGTTATGCTCAGAAACAGCCAAGAACCAATTCAGCTCTTAGACAAAGCTTCTGATGTGCTCTGATTTATTCTTTCTAATGTAACATTTACACTAGTTTCAAACCTAAAGAATAAAATGTGAACTATAAATTCCCAGACAGCTATTAAAGCAATTCTTGGGAAATTTTTGCATAAAGGGAAAAATGTATATATTATAATATTACTGCTATAGTAGTTAACTTTTATTTAATTCTTTTTAAAATGTTGAGATGATTAAATGGAAAATGGCCATGGAATTTGAAGTGATATAAAGATTTTATTTTTTTTTCCCCATTGTTTTTATGATATTTATCTACTTGCAAATGATGCATGCATTTCAATTTCATGGGAGTAAAAGCTTTATATGCAACAATCTATTGTAAGTCTTGGCCTGCAGGTAGTATATACAGGATAATTCTGTTAGATGAGTTTTATACAGAGTAGATGGTTTTGTCCCCTCTTAGCTGTCAAGCTTACATATTACCTATATGAATGAAAATCAAAACCTTTATAACTTTTCTCAGTGATTCCTTACTTTGTGCATATGTATGGCCTTCAGTGTTCAAATTTTCCATGAGAAGTCACCAGGCTGGCATTTGATGTCCACTGTGGGTGGTTCAAGTGTTTAACCTAATAGAAGAAACAAAAAAAATAGATTTACTAGACATTTAGGAAACATACTGGCTAAATCTGTAGTATTTTTCTTTACACTTTTCAGATAATTGTTTTCTGAATTTCTAAATGATACTTCATCAAACACAGGACTTCACACCTTAACTCAAAAAAAATAAAAAATAAAAAAGTGGTTATGCATTGTGTCAGAGAGGTGAAGTTGGCCTGGTTTGATGTAAAAAAGACCTCTTCTTTCTAGTTTGAAAGGAAAATTTTGTTACATTATATTGATCCCAAACTCACTGAACACAGATTATTTTTAAATTATAAAACTAATTTGTCATTCTCGAAATTCTTCTGTCTAAGCCCACATAGGTTAGGTGTTTATTAATCCCAATGTATTATGTACAGTTTACCAACACAGAGTTTAGGAATTATGGCTGAATTGTTCTTTGCATTGAATCATAGACAGTAATTAGACAATTGCTAGCTACTTCCTAGCTTACAATTTCTATCTTCCATGTATACGATTGATCAACATCAGTAATTAACAGTAGTTAATATTTGTACTAATAGTAACTCCTATAATAAACAAGATAAATCCGAGCAAGCAGGTGCTACATTACATCCAATCCTGTGGTCTCCATTTCTGCAGAGATGGAGCTTAAAGAGCTTTAAGAAATCTGAATAATTCATTTGTCTCCAGTAACAATGTGTGAAGGCAAGGATACTCTGCGGTTTCAGCAGCAGCAGCTTCAAAGCAGTATTAATGTTGGGTTTCACAGTAGAAATAGCCAGCTATGCTGAAGTCTGGTATTCTCTGCCTTTCAATCCTCCTGTCACAAGTTCCTGTGTTACCACAAAAACTGGCTACGCAGGTGTGCTGTGAAGCAAACTGGGAAACTGAAACTAATTCATCTTTTTTTTCTTCTAAGAGATAGAAAAGGAAAGAAAAACTGGCACCTTCTGAAACAACTGCAGCCCTGGTCTGAGTAGTAGCAGGAACTTTTCACGAGGGAAATTCTGTTGTTGCAGCTAAGAGAGCAGCACAGTGTCTGATTGAGTAGGATTAAGTTTCAGAGAGGGTGAGAAATAATTATGTCATCAACTGGTATTAATGCTGTCTGATATTTTATATATCATAAACTGGAATTTAAATCCTTCTGTAAACATCCAGAGAGATTGCTTACTGGTTATAACTTCCATTTGACAAGGGTAAGAAAGTATAAGTTACAAGATTTAAGTATCAGAAGCATTTTGCAGCTGCATCTAGAATAGTATATTTGAAGTTAAAAAATAGTTAAATGCTACAAATATGTTTCTCCTGACTCAAAGATATAACTGTGAATACTGTGATAACACTGTGAATAACTCTGCTGTTGCTGTTTAATAGTAAGACTTCTGTTAACACAGTCCAGCAGCAGGCTAGCTTCAGATGTGGTGTAGTACCAATAAAAGTGGTGATGAGTTATATCCTTCCAAGCTTCTCAGTTAAAAATGTTAGTATACTAAGTACCAGCAATGATTAGGTTTTATCATAAGGAAAAAGATTTTCAAAATCAAAAGCATATTCTTCAGTCATTAGAGCTTCAGCATCTTGACCAGTAGCTCCATTGCAATTATTAATATATCTGTGACCTACATAATCACTCAGAATTACATGTATGATCTGCATCAAGAAGAGGTAAGCTATAGTATGTTTCGGCAGAATTAATCATCCCGTGAGATATGGAGTTTCTACCATCTTTATCCTCCTGTACATCAGCCTACCAGGACAGTACAATAGGCATGTCGGAGCAAGGATAAACATACAGAAGAGCAGGCATAAAATGAAACATATTAGCCAAAGACAGTTCTAGTTCAGAAAAAAAAAAAAAAAGCATTCCACAATTTGTGGTAGAGGTTGCCTACCAGAAGTCAACATCGAACATATAGCTTCTAGAGAGCCAAGGAAGAATGCTGCATGAAACATGAAAGAGAAGATTAGTTAGAGACTGCTGTAGTGGAGTAAGGACAGGATGCTAAGTCAGGTTGTGTCAGTGTGGTGTATTTCTCAGGTTTGTTTCATTACTTTGCTGTGATCTGATCTGTACAGCATTTGCACACTGATCCTTCTTCAAAAAGCAAGTTACACACATTTTATCACTCCAAAGTACAATTCAGTCTGTTTTTCTGTGGACAAAATTCAGAATCTGTTGCTTATAGTCACATCTTCCATTCTGCAGCGCTGCAATAAGAGACCCAAAGCTGCTCACTTCTAGAATCACAGCAGGCATTTGACCTGTTTAGGATTTGGGAAAAGGCATGATGATATTTTCCTAAAATACTCCTTGGCATTCACCCAGTGCGCTGGAATATAGAGGGATTTAATATGAGCAGAAGAATTATCTTTTACCTCTAAACATTTTTATAGCTGCAACTCTTAAAATGACACCCCTTTTGAATCCCACATTAAAACACATTAAATAGGGAGAGCAGTTCACCTGAAAACTTCCAAAAAGAAGTCTTCTGTTTGAAGTTCTACAAAAATGTTTGAAAAAGATTGAAACGTTGATGCTAGGAATTAAATATCATTTCTTTTTTATCAAAATCAGTCATAGCAATAGCATCAACTGATACTATTGACTGATAAATAACATCATAGCAATTTCCTTCTCAAAACACTCCTTGAATATTATATCCTACTCACTTTTGAGAAGAAAAGGGAAGAATGTTGCTGTTTTGGCTTTACGACAATACGCTAATTCCCACCTGCTGATCACTAAGTTTGGAGTCAGGATCCTCATGGAGGACACCTACTTGCTCGGAATTTGCTGCAAAACATAATCAGAATAAAAAGCACAAAATTGCAGAGAGAAAATGTTGTGTATGGTATGAAAATACATTTCTTAACAAAGGTTCAAGCAAACCTGTATAACTAGGTGTGTATGTAATTGTTTCATTTGTGGTGGGTACTTCTGAGAATAGCAACCATGTTTTGTCTTGTGTGGTATTGGCTCCTGTATAAAAATTAATAACTTTTTCTACTTTTTTCTTTAGTAAATATAGAAAGTACTTTTTTTTCCATTTCTTTTCTTTTCTTTTTTTTTTAATTTCTATTATGACTTCTTATCCTGTGAAAGAAAAAAAAATCCTTCAAAATTGCATTTTAAATCTCTTATCAAGTACATTGCTCTGTATTTCAGACTGCCATAGCTCATTAACTTAATTGGTAATAGTATCCTTTCATCTTATCTTGTAAGAACTGAAAAGATATTTGTTAATATAGAAAACTATTCTTTAAGCTGACAGTGTTTAATGACCACACCAGGGATACTGGGAACAGGAAAGATTCCAAAGAAGTCATCATTCTTTGTAGGAAAATGCTTTGTAAATCATTGGGTATACTACTTTTTGTTAGATAAAATGTAAAGTCATAAAACCTCATTGGATCAAAAATTTTCCCTGCTTTGAGGGCAAAACTTTCAAAGAGTTAGTTATCTGATTTTTTTTTTTTTTAATTATTATTATTATTCATTTATTTTTTTTACAAGGGTCTGTTGATTCCATAACCATACTTGGCTTATACAGTGTCTTTTCCTTTGAATCTCTGTGTATCTCTGTAATGCACTAATTACTCAAGGCAAAACACACTCAGACTACTTTTCTTTCTGCCAAAAGAGAGTTTCTCTGTTCATCTCCTCTAGCTTTTGAGGCAACAGCACTACTTTAATCTGGATGTACTCTAGCCAATAGAGAGAGGGAAGGTGTAAGAGCAACCAACAGA
This sequence comes from Odontophorus gujanensis, assembly GCA_013399175.1. Classification (NCBI taxonomy): domain Eukaryota; kingdom Metazoa; phylum Chordata; class Aves; order Galliformes; family Odontophoridae; genus Odontophorus; species Odontophorus gujanensis. The sequence continues at coordinate 81,614 of VXAB01004173.1, read as the reverse complement.
TGCTTCCGCTCAACACTTGAATATTAAAATGTGTTCTTACCTGCTTGCAAACTAGGTAGGAGATTTCTCTAGCAGTCCAGATTTGTATATGCAGGCACAAGTGAAAGAAAATACATCTATTAGTTTTGTAAAGTGAAACAGAAAACTAGGGCAATGGAAAGAGAAATCTTCCAGCAATTCACAAATGTCTCAGAATTAAGCTACATGTATCTTACTGCGGTAAGAAGCAATTGGCATTTGTTACTGTAGAACTAAGTAACAGATTGCAAGATGCAAAAGAAATACATTTGTATTTTCCTTGCTAAAATATTCAGATTTTGTTAGCGAGCATGCTGTCCATCATTAGATACCTGCTCATTTTTATATCTTACTGCAAATGGTCTTGCTAAATCACTTGAACAGGATAAAGCTCTGCAGTGATTGCCAGCTATTCTGTCACATCAGAGATTTCCTACTACNCTCCGTGTCAGTTTCCCTCTCCCCTTTTTTTTTTTTTTTTTTTTTTTCCTTCTTCTTGGATGACAATCACAGGGTGAAAATGGCAAGTTCATGTGAGATGTTTTCTAACATCTGGTTCATTATGAGCTCCTTAGGCACTTGGGCTAAAATTCTGGAAGAGCTTCTGAGCTCCTCACATAATGAGGTGACTTCCTGGCATCTTACATGCAGCTTCCCCTCCAAATGTCCTTTGGATGGGATTTGCACATTACATCTTGCTGCTGAGTTTACAGACACAGGCACTCTGAATAAGAATGTTTACCTATAAATACAACTGAGCCACACTGAAATGTTTTCATTTCATAGTAAAGTTTCCACTTCAAGTAAATATGACGCTTAATTTTCAGGATTGACATTTTTCAGTCCAGAAAGTAAATAATGCTAACAGTGAACTCTAAAATAGGATGTACATCTTTTTGTTCATTTAATTAAACTAATGTTGTCTAACCACAAAAGTAAACTTAACAGTTATTCGTAAAATACTTGCCTTCTGCTTTTTGTCATTGATTCTTAGATAGGCAAGATTGTAGTTTTGTTTGCTACTTGCTGGAAAAAAAAACATCCAAACAAAAGATGACACTTGAGGAATTGTAGATATCATATTAATATATGTTGAAAAAATATGATTATGATAGAAAAATGTCTGTCTTGATCATATACTCCCCAAGATGCATTTGCTTTATGTTTTTTCTGTATCCAAAGGTTTTCTGCCTAAACCAATGCCTGTTAATAGCTAAAACTCTCTCTCAAAAAAAAATAAAATAAAATAAAATAGAATTCAATTTCAGTAAGAACCGGAATACTTAAGTGGACTGGTCTCCATTTGAAGGAGCGACAAGACTATGAGACAGTCTGGACTCTATGGATTTCTTTACTAATAACATGAACTGAAAGTAATCTTTAAAGTGTTAACATTAACAGTACATTGATGTAGAAATGCATTCCTGTAAAAAGGGCTANGTCTCCATTTGAAGGAGCGACAAGACTATGAGACAGTCTGGACTCTATGGATTTCTTTACTAATAACATGAACTGAAAGTAATCTTTAAAGTGTTAACATTAACAGTACATTGATGTAGAAATACATTCCTGTAAAAAGGGCTATTTTGCCTTTTTTTTTTTTTTTTAATGTCAGAAAGAAAATGAGAAAATTTACATATAATGAATTAGGAGAAAATAGATTGTTCTTTAAATATTTTTTTCCTACCTGCTGAAGTGCTTGAATATGAATATACACCAACCTGATGCAGGAATTTGCTGTTCTGTCATTTTTCAACAAGTAAAATAACTTCTATTTGGTAGCAAATGATTTTTCATTATTAAATTCTTACAATATTTCACTTACAATTTTCTCTACTCAGGTGTAAATAATGCTTCTCAGAATCAGTTGAGGTATAGTCAAGTGATTTCTTATTAGAATCTCTCTGTAATTTTGGCACTTTACAACATCTCTTATCAACTGTTCTGAGATTACTTAAAACCAGAAGGCTGTTACTTATTTATTTTTTTCTTTGTATTTTCTAAGTTCAGGAAAGTGAGCAAGCAGAACATTTCCTTTCTTTTGAGTAGAGGAAGCTTGAATTGCCTTTTGGACCACCAATTGCTGTCCTTTTCCCAGGAAAATGCATTATTAGTTTTGGTTTTGAAGTCACCTTTTTGTTTTGTTTTCTTTTTTGCTAGAGCACTAAAGAGATTTAAGAAGGAAAGATCAGCCTTTGATGCATCCCCTTACACTTCCTTTGAGAACTCGGACAAATTATTGTGTTATCTCTTTGTGTCTGTTTTCAATATGCATAATAATAATAACATAGGTCTTGTTCATACCTGTACTATATTGCTTAATTTGTTTGTATATCTATAAAGCATTCAAATACTCTAATGAGTACTTCAGGAATAATTACATAACCAACAAAGAAAAAACAACAAATGACTGTCTTTTTTGTATAGTTCTTTTCTTGTATGTAACTACGCAGAGTTTGATGGTTTTTGGTTGCTTGTTTGTTTCTTTATTTACTTTTACTATTTTAACTTTATCTATATCCTGAAGTTCTTGATGTTACATATTTGCAAAAAGGTTTTTAGGACCTTTTATCTTTTGACTTGAATTGTTGAGTAAATGAGGTTGTAAAATTAGTCGGTAGATACAATCATTCTGGTTTCAGGGAACTTTAGCAGTTCTCTGGAAGGGAAAAACAAAAACAAAAACAAAAACAAAAACAGAACAATAACAAGAAAACAAAATGAAACAGAAGTTTAGTTTCCATTGGTGAATGAGATACAGCTTAACATATCTTTCTGATTCAGCTTGGGATCACTGTGTTCTGGAATGTGCAACCCCAGGCTGTGTAAGTTTTCCCATCTTATTAATTCTTATGGGAATGTTTTTAAACTGATAATTGAGTTAGAGACTGTATAGCCCACTTGTTCCTTTAACCATCAAGTAGGAGGAGAATGTATAAGTCACATAAAAAACAATAAGTGTAGATGGATGCTTGCATTTCTGGGAGCTTTCATTACTGGACCCTTACTGTTAGGCATAGAGGGTCCTCTTACTCTACCTTCTTTTCTTTAAAAGTACACACAGGGATTCTTCTAAGTTTCTGCCTTTTAAAAATCAAGTTTATCTATAAAATATAATAATTTTTGAGGCATCATGACACTTTGCATAATTTCACACCCAGTTGTTCCTTCTCCTCACTGGGCAGAGAAAGAGTTGGTTTTATGTTCTGTAATCACACATGTAGTGGGGTCTTGGCAATGTCACTTGCTGGAAATTACATGACAGGGAAGGAATTTTTGTGATTGAATTTATTTAACTGCTGAGAGGTAAGAATACTAAAAGCCTTCAAAATTACAATTAAAATAGAACAACCTATTGTTTGAAAATATATTCCCATTTAATTAGATCCCTTGTAAGATAACTGTACTACTCAAAGGAACAGATGAAATCAAGTGAAACAGCTTCATCAGTGCTTTACCACCTTTACCACAAAAGGACAAATATTGAGAAATCAGTGATGCTTACTTCTCTTTTATTCTTTCTGTCACTTCAAGGGAGTTGATTCTGGAATTTTTTTCACTGACTGAATGTAGATCAAGATTGACCTGATACTTAGAATGGAAAAAAAACATATACAGACAATTTGCTTTTTAAAAAGATGAATAACTTTATGAAAAGGATATCAATCAGTGATGAAGCAACTTGTCTTTCTGTCTGTCTAGATGGCAACCCTGTTTAAAAATAGGAAAGTAAGAATTACTGCCTTAGCACCTGTTGAAGCTGAGCTATGTTTAGAGGAGGAAAAGATGTCCACAGGACCACTGAAACTCCTGTGATGATAGACACAATCACACAATCACAGAACTGTAGGGTTTGGAAGGGACCTTTAGAGATCATCAAGTCCAACCACCCTACCAAAGCAACTCCCTAGCCCAGGTTGCACAGGTAGGCGTCCAGGTGGGTCTTGAACGTCTCCAGAGAAGGAGACTCCACCACCTCTCTGTGCAGCCTGTGCCAGTGCTCCGTCACTGCACTGTGAAGAAGTTCCCACACACATTTGTACAGAATTTCCTATGCTTCAGTTTGTGACCATTTCCCCTCGTCCTATCACCACACACTGCTGAGAAGAGTCCAGCCTCATCCCTTTGCCTCCCGCTCCTTAGATATTTATAGATGTGGATGAGATCCCCTCTGAGTCTTTTTTCAAGACTGAACAGATCCAGGTCTTTCAGCATTTCCTCATAAGGGAGATGTTCCATGCCCTTCATCTTTGTGGCCCTCTGCTGGACTCTTTCAATGAGATTCCTGACTATAGTACCGTGTATAGTGTTGTGTGGGTGGTATTGTAGCTTTCTGCTCTCACAAAAGGTTTTCAATACAGTGACAGTCTCTTTCATTAAGCATGTCATTAAGCAGTGTCATTAAGCAGTGTATCACCTTTGGAACTAGAAGAGAAGTTGGAGTAAAGGTGCAGAGTAATGCCTTGCTCATCCCTGCTTCAAGTCTTGATTTAACAATATTTTGTAGTATTCCTAGAGCTATGAGTCATGAAACCAACTGACTTCTCAGTTGGCATATGTTTATAAAGGTTAGGGGAGGAGGGAGGAAAACATGGAATAGAAATACTTTGTATATGACATCAAACTCCTTTTTACATTGCACATTCTTAATGCTTAGATTTCCTTTCAGAAATGTCATTTTAAAAATAGTCAAATCAAGAAGAAATGTAGAAATTACTGAATTAACTGTGTTGCTGTGCCAGACTTGATTTACACACTAGAAGTTAAGTTTAGTAGTCAGAAGATTTTAGACCATTTTCAGACTGTTGTGAAGAGGATAGTATTTGCTGGTTTGGAAAATCTTCAGATCTTGACCATATCAATTCTTAATGGAAGAAAAGGAAGGATTTCTATTCAGGCTCTTGGCTTAGTTTTGGGTGGAATCCATCTTGCCCAAAGTTATCTGTCAATATGTTGAATGTTTATCTAAATTAGCCGCTGGGCTTTTTCCTATGGTCATGGACAGAGACTGCTGCAAGGGGTGATTCAGTAAGACAAAAAATAGTTGTTATATAGTATCAGTAGCTCCCCTAAGGATTTCTGAGGTCACAGGGAAACTGAACCAGAGGGAATTTGCTGAAGAAAAAGATACAGCGTTTTAAGAATTGATGCAGTTATCCTTTTTGTAACACTGGAGGGTTGTAATTCCTCCTGAAGTGAATTCACTCAGAAGTTACCCTTATTGACCCATTTTCTGTGAGAGGAAAAAAAAAAAACAACCTCACACACACAAGTTCTGTTGGGTATTCTGTATTGGCATCTCATTATACTAATGCATGACTGCTATTTGAGCTCAGCCTTGAGGTTTTAACTCCAGCTTGACATTTTTCTACTGAATTTAGAAAAATAGCTGCACTTTATATCTCATTTTCTGTAATGTCAGCAAGGTGCGTAATTTCTGTAATTTCACTGTTAGCTTGTAATAAATCAGGATCTTCCTTGTCTCATGAACCCATGAAAATGATCATAGAATTTTTGTCTGTACACTCTTTATTAAGTAATTTAAAATCTTATCCCAGTGAGAGCCCTTGGTTGGGCTGAATGCATGCTAATGTTGTGTTGCCTTCCAGAGGCAGCCTTTGTAAGGCAGCGCTGCTGATGATCTTAATTGTCTCAATATATCTTGGTGTGCTTTAATGCCTTTAAATTAATAATGCAATTTAATACCGTTATTAAGTCTTGAATTGCATTACTTCAGCAGAAACATAAAACTAATGTGATTGTGTACCATAGGGATGGAAGCACCTGTGTTTTTAAAGGCTTGTCCCCCACAGGTTGGCAAAATATTTTGTTCATATACTTCTGGGGGCCACTGAAGACCTCACATTTAACTTATGACTCACAGTGAAAGGTCAAAAGCCACAATTACACAATGCCTTATGAACAGAGTATAAGAAATAAAGGTCATTGCCAATAGGTTAGGTGCCTGTGGAAGCAATAAATATGTTAAACAAAACATAATTTTAGGTAAAGTGGTATACCCCAGATTACATGAAAAAATGCAATAATAAACTGAATTAAAATCAATAGTTTCCGTTAATCTGTCCTGGGGATTTTTCTGCTTACCTTCAAGTTTGGTTATTTTTTTGTACAGAGCTTTCCTTATTGTGTAGAATTTAAAAACCTAAATGAATATTTTAATATTGGTGTCAGCTATGTTACTTTCTGATTGATCTAGTACAGACAGAGAAAAAAAAATCTAAATAATCTTCAGATATATAATCTACAAAACAAACCATCAAACAAAAAAAGTAACAGCATGATTTTCTTTGCTTCTGAAGGCACCACCATGAAAATTGTATATGTGGAAAAGACAGAATTGTTATGCTCTGCGGCACATTGCTTCTGCACTGAGTGTTGCATACATTTATATGCAAACAATGCTACCACTGTTTGATTCAAGTTGAAATAGAGAAATAAATATATGTAAGTTAAGTGCATGGCTACCTCAGCTAGAAAATGCTGTTGGGGTTACTGTCAAAGGAAAAATGTATTTCTACATTTTGTCTAAATGATAGCATTGCCATTACTAAAATGATGTGTAAAATCATGGAATAGCAAAGCAGTACTGCAACAAAGGAGTGATTATCATGAATCAACCAGAAGTGGATTTTCTCATGATATTACCTGTGAAAAGCAAAGCATTCATCTGGTGTGTGTAGCTTCTGGTCTTATCCTGTTATAAATCATTCACTTCTTTCCATAGGTAGTGTATAGTGTATAGTTCTCATTAGAGTTAAATCTCATATATCACCAACTGAGTTTATATACTTCTGGAGTC
>VXAB01004173.1:0-74684 GCA_013399175.1 Odontophorus gujanensis | reverse complement strand
TCATGAAACCAACTGACTTCTCAGTTGGCATATGTTTATAAAGGTTAGGGGAGGAGGGAGGAAAACATGGAATAGAAATACTTTGTATATGACATCAAACTCTTTTTTACATTGCACATTCTTAATGCTTAGATTTCCTTTCAGAAATGTCATTTTAAAAATAGTCAAATCAAGAAGAAATGTAGAAATTACTGAATTAACTGTGTTGCTGTGCCAGACTTGATTTACACACTAGAAGTTAAGTTTAGTAGTCAGAAGATTTTAGACCATTTTCAGACTGTTGTGAAGAGGATAGTATTTGCTGGTTTGGAAAATCTTCAGATCTTGACCATATCAATTCTTAATGGAAGAAAAGGAAGGATTTCTATTCAGGCTCTTGGCTTAGTTTTGGGTGGAATCCATCTTGCCCAAAGTTATCTGTCAATATGTTGAATGTTTATCTAAATTAGCCGCTGGGCTTTTTCCTATGGTCATGGACAGAGACTGCTGCAAGGGGTGATTCAGTAAGACAAAAAATAGTTGTTATATAGTATCAGTAGCTCCCCTAAGGATTTCTGAGGTCACAGGGAAACTGAACCAGAGGGAATTTGCTGAAGAAAAAGATACAGCGTTTTAAGAATTGATGCAGTTATCCTTTTTGTAACACTGGAGGGTTGTAATTCCTCCTGAAGTGAATTCACTCAGAAGTTACCCTTATTGACCCATTTTCTGTGAGAGGAAAAAAAAAACAACCTCACACACACAAGTTCTGTTGGGTATTCTGTATTGGCATCTCATTATACTAATGCATGACTGCTATTTGAGCTCAGCCTTGAGGTTTTAACTCCAGCTTGACATTTTTCTACTGAATTTAGAAAAATAGCTGCACTTTATATCTCATTTTCTGTAATGTCAGCAAGGTGCGTAATTTCTGTAATTTCACTGTTAGCTTGTAATAAATCAGGATCTTCCTTGTCTCATGAACCCATGAAAATGATCATAGAATTTTTGTCTGTACACTCTTTATTAAGTAATTTAAAATCTTATCCCAGTGAGAGCCCTTGGTTGGGCTGAATGCATGCTAATGTTGTGTTGCCTTCCAGAGGCAGCCTTTGTAAGGCAGCGCTGCTGATGATCTTAATTGTCTCAATATATCTTGGTGTGCTTTAATGCCTTTAAATTAATAATGCAATTTAATACCGTTATTAAGTCTTGAATTGCATTACTTCAGCAGAAACATAAAACTAATGTGATTGTGTACCATAGGGATGGAAGCACCTGTGTTTTTAAAGGCTTGTCCCCCACAGGTTGGCAAAATATTTTGTTCATATACTTCTGGGGGCCACTGAAGACCTCACATTTAACTTATGACTCACAGTGAAAGGTCAAAAGCCACAATTACACAATGTCTTATGAACAGAGTATAAGAAATAAAGGTCATTGCCAATAGGTTAGGTGCCTGTGGAAGCAATAAATATGTTAAACAAAACATAATTTTAGGTAAAGTGGTATACCCCAGATTACATGAAAAAATGCAATAATAAACTGAATTAAAATCAATAGTTTCCGTTAATCTGTCCTGGGGATTTTTCTTCTTACCTTCAAGTTTGGTTATTTTTTTGTACAGAGCTTTCCTTATTGTGTAGAATTTAAAAACCTAAATGAATATTTTAATATCGGTGTCAGCTATGTTACTTTCTGATTGATCTAGTACAGACAGAGAAAAAAAAATCTAAATAATCTTCAGATATATAATCTACAAAACAAACCATCAAACAAAAAAAGTAACAGCATGATTTTCTTTGCTTCTGAAGGCACCACCATGAAAATTGTATATGTGGAAAAGACAGAATTGTTATGCTCTGCGGCACATTGCTTCTGCACTGAGTGTTGCATACATTTATATGCAAACAATGCTACCACTGTTTGATTCAAGTTGAAATAGAGAAATAAATATATGTAAGTTAAGTGCATGGCTACCTCAGCTAGAAAATGCTGTTGGGGTTACTGTCAAAGGAAAAATGTATTTCTACATTTTGTCTAAATGATAGCATTGCCATTACTAAAATGATGTGTAAAATCATGGAATAGCAAAGCAGTACTGCAACAAAGGAGTGATTATCATGAATCAACCAGAAGTGGATTTTCTCATGATATTACCTGTGAAAAGCAAAGCATTCATCTGGTGTGTGTAGCTTCTGGTCTTATCCTGTTATAAATCATTCACTTCTTTCCATAGGTAGTGTATAGTGTATAGTTCTCATTAGAGTTAAATCTCATATATCACCAACTGAGTTTATATACTTCTGGAGTCATTTACAGTATTTTGCTCATATTAATTCATCTGTGTAAATATGTATATACAAGTGTTACCACTCTGAACAATAATCAGATACTAGTTTTTTTTGTTTTTGTTTTTGTTTTTCCAGCACTCAGATTTAGCAAATAAATACGTATTGCCTGAGCAGAAGAGTTAAACCAGAAAGGAAGACCATTGGCTTACTTTACCTCCATTGTTTTCTAGTTTTAATGAAGTGTTGTCATTGGGATGCCATAGTGTGCTTTGTAACTTTATGAAGCTAATTGGTTGGTTGAATTTTGAATTTACTGACAGAACATGAAACTACACAAGGGTTTCCAGTTAGTATTGTTTTCTTTACAAAATGTCAGTATATCTCAAGTTAGTATGCAACAATATATATGTTGTATTATACATTCTATCAGAACATACAAAATCCCTTGCAGATGGTATATTATACAGGAATGGTGTNATATTTATATATATATATATATATATAGAAGAAACTATTGGTAGTTAAAAAATAACAATAATAGAAACCCCTCTTTAAATATTTCTTCCCACACAGCATTTTTTATTATTGTTTCTCCTACTTTCTCTTCCCCAGCTTTTTCTTTCTACGCGCATTCACAGAATCACTGAATTGCAGAGGGAACTGAAGGGACCTGTGGATCCAGTCTAGTCCAACGCACTGCTAAGCAGGTTTCCTTCAGTAGATTGCAAAGTGTCCAGGCAGGTTGTGCTGAGAAACGTGGTTTAGCAAGAATGATTGGTGACGGGTGGATGGTTGGACTGGATGATCTTGTAGATTTTTTCCAACCTTGGTGACTCTATGAATACCTCCTGAGAAGGAGATTCCACAAACTCTCTGAGCAGCCTGTTCCAGTGCTCTGTATCCCTCAAAGAAAAAAGTTAATATAATAAAAGTTATTATATTATGGAAATTCCTGGATTCTGGTTTGTGCCTATTACTCTCCCAAGTCCTGTCAGTGTACATTGCCAAAAAGAGCCTGGCCCCAAAACCCTTGACTCCCACATCTTAGATATTTATAGGTATTGATAAGATTTCCTCTCAGTCTTCTCTAGGCTGAACAGTTCCAGATCTGTCAAATGTTCTGCATATGGGATATGTACCAGGCATCTAACAATCTTTGAATGGCAGTACACAGACTTCTTGTGCATCAGTCACTCCTTCCAGCTTTGTGTCATCAGCAAACTTGCCGAGGGTATGTTCTGTCCCTGCACTCAGGCCATTTATGAGGGTGTTGAACAAGACCAGACTCAGCACTGACCACTGGGAAATGCCACTAGCTACAGGCCTCCAGCTCAATTCTGTTTGTTGGTCACAACCCGTTCAAGATGTTAAGAGGGAAAAGTAATAGCTGAACTGTTTTTTTCTAATGCTAATTTTGTGTATGCTAATTCAGTGACAAATTTACCAAAAACTTTGGATTTGGTTGCCTAGAAAGCTGCAATACAAGTGATCTACAGTAGAGATACTGGCAGATGTTCAGACGTTATTAGAGGCATGTTATGGTACCAAGGATTACCAACGACTTGCTCTCAGTCAGGGCTGGGAGCATGTCCTTGCAGCTGCTTCTTCCCATTTGTACTCACCAGCCCTGGTGCCTGTATGGTTGTTCACTGTGACAGCAGTAAATTGCATTTTTATCCACGAGAAATTTTAGTTAGAAGTCAAAATTAACACCTTCGCCTACATTGGTGTGTGTTATATTACATATAGCTGTAATCTTTAACTGATATTTAACTGTTTGTACTGGAACTTATGTCGGCTGCACTCTGAGACCCTAAACCAGCAACCTGTTCCTTTGGATGTTAGCATTAAAGAGCAGTGACTGTCAAATCACCTAAAATAGCCTTTCCTGGATAGTGGGAGGATAAAAATGAAACCTCAGTTTGTGTTAAAAACCAATTAGTTATGAGTCATACCATATGGGCCCATAACATGTGAGAGGTAATTTTGAGCCTCAGCCACCCAAAGAGCAGCCATCCTATGCTGCATTTTGTGGGAGGCTTGAGTCAGTCCATAGCCCCTTGCTGCTGCTCTTTATTCCTTGCACTAATTTTCTGCTTCAGTGTAGGCTCCCCTTGGGTTACAACTCCTTCAGGAAATATCCACCTGCTCTTGGTAGGTCTGCCACACACTATTTTGCCCTTTACATTTCCTCAGAGGCAGCATCACGTTGGCTGTCAGACCCAGCCCTGTGCTGAGGTGCATCTNATGTGGTTGTTTCAGAAGCTGAGCAAGCTGTTGACATATACACCTACATTAGCCTAATTGTTACCTAAGTTAGCTGTATCAGCCACTAATCATTCTGCAGCTATAATTCCCTGAAAGGTACTTTGTACAACATAGTGGAGATAGGTAGCTTGTTTATTATTTTGCTTTGGTAAGAAGACAGTTATTTTACAGACAGTTCTTATTTTAATACTGAGATATATATATAATATATATATATAATATTTATATATATATATATATATATAGAAGAAACTATTGGTAGTTAAAAAATAACAATAATAGAAACCCCTCTTTAAATATTTCTTCCCACACAGCATTTTTTATTATTGTTTCTCCTACTTTCTCTTCCCCAGCTTTTTCTTTCTACGCGCATTCACAGAATCACTGAATTGCAGAGGGAACTGAAGGGACCTGTGGATCCAGTCTAGTCCAACGCACTGCTAAGCAGGTTTCCTTCAGTAGATTGCAAAGTGTCCAGGCAGGTTGTGCTGAGAAACGTGGTTTAGCAAGAATGATTGGTGACGGGTGGATGGTTGGACTGGATGATCTTGTAGATTTTTTCCAACCTTGGTGACTCTATGAATACCTCCTGAGAAGGAGATTCCACAAACTCTCTGAGCAGCCTGTTCCAGTGCTCTGTATCCCTCAAAGAAAAAAGTTAATATAATAAAAGTTATTATATTATGGAAATTCCTGGATTCTGGTTTGTGCCTATTACTCTCCCAAGTCCTGTCAGTGTACATTGCCAAAAAGAGCCTGGCCCCAAAACCCTTGACTCCCACATCTTAGATATTTATAGGTATTGATAAGATTTCCTCTCAGTCTTCTCTAGGCTGAACAGTTCCAGATCTGTCAAATGTTCTGCATATGGGATATGTACCAGGCATCTAACAATCTTTGAATGGCAGTACACAGACTTCTTGTGCATCAGTCACTCCTTCCAGCTTTGTGTCATCAGCAAACTTGCCGAGGGTATGTTCTGTCCCTGCACTCAGGCCATTTATGAGGGTGTTGAACAAGACCAGACTCAGCACTGACCACTGGGAAATGCCACTAGCTACAGGCCTCCAGCTCAATTCTGTTTGTTGGTCACAACCCGTTCAAGATGTTAAGAGGGAAAAGTAATAGCTGAACTGTTTTTTTCTAATGCTAATTTTGTGTATGCTAATTCAGTGACAAATTTACCAAAAACTTTGGATTTGGTTGCCTANTTTTGTCTAAATGATAGCATTGCCATTACTAAAATGATGTGTAAAATCATGGAATAGCAAAGCAGTACTGCAACAAAGGAGTGATTATCATGAATCAACCAGAAGTGGATTTTCTCATGATATTACCTGTGAAAAGCAAAGCATTCATCTGGTGTGTGTAGCTTCTGGTCTTATCCTGTTATAAATCATTCACTTCTTTCCATAGGTAGTGTATAGTGTATAGTTCTCATTAGAGTTAAATCTCATATATCACCAACTGAGTTTATATACTTCTGGAGTCATTTACAGTATTTTGCTCATATTAATTCATCTGTGTAAATATGTATATACAAGTGTTACCACTCTGAACAATAATCAGATACTAGTTTTTTTTGTTTTTGTTTTTGTTTTTCCAGCACTCAGATTTAGCAAATAAATACGTATTGCCTGAGCAGAAGAGTTAAACCAGAAAGGAAGACCATTGGCTTACTTTACCTCCATTGTTTTCTAGTTTTAATGAAGTGTTGTCATTGGGATGCCATAGTGTGCTTTGTAACTTTATGAAGCTAATTGGTTGGTTGAATTTTGAATTTACTGACAGAACATGAAACTACACAAGGGTTTCCAGTTAGTATTGTTTTCTTTACAAAATGTCAGTATATCTCAAGTTAGTATGCAACAATATATATGTTGTATTATACATTCTATCAGAACATACAAAATCCCTTGCAGATGGTATATTATACAGGAATGGTGTTGTATGTACAATATGATTTCTTTCTGTTCACATTACTTTAAATTCTGGTTGTTTTTGTCTCGTGGAGTTATAAAAATGAAGAAATAATCCTAACTTCTCCTTTTTAATATTGTTCTTACTGTCGATACAATTTTCAGACTGTCGGAGGTAGTAACTGTTGCTTTCTTACCTGCAGTTGCAAAGCAAGACAGTGTTCTGGAGAGCAAACTATGTGTAGATGATATGTGCCCCCTAGAGGTCGGCAGGCATCAAAACATTCTTCGTTTTGCCCCTGCCATCAAACTGACATAAATGATGAAGCCTGGGCAGACTTCTAGAGCAAAGGGACACTGCCAGTGGATAAAGAACTCATAACTTTAATTCCATATTTATAACACAGTAAATNAGTTTTTTTTTTTTTTTTTTTTTTTTTTTTTTTTTTTTTTTTTTTTTTTATTATGTGTCTCTGACATTAATGTGGTTGTTTCAGAAGCTGAGCAAGCTGTTGACATATACACCTACATTAGCCTAATTGTTACCTAAGTTAGCTGTATCAGCCACTAATCATTCTGCAGCTATAATTCCCTGAAAGGTACTTTGTACAACATAGTGGAGATAGGTAGCTTGTTTATTATTTTGCTTTGGTAAGAAGACAGTTATTTTACAGACAGTTCTTATTTTAATACTGAGATATATATATAATATATATATATAATATTTATATATATATATATATATATAGAAGAAACTATTGGTAGTTAAAAAATAACAATAATAGAAACCCCTCTTTAAATATTTCTTCCCACACAGCATTTTTTATTATTGTTTCTCCTACTTTCTCTTCCCCAGCTTTTTCTTTCTACGCGCATTCACAGAATCACTGAATTGCAGAGGGAACTGAAGGGACCTGTGGATCCAGTCTAGTCCAACGCACTGCTAAGCAGGTTTCCTTCAGTAGATTGCAAAGTGTCCAGGCAGGTTGTGCTGAGAAACGTGGTTTAGCAAGAATGATTGGTGACGGGTGGATGGTTGGACTGGATGATCTTGTAGATTTTTTCCAACCTTGGTGACTCTATGAATACCTCCTGAGAAGGAGATTCCACAAACTCTCTGAGCAGCCTGTTCCAGTGCTCTGTATCCCTCAAAGAAAAAAGTTAATATAATAAAAGTTATTATATTATGGAAATTCCTGGATTCTGGTTTGTGCCTATTACTCTCCCAAGTCCTGTCAGTGTACATTGCCAAAAAGAGCCTGGCCCCAAAACCCTTGACTCCCACATCTTAGATATTTATAGGTATTGATAAGATTTCCTCTCAGTCTTCTCTAGGCTGAACAGTTCCAGATCTGTCAAATGTTCTGCATATGGGATATGTACCAGGCATCTAACAATCTTTGAATGGCAGTACACAGACTTCTTGTGCATCAGTCACTCCTTCCAGCTTTGTGTCATCAGCAAACTTGCCGAGGGTATGTTCTGTCCCTGCACTCAGGCCATTTATGAGGGTGTTGAACAAGACCAAACTCAGCACTGACCACTGGGAAATGCCACTAGCTACAGGCCTCCAGCTCAATTCTGTTTGTTGGTCACAACCCGTTCAAGATGTTAAGAGGGAAAAGTAATAGCTGAACTGTTTTTTTCTAATGCTAATTTTGTGTATGCTAATTCAGTGACAAATTTACCAAAAACTTTGGATTTGGTTGCCTAGAAAGCTGCAATACAAGTGATCTACAGTAGAGATACTGGCAGATGTTCAGACGTTATTAGAGGCATGTTATGGTACCAAGGATTACCAACGACTTGCTCTCAGTCAGGGCTGGGAGCATGTCCTTGCAGCTGCTTCTTCCCATTTGTACTCACCAGCCCTGGTGCCTGTATGGTTGTTCACTGTGACAGCAGTAAATTGCATTTTTATCCACGAGAAATTTTAGTTAGAAGTCAAAATTAACACCTTCGCCTACATTGGTGTGTGTTATATTACATATAGCTGTAATCTTTAACTGATATTTAACTGTTTGTACTGGAACTTATGTCGGCTGCACTCTGAGACCCTAAACCAGCAACCTGTTCCTTTGGATGTTAGCATTAAAGAGCAGTGACTGTCAAATCACCTAAAATAGCCTTTCCTGGATAGTGGGAGGATAAAAATGAAACCTCAGTTTGTGTTAAAAACCAATTAGTTATGAGTCATACCATATGGGCCCATAACATGTGAGAGGTAATTTTGAGCCTCAGCCACCCAAAGAGCAGCCATCCTATGCTGCATTTTGTGGGAGGCTTGAGTCAGTCCATAGCCCCTTGCTGCTGCTCTTTATTCCTTGCACTAATTTTCTGCTTCAGTGTAGGCTCCCCTTGGGTTACAACTCCTTCAGGAAATATCCACCTGCTCTTGGTAGGTCTGCCACACACTATTTTGCCCTTTACATTTCCTCAGAGGCAGCATCACGTTGGCTGTCAGACCCAGCCCTGTGCTGAGGTGCATCTCACAGAGGGCAGCCTCAGCCTTACCTTACAGAGGTTCTGCAGCAGCAGGTGCAGAGGTTAATATGAGGCACACCAGCTGCTTTTATTTCTTTAGCCCCTCAAATAGATGCAGTGAAATTAAAATTCAAGCAGGTGAATTTACAGCTGTTGCTACATCTGTAGTTGTTCACTGTGGAAGGAGTTGAGCATTTAGTATTTCACATTTTTCTTTGTTTTATGTGTTTGAATACAAAAGCTGTCTTGCAAACAGGGCCTGGGTTAATTTGGGAGATTATCTAAGGTTTACATACACATGCTATTAACTGTCTTTTGATGTACAAGAGTGAATTTTGATAGGTAAGTGTGGGAGGTGATTGCACCTCTTGCCAACAGCTAATCTCTTTTCTGCACTTATTAACATTTTCTCTAACCTATAATTTTTTGTCAGAAGTTTCATTGATACAATTGTTGGGTAATTTTGTGTATATTTTATACAAAATTGAGTTTAGAAAGGAAGTTAGTGATTATGGAGTCTTTCCCTTTATTGTGAAGCAGGGAGAGGTATGAAAGAGCAGCTTTCAGGCTACTTTCTGCCTGGGCAGCTGATGAGCAGGCAGCTCCTTTTCAGTGAGAGACTGACTGACCTTCCTGTGTCAGGGAATCCAACCTGCATTACCCACAGTGCATTCAGCAGACTCCCATGGTCATACAGTATTTTAGTACAACACTATCCTTTGCTCTCAAACTAAACACATCTGACTCTTCTGTACCTAAGTCACACCCAAATGTTTTCTCAAATGTTGATGATTTTAATGTTGCGTGAGAATTTCTTTTTTCCTTCTTAGGTTAATCAGTGGCTCTGAGTCTGTAGGAGGGGGAAACACCTCAATTTCAGTAATAGGTGGAGAAAAGGCTATTAGCTGGGGAGTAAATGATATCTTAAAATCTTTGAATGGCTGTTACTAGTGCGTCTCTATATGGAAGAAACAGAGCAGTATGTTAACCCAGGACATCTTTTTCAGATAATACTGTCTTCCATGGGAAGGGACATGTGTTTCTTGCATGAATATGTGGTCCCATGTGGAGCCAGGAGTTGGACTTAATGATTCTTATGGGTCCCTTCCAGCTCAAGATGTCCTATGGTTTTATGTCTGTGTGCATATATATATATATGTGTGTGTGTCTAAGTATGTATGTAGGGGAGCCTAAGCTGACTCATAAGAGCAGGATGGATCAGAATTTTTATAAACTAAAGAGTAAATGAAAGAGTCATTTGTAACAACTGTAAATATTGTCATTATGGGTAACAATTTATGATCATGGAAAGTGAACAGTTAAAACGAGATTCATCAAACCAGGTTTAGATGTGCTGTGTAATAGGTGGAGGACTCCTTTCTTTATCCTAGAGCTTTGCTGAAGGGTCTTTTGATGAGAAAACCCTTTCTGCATTAATATCATAGAATCTTCATATCACAGGATACTGAACAGCCTTATAACTCTAAAGGTATCTAAAGGTAAGCGAGACCATGTCCTGAATTATTAACTGTGTATGAAACGGCAAACTTCCTGGTTTGGTCTGTTTAGCCATGATAATCTGATAGTGTGTATAAATAATTATCAGGTTTTGAAAACCTGTTGTGGTTATATATCAAATACTTGAAAAATGTAATGAAGAGTAGTTAAACTGAAGTTCTCTTCTAAGTAGTAATTTTTGCCTGCTTTTTTTTTTTTCTTTCCTAACTGCTTGTACTACTAATCATTTTCAGACACTGTAGTGCACTTTCTGGTACTTTCTAAGTGAAGTAAACCAAATGGAGCACTTTTAGGTTGACAATATCTATCAGTATCTGCAAAATAGCCACTCAAATTTGCCAATAAAATGCTACAGTCATTATTCTGCAGTAAACATCATTTTGCAGGTTGCTTCCACAGCAAATGTGAAATTAAAATTTATCTTGTGCATCTTTTGAAGTCGCTTTCGCTGGTTTAATCTCCTAAATTCATGCAGTGAATTCAGGCCAAAGATATAATCAGTCAAATTTTTGGAAGAAATAGTGAAATTTCTGAAAGTCTCTTTCTGTTGCATTGTCAAAAAATTCGTAATCTATTTTGTTTCTGTTTTTATCTTCAAATATATATATATATAATTCAGTTTAATGACTTTCCCTTACATTTTTTTTATTTCACGACCTATGTTTATTGTATTGATAGCAGACTGTACATTTCCATAGAATCTCAAGTTTTAAAAATACTTCCAAAATTCTGCCATGTTCTGGATGGGTATCAAATTGTTTGTTATGCAGACATTAGAAGAAAATACTCTCTTTGTAAACAGATTTTTTCCTTAAGAGAAAAAAGAAATTAAAAACGTGAAAATAAATAAACAACAAAAAACAGTTCCCAGAAAGAAATTCTATTCTAAACTGGGTGTAGCTCTTTCTAGCTCTGTCATTACAGAGCTGTTTTTCAAGTTTATAAACATTGCACTTTCAGTCTCTTACTATCCACTTTTATCTTGTTCTGGGTGATTCTAACAGAAATCTAATTAGATCCAGTGGAAGAAGTGGAAAGCAGAAATACTTCTTTCAGCTTTTAGACTTTTCTATACCTGAAGCTCAAGAATCAAAAGACTTTCTGTCTTTAAAGTCCCCTGAAAATAGAAGCTGGAGGGCAGATATTTTACTATGCTTTTTCTCTGACATTGTAAAGTCATCAGAATTATATCCATAAAACTACTGAAGTGCCTTGTATCTGCAAAGGTATATATAATTTTTGACAAAATTGCCAAAAGTTCAGTTAAGAAAAAAAAAGTACCCTTGAGATCTCCTTTACGTGCTGATAATTTCATGTGAAATTCATACCTTATTATGTACAAAGTTTTATGAATCTGTGAAATCTCTTTCTACCAGTGAGAAACCTACTTCATTATACACTTCTGTATAAATACCAGAATTCGACTTCACGGTGCAGAGACAATATATGTCAATTTGTTTTATAAACATAACAGAAATTACTGTATCCACAGTTCTGCTTTGCACAGAAGTAATTCTCTTATTTAAAGGCTTTTCTGACACTCGTCTCAAGTGAGATTTTATCAAAAATAAATTAAAAGCAAAAGGTCTTAAAGGTGCACTTCTTGTTTCAGATAGTGTTTCTGATGAATATAGGGAAGCAATCACCAGTTCTGGAACTGGAATACAGAGAGTCCACGTGGGCAAATAGCAGCATATTTTAAGGTGTCATAGTCACAGATGTATTTGTAATACTAGAAACCTCAGACACCTCCTCTCCATGATTACCCCTCATGCATGCATCCTAACTCAAGTTTTTTAGCTGTACTTCCTCCCAAACCATGCCCAAGGACTGATATCACAGTTTAATGACAGAGATCAAGGGCCAATGCCTGGAAGCTCTCCTTAAATTGAATTTCTATTATTGACATCACTATTGAATACAGAGTGGCTGTTGTTGGCTTTGGAACAGTTTGGAACAGAAATACCTAGTTGCTTCAGAAGCTGTATCTGGAATTAATGTCTGTCAGCCAAATGTTGAACTCAGCAAAGAGGACATCAAGGCATGCTCCTACAAAAGGGCTTACCACACAGTGTATCCAGGTTTCTTCCAGCTGAAAATTGAATGTCACTCTTTGTGAGACAGTTTATTGTATGTTCTGGGCTGTTTTTCATCTGATCTGCTTTCCTTCCAAATATGATGTCTGTTGTTTTTACATGGTGTAAGGGTGTTCAGATTCACTTCCCCCACCCAACATATTAAATTGCTGGGCTGCGCAGTTTTAGCAGAGGGAACAGCCATCCTGTTTTTTATGAGGGAGAGACCTTGATCAATGGTATATAGACCTGTGTTAAAGTCATCATTTGGTGTGAAAAAATTGGACATGGGTAATAAATTCCTATTTTCTTCTGTTCTGAAGATGAATTGCAAAGTAATCTCAGCCTTGTTTGCTAATGACCTCAGTCCTATAGTTGCTGCTGTTTATTTACTGAAAAACTAGGCATCCAGTATAGCCAGTACACACACACACTGTTCTTCTGCCTTGTTCTGTAACACTTGGGAGCGAAATCTCTTGGCATGCTGGTAAGACTGAAACTCTGAGCAATCATGTGGAGCATCTGCTGGTTCAGAATCACTCTTCTGTATTTAAGCTATTCAGAGGGGTTTTGAAGCCTTCAACTGCAATAACATGTATTAAATGGGATAATAAAAACACGGGGTCCCGCTTGGTATTAATTATATCTAGTTAATTGAAACACAGTAGTCAGTGGCTAATCCTTCTCCTTCACTTCAGGCATTAACTTTTTTTTTTTTTTTTTTTTTTTTTTGTGGAGGAAAATGTGTTGTATGAGCTTTAATTACTGTTACACAGATCACTCTGAAAGTAATGTCTCCTGTTTATTTCCATGGAAACCACAACAGATACAATGAGCAACATAGCAGCTTGATAAAGCAAATGCTTAGTGGTATAACACTGTTTTTTAACATAACCAGCACTATGAGTTGTGTATTTTCACCAACGCCTTCCTGCCACACTTGTAAAAATCTACACCAGCAGAAGTAACTGACTGTTTCACAGCTGCACTGACAGCACTATTGCTAGGAAATTGTTTCTCATGCATTCCGTCTTTCATCAGCCTGATCAGATGGAGGTCAGAAGGTGCCAAATCTGCATCATACAATGGGTGTGGTGGGACAGTCCAGCCAGGATTGGTAATGTACTCCACAGTCTTCAAACTGATACCAAGCCTGGCATTACCTTGTTGCAAGAGAAAGGCTGTCTTATTCTCTGGCCTGACTGTGGAAGTGATCTGCCTGTGACATCATCGTCCGACATAATAAAATCAGAGGCATTACTTTCAGAGCACCCCCTCATAATTTTTTGCTTCCTCTATGTTTGTGTCAACTTTTGGTACCAACAGTATTGTTGTATCAAATTAAGCTGAAAATGTAATATTTTGAGTGTATCAGGGGGTTTTATTTTTACTTTTTTTATGGCGTTACTGTATTCTTTTAATGAAAAGTAGTATTCCAATCAGCTTTCTTAACTGATTAGTTTGAGAGACAGCATGATTTGTGGAAGAAAAGGAGAACCAAGTTATGATTTCTGCCCCTACAGTGAGCTGTGCCTAGGGTCCAGGTGGGCTCAGCAACCCCTCTCCCTGTGCTACCCTCCTGGCTCCCTTTCTCACTCAGATGCAGACTCATTTTTGCTGTCTTAGGCAAATGGTTATCCTCACTCCAGTGTGGTCACTGTGTTTGAAAAATCATCAGAAAACTCTATGATTATACCTAGCCCCTTGCGTAACACTGTGAGTAACTAAGGTTATGTCAGTACCATCTTATTACTAGATCTATGTGGTGTGTGGATCCTTGAGTTGTTCTTAACTATTTTCAGCTAAGTCTCTAAAAATTTGTATGTATAAAAAAAGGAGAACGATATTCAGTCGTGGAAAGCGTTAATATTTTTTGTTTCCTCTTGATTCAGAGGAGTACTTTCAGCTTATATGTCTGTGCCGCTGTGCATTTGCAATCTATTGTAATAATTCCTCCTCTCTCTTCTGTTTTGTTCACAGCCTAAATGCTGACATACTACCAGTTTTGTTTCCAAAAGAGGATTTCACAGAACTACACAGTGCCTGATCCTACTAGCTACTTTGATGTTCCTCCCTGGACCATGTAGGTAAAAGAAACACATCCACAATATATCTGTTCAAGTACTAAACATATCAGGAGACAGCTGATTTTTTTATAATAGTGCTCACTTTGCCAGCTTGGGTCCTTCTGGAGTTTATGGACCACAAAACCATTGAATAAGGCTCTCCAACTTTGTGATGTGTTTTATTATGAAAAGACATGCAACTGTAGACCATCATATATCAATAAGTGCTTATTCTCCGTGTCATGTGTATTGGAAGTTGCTGTGCATGCTAGGAATGTTGTGATGGCTGTCATTCCTGCAGGTACACCTGAGCTAACTTCAATAGTAGCTGTAGCGGTGCAAATTTTTGCTTAGGCACAAAATCCATTAGAGAAATGGAATAAATTCTCAAACAGTTGGCAAACCTTGAGCTTCCTGTTATTACAGCTACATAACTAGCAGAATAAGAGCTAGGCTGAGAAGGTTTACCGGCCTATTTTAAAAAGAACAGGACAATATCATGGTTTTGGCAAGTAGGAGAAAGATGTTTTCAAATTATTCCTGCTATTCATCTTGAGCTTCTGCAGAAAGCATCAATTTTTCTATTGATTTCAGATAAAACAAAAAATGTAGCCCATAATTCAGTCTTGCTGTAGTAAAGAGTAATTTCCTGAAAAGTGTGTTTTCTAGGTTTCATATGCTTACCTCTAAAAATTAACTTAGGCAAAGAACTGGATTATAACAGATAAATTACTTGCATTTATTAGCACTTGACTGATTTCTTCATTGCATGTTTCACTGTTTTGTGATTCAGTTGCAGTGGTATTCAAAGCCATTTAAATTAATTGTGAATTGGTAGGCTGCAATATTCTGATCTGTTGTGAAGAAAAAAAACAAACAAAAACAAATACATTTCTTACATTTCTGTAAAACTTCCATGCTGCTTTGTATTTCTAGTTTTGTAGAAATGAAACATAATTACCTAACAGTGATTTAGATGTCTGTATTTACACTTGTAGGCATACCCCTTGTATGGAAGACTGCTCTTCTCACATACTCACTTGAGGGACTATGGCACTGTCAGTTTATTGGAGTTGTTTCTGGAGTGTGTTTTCAGTCACTCAGTTCTACTTGTCTAAATAAACATTCTAACTAAGTGATTTCAGGAAAGCATTTACAAAGCATGCCAGCTGAATCTTTATAGCTTTAAGGCTAGTAACAATTGGCTCAGGTACATCCTGAATCAAGGCGAACCCCTACTTTTGTATTCTGAAGTTAGTGCATAGTATCTTGAGCAACATTACAAAGTTGGCCATACTTGGTTATAGTTGCTTTTGCCTTTTGTGTTGTGTTGGCCATTTTCCAGCTTTAGTTAGATGTTTTTTTCACACATTTTGGATAAGGTAAAAGCNTGTTTTCAGTCACTCAGTTCTACTTGTCTAAATAAACCTTCTAACTAAGTGATTTCAGGAAAGCATTTACAAAGCATGCCAGCTGAATCTTTATAGCTTTAAGGCTAGTAACAATTGGCTCAGGTACATCCTGAATCAAGGCGAACCCCTACTTTTGTATTCTGAAGTTAGTGCATAGTATCTTGAGCAACATTACAAAGTTGGCCATACTTGGTTATAGTTGCTTTTGCCTTTTGTGTTGTGTTGGCCATTTTCCAGCTTTAGTTAGATGTTTTTTTCACACATTTTGGATAAGGTNTTTTTTTTCTCACATTTTGTGAAGAGAAAAGACGGTTCAGAGTTTTTTTTTTTTTTTTTTTTTTTTTTTTCAGATGACAGTCTCTGTGAATAAAATCCTGAAAACAAATACATTTTCTGTTTAAGTAGTTAAACTGAAATTGTTAGCATTTTAAAGTGAGTTGCTAGCTCTAGATGGAAAAGAAATCTATGTTGTTTGGTGGGAGTATCCAAATCTTCCTCTGCTCATAGATAAGGGGCCAGGAACCAATCCCATTCATTACCCTGGAGAGGATACTGAGTCTGAGGTGAATGTTATCTCTAGGTTTCAGAGGCATAATTGCCATTCAGCATGAATTGTTATAATTGATGCTGAAATTTGGAGTACCCCAAAAGGATTGGAATTAACTATATTTAGTCATAGCCTAAAAGAAACGTAAAAAAGAAAATAGTACAATTAATATAATTCATTTCTACAACTTTTGTTGCCATGCACGTCTCTCTCCTCTTGTGAGCATGTTTGTTGATTAGATTGTAATATGACAGTGGGATAACTGTGAGCATATAATAAAGTGTTAAAGCACCAATCCGTGTCAAAATAGATTTTTTTTTCTTCCTGATACCAATTTAACAATAACAAAATCATTCATGCAAATATATCTAATGGGTTGCTTTATGTTTATACTGTTGTGCAACCTCTTAAGGGGTTATATATGTGAAGAAATAATCAAATAGTGTACTTTACCGCTCACAAGTATGCAATGCATTAAACAGAGTTTGTTGGTTCATTGAAACACATTATATTTGTTAAGAGAAGCAGCATCGTTTTGCTTAGCAAAGGTACATTAGCTCTGCTGTTTGGGCTGTCAAAATCATAAAATTTTAACTTAAATGCAATGGTAGTGGTCACTGTGACATGCATTTGTCATTTAATATGAGATGCTTGTGCTTTAGAAGCTTTTAGCAAAGAATAGATGTCTGCAAAGTTTGTGGTACAAAATGGCTCACTAGCGCAAAGTTCAATGTCTAAGACAGTTGAGGTAACTTTCAAGTCTAAACTAGATCATGTCTGGTCCAGGAAAAGCCAGAGGAAATGTCTTTTCCTGGAGATTCTGTACAGAAATATATTCATACTGATTACTTTCAAAAATAACATTAAAATTCATTCATATTTGTTCTGTATTGTAATAAATGTAATTAAAAATATTTTCTGTGCATTTAAATATCTAGTTAAAACTCAATCAAATCAATAAAATGAACTATCTTGAAGGGAATGTGCAGTTTCAACTCCAGACCGCCAATGTTCATTCTATGATGTATACCATGGAATTACTTGTTCCTATGCATTATCCTGTGAAACTTCATTCAAATTCTAAATCCAAACCTAATGAAACTTGTATTTTTACCTATTTGCTTAGATTGAGAAATTGATAGTAGTTTAGAAGAAAAAAAACCACGTTTGACTAAAAAGGGTAACTATTTCAAAGTACATGTAATCTGTGAATACACTTTTCATGAGTTCATACTGTAAGCAGTTGCATGATCAGCTAGATCTTTCAGTGCTTACTTGCTTAGTTCCTGTTTAAACAATCCCCCTTGAAGTGACTCGGGTTGGCATGATTTCAGGGGAAGCATCACAGTTAAAACTTGAGAGAAATTATACATTTTATTCTAGATTTAGATCTGTTACTTAGATGAATGATGGAAATATTTAGATATTTAAATTTAAGTGTACAAAATATATTTGTTCTCAGATATAATTCCTTGTAGAATACAGTATAAACAATTATTGCTTTACATGCATTAAAAACTCAAGTGGAAGGGTTATGTCTAAATTCCATTCCCTTTAAAAACCCCAACTTTTGCAACGAAAATTTTTCAGTATATTTTTTTTGAAGGGAGGCTGTTAGTTTTTGCAATTACACATTTCTATTTCCTCTGGCAATAGCAAAAATAAATAATCTTGGGTTTTCTAGTCACGTACTTCACCAGACTGGTCATGTCTAACTTGTAAGGGCTGACTAGTTTGCAGCTGTAGGTGGTATGTGAGATACAGAATTCAGGAAGAGCATGATTTCCATAAACACTTCAAAGGAAATACATTATAAATAAAATACATTTCTCTAGGGGCTTACAAAACCATTCTGTTTATAATTTAAATTACATTAAGCTAAGTAAAATAGTACAGTAAAATCCTCAAGGGATTTAAGTTTGAACATTACATTACTTCCATTAATTGGAAGTATTTTACTAGCTCTCTAATAGTTTATTTTTCGTTGCATATATATATATAAAATTAAAAGCATAGTCCTTATAACAGGACTCATTCTTTCCCATTCTGTGCTCCAAGACTTTCTGCTCAATTGATTGAAATAACTTTATTTTTCCCATTTCCCACTACTTCATTTTCTGAGCATCCATGTATTTCAGAAGATGAATATCAATGTTTGGCAGATTTTCTACCTTTAAGCAATATCAAACTTAGACTGAGACTCCAGATTAACCTGACATTTTGCATCCTAACTGGATAGTGTTATACTTTCTTTTGATGGAATTTTTAAGTCTGCTCATCCAAACCACACAGCTTGCTTCTCCCAGGGTATTCACAGAGGTAACAGTTATGCAGGGACTATTGCATAAGGGAATTTTTTTGTTTCTCTACTTTATAAAAGTAATTCAGGTGCAGATAGGAGATTCTGTGATTCTGTACATACATGCATATATATGTGCATGTGTGTGTTTTGTGTGTGTGAGTAGAAATATGATTTGCTGCTATACATAAAATTTCTTTTCTTGCTATAAATGTATGCCTATTCAGCTTCATATGGGATCTTCATACTGTAGTCCACTTTAAATCATCTGAAGATAGTATGACTTCCAGGAGAGGATGATAGGATCAGTACTAGGAACGTTTTAGACTACCTCAGAGAACTACTTAATTCTAAAAGTGATTTATTCTCACTTCCATTTTTGCCCTGTGGCAAAACTTCCAGACAGAACTAGATCAGGTTATCATTTGGAACAGCAAGGAAGACTAGACAGTAAATCTGTAGTGCCAGGCTCCTCTGATATTCACAGCTTTTCAAAATGGTTATCTGTAGAAATCATCTAAGCGCATATAAGCTTACAGAAGCTGACACAGCTTCTATAGTAGAAGCAAGGTAGTCCCATAAGGGATACATTCTTATTCCCATTCTAGAGTCCCTTTTAAACCAGCTGCTAAATTCAAATTAATTCCCATTTAAAGTTTAAAACAAGCTTTGTGTTTCATATCAATTAATTTCAAGTGACTTTTTTAAATGGGAAAAAATAAATATTAAAAATATTGAAAATTAACAAACAAACAAACAACTATGCACATTTTTTCCTCTAATTAATGAAACTTATTCTTTTTATAAAGAGCACATTTAGAGGGCAACATGTATTAAGGTAATACTGGATTGAATAAAAACTTTATTCACCTGAAGGTTTCATGTTAGACTGAGTAAATCTTGCAGAAGGGGAGGTAAAATATCAAAGCTTTGATGTATTTTCTATTGTCTCAGAACCCATAATTGCCATGAGAAATGTAAGAAGAATTGGTCACAAAGGTCTAAAGAAATTTTTTCTTCAGTATACTTTTTAAAATTTTGGTTAAGGATTAAATAAGTTTGCAACTTCATTGTATATACATAGAAATCATTTATATTTCCTTTTCACCATGTAAATTGCTTTTCTTTTTTTCTGTATGATATTTCTGCTTATCAAAAATAACTTCTGTTCCTAGTATCACACAGCCATTGCATGACTGTAGAAGCAAATTTACTATACTGTTGCAAATAGAGAGATCAATTTTTCTTCAGTATTATTTTTAACTTGCTCCAAATGTATGCAGAAGTACTTTTATTATGCAACTAGATTTTTCATGATTACGTCAGGCTTTTTCCTTTCTTGTTTCCCATCCCTTGCCATTAACTTTACAGATAATATTGTAAGATTTAAGTATTGTCTATTTTGATGCAGAGATTGTAGGACGAAAGAAAAAGTCTGAACATAGAAACTGCATTTATGCTTTTTTCCTAGTACTTCTGCCTTTTTCCATTTTAGACATTAGATGAACAAGCGATTAGAAAACACAGCTTTATCTTCAGTTCTCAGGCATGGTGTATTAGTTGTGTATAAAACTTGGAGGGTTCACAGTCAGCTCTAACAAGATGGTCACTGCTGATTTACTCAGTGCTGGGTGAATTACTAAGGTTACGGTTTCATGGCAGTACATATCTCCTGAAAAATGCTTGCATTTTATTCAGATGTTATTGCAGAGCCTGACCAAGCAAGGTGCCTGGGGTTTATGCCTTAAGATATAATGACTTTCGAAACTCCACAGTCTCAAGGTTGGCCCCTGTATTGATTTAAATGTAACTGGAGTTTTCATGTGACAAAAAAAGAAAGGATTCCTTAGCATTCATTTAAAGCATTTAAGCAGTTTAAAATCTCTCCTTGTTTAGTGAACTTGGGGTAAGAGACTCTGATGGAAGCTCATTTTTTCTGAACAGGGTAAGTAGGTCCTAGTTTATCCTCACAGAATATGCTGATACCCTGATATGAGAGAAGATTTAGAGGCACATTCAATATAGCTGGTAGTGACTTTGGTGGGGAGTTCTTAAAATTTATTGTAGGAATTAAGAAGAAATTAATAGTGTGCATGTACATGTTTCTTTGAAAGATATTCCATCCGTTACAAATATTGCTATTTTATAGTGTTAACAGAGAAACAATACTGACAAAATGAGAAATGGCACTTTGGAGTTCTTGTGACTTAGGTGCAAAATGAATGATTCACTATGATGCCACCATTTCAAACTTCTCTCAGTTTCATTAAATGATTGATTAGTTAAAACAGATTGTTGCTAAAGTGGAGTGAAAAGTTATTTCAATACAACACATGTAGTAGTTTATAGATATATAGCAGTTTATATATCTTTGTTTCGAAAGTATAGCAGAGTTTGAAGAAGCATCATCAAGAAATTCATAGATATTGCTGATTGCAAACTTGAAGAAATGGCACAGCAACTAGATTAATTACCTTTTATGGAATCTTTGTGGCAAAATTATTTAAAAGCAAATTTTGTTGTTTATTTTAAAACCAATTCTGAAAAAACAGGGAAAGAAAATAGTCGCAGCCAGTTGAGTTGTTGCTTAAAAAAGCTTTAGCTTAAGCAACATTTTTCTTTGCTAAACCAGAAACTTATGTTAACACCAGATGTGATCTGAAGTTCAAATATGAGGTCAGAGCATGACATTGAAAGCACTGAAACTCTCAGTTCTTGAGAGTGGGATGATGAGGATGAGGAGGCAGGACTGGTAGGATGGGGCTAGGTCTCCGCCCTCTCCTCCACTTTCATGAATTTTTACATTTCCCTCAAATTTTTGCTTTTTTTCATTCAGTTCATACAGAAGGGTAAGAGAACAAGGGCTCCTGCAGAGGCTTACCAAATAGCCTGGGTTTTGGCTGTGCCAAGGATGAGTGCCCTTTGCATTGCAGCTCTGAGTGACTTACAGTGTGCATAGCAGCCTGGGATATGGGCAGGCACTCAGTGGTGTACCAGCTTCCCCTGATCAGCTGGCAACTCAACACTTTACAGAATATGCCAGAATATGAAGAAGACACTTGTGTATTTTTCATCAGAAAATTTAACCCTTCATAATGTAGAGCAAGATTGGAGAGTGATTAATGTTGTGGTCAAAAGAACCTGTCATGCTAAATAATTAACGAAAGAATATTTTAATACAAATATAGTATAGAAGAAATTTAAAAAGAAATTTAAAAAGAACTTTTGAACAAAGACTATTTTAAAATGTCATATATATATCATATAAAAAATATATTGTATTATATTAAATATGCCTTTATATATTAATATATATTATATTATGCATCATACAGTGTATAAGTATATAATTATATAATATATGCATATTATATAATATATATAGATGTAATATTGATATATATTATATATTACATATTTTATATAACTACATAATTATATATATTGTAAATGTATATCAATATGCGTATAGTGTATATGTGTGTGTATATATATATATATATATTTGACATTTAGATAGATAAATGCCAGATATATATGTCATATTTACATACCCAAAGGATATCTTAGACAGGGAAGTTGTATAACCCAGAACAAAGCTCTCTGTAGCATGGCAACTAGGACTTAGTAACTCAAATGCCCTCTGCTCATATTTGTAACCTGAAGTCAGACAAAACATTCTCAAGATTTATTTCAGTTTGTCACTGTGCCCAATTTTAACATTCCCTCATAGGTTTTTCCACTGCTCTGTGACATCTGTAGGACCTGGTGGTTCGGGTCTCAAGTTCTTGCATGTACTCACTGAGTACTTCCTATGTAGCTACTAGATGGCTGAACTGCAAGCAACACAACTTGCAGGAGAAGACTTTTCAGGCTGATTTCTGATTTTCAGGTGAGCTCCAGTCATGACTCCCATAAAGCTTTCCCTAAGATTATTACAGTTCTGGTGTGGCTTCACAGAGTAATTTGAGCAGCTAGAGGCTCTACTAGTCTAAAAAACACTATCCACGGAAATGCCTCTTTGATGAGCTTAATTTCTACTTACTGTACACTATATTCATTCCTATCAATTTATTTTCGTTTCCATAGCAGCCAATTGTGACTATTACTGACCATTATCTTTACTCTGTCTTTTGGGGACTGTTTGGGCTGTATTACCTAAGCATCAGCTGGCATCAAAAGAGATTTAAAATAAAGGCAAACTCTTTTTCTTACCTGTTTTTTTAAGAAGAGAAAACTTAGAAATCTCAGGACTACTGATCTATCACCTCTTTTTCTTTTTAGCTGTATAGTTTTATATTTGGCATCAGCAGATGTTCTGTTAGCAATTTTTTTGTTATCTGTTATTACTGAACACAATGGAGATCGTCCTTGCTGAAGACAGTTTGGGACAAAGCATGCAAAATGTCTACAAAAAGTATAAAGACCTATATCATTGGATGTGACAATGCATAAGATAAATGCACGGTGCACACACGCATTCAGTTATGACTGCTTGTAGTACGTTTTAGCAGTTTAAGCTCTAAAAATGTAGGCTTGAGCTCAGTAATAGTCATAATTATTAGTTTGCTCAGATTTCTTCGCAGTACAGATAGAGAATTGTTGGAAAGGGACAATAATTTGTGGGATATTAGTTGAAGTTTCTTAATCTTTTTAAAGATGGTTTAAAATTTTATTAGTTTCAATGAGTCTTTTTAGCTATGGCAATTTAAAGAAAAGAAGACAGCTTGAAGAAATGCCTGTATTCCTCTAGGCTCTGATTTCTGCAAATGCTGCCTTGTGGAAAAGGACAATAGTACAGCAGCATCTATCACTTATGCTCCCATTGAAAATCAAAGGAATAAAACTTCAAAATCTTCATCGAAAAGAAGCTAATGAACTACTATAAAAAAGAGAAATAACTTCGAAAGAGTATTTAAAGTTTTTAGGATTTATTAAAAAATAAAATGAGAAGAAAAGATACTGCATTTAACAACACTTCAAGAAGACAGGACTTCATCTTTAAGAAAGGTCCTGTGTAGGACTTCTATATGCTAGGCTATATAGAATCTAATCTTCTGATGAAAGGATGAGGTGAGCGTACCAAAATTCAAGCTTGTGCTTCAAGGGATCTTACGTTTTTTTTATGTATGATAGTGATTATATCTCAAAGCTATTTTCTTTGACTATAAATCCCTCTACATCATTGCTTTGAAGAATTGTATACAAACTGACTGTATCTCAGTGAGGTAGTGGGGAGTGTCCATTATGTCAACTTAGGAACGCAGAGTATTGTGAGTAAGGTATTTGAGAAGAGTAAAAAAAAATTCTTGTTGGCTACTTTGTTCTTAGTTCTTTTTCATTTAGAATATTTGCAGGAGAAACAATCTTACAGCTTTGAAATTTGAGTTCAGTTTCCAGAGTAAAGATCCCAAAACATGGGCATTTAATTCTTACATAAGAGAAGTACAAAGTTCCCTGCTGCTTAAGACAAGTGGACTTCCTTCTTTATCTGTGTATCTGTGGATACATGCATTATTTGTTTCTATATTTGCTTTTCTGACTAGAAGCTTAAAACTAATGAAATTCTATTGTCCCAATTTGTGAGGCTGAATATGCACATAGTAATTTTAGTAGAGAAGAACAAGTGACAGTATTTACAGTTAATATGAATGAAAATATATTTTTTCCTTAAATTTATGATGAAATGTAGTAACACACTTTTTCATTTTAGTCAGTCTAAATATCCTGTCACCATAAAGTTAACCATGATTAGATATTTCAAATAACTTTGCATGAAAAATTTTTATATAAAATTGAGGGTTAATTTTTTTTTTAATTGATTCTGAGATTGGCATGCTAACATAAAATAAATAGCCTAAAAAGACAACAATCTGATGGATGCAGGAATGAATTATTTCTGCAAGTTATCTAGATGCATCTATCTTCAGAAGAGTATCAGAAATTTTCCCTCATAAAAGAGGATTAGCATAAGTGAGACTTGAAAGTTTTGGAGTCAGTACTGCTTTTTTCAAATCTTATCTGTGATCTGACCACTAGTTAAATGCACACAATTTTAATCTATTCAGCCCCTATGTGATCATTTGTCATGGATAGAAAGAACATGCCAAATAATAACCAGATATTTAATTTTCATTTATTAAATATGAACGCTTATATAAAAAAAATAAAGGAGAGTACAAATAGTTCAATGTATTTATTTACTCCATTTGTTTATACTATATTTATTTGAACATTATACATACTCATATTATTTATATATGTAATTATGATATTTATAAGACAGATGTAGTAAGGTCTTCATAAAAATTGTGAGGGAGGAATAAAACTGGGTCCTGG
The DNA here is from genome assembly GCA_013399175.1 of Odontophorus gujanensis. Taxonomy (NCBI): domain Eukaryota; kingdom Metazoa; phylum Chordata; class Aves; order Galliformes; family Odontophoridae; genus Odontophorus; species Odontophorus gujanensis. The sequence goes on along the minus strand of VXAB01004173.1, from coordinate 49,484 downwards.
GTTTTTGGAGGCGCCTAAGGAAGTTTAAACTTTCAACAAGATTTTTTAGACTATTTTTTAGAGTAAAATAATGTTACTGAGGGTTTCCTCACCCATATTACCAAACTCAGTAGCTTCAGTAATGGCTGTGCACTACATTTTAAACAAAGAATAGGTCAGAGAGGAGAATGGTGTGATTTACCAGGTGGTCCTAAAGGTACTGTGTGTGTAGTGGCACTGCCTGAGGAGGGAGGAGACTCCTTCATCCGTCCCTTTGGATGATTCAGGAAAAGTTCATTTCCTTGTGCTCAGAGCATGAATGGTTCAGTCAGCTTTGTGCCAGTGGGAGTGACACAAACCCAAGATTTTTCTGCCCCATTTACTTCAGGCAGCTGAGTAGCAAGAGTGGTATTGCCCTGGGAAAAGATGTGCATTCCTTCATTTCTCACCTTTGTGCAGATGTACAGAAACCAAAGAGGTCTGGATAGTACTACTTAACTATTTTTCATCAGAAAGCAAACAAACAAACACAATCAGTCCTTTTATAACAGCTGACACATCCCTTAGAAAACCATGGACATCTGGCTTACAGTGACTGAATGGGATTATACACGGTCCACAAACACAGTAGACTGAATGAAGCGAATTTGTATGATGCTTTTAATCTCAGAACAGTACAGATGACTTTTCTATGCAGCTTCTGATAATAACTGATAAGAAGCCTGGATAAACCGTGAGAGATTGCCTCCTCAGATTGGATCTCAGTTGGCATAGCACAGCTGTCTGAAGAGAAGCATGGGTCTGTTATCTGCAGGTACTGGTATCAAGGTAACTGTTGTTGTGGTTAGCACTCGAGTAGTATATGACAGGTGGGCAGAGGCTAATATGGTCTAAGTTTCTATATGATTTTAAAGTTCTTTAACTAATTGCCATAGGTCAGTATGGCAAAGAAGAAGTGCTTCAAAATCAATATAATGGAAATGTGTGAAGCATGACTTCACAGAACAGCGCATTAGCATGTGCAAGTTGGAAAATGGTACAAGGGGATAAGAATGTAGCACAAAGATTGCATGACATGAAACTAAAGCTGTTTAACACCAGTCATTGCTCCATTATAATAGCTGACAATTAAATTCCGGTGTAGTGTTCTTCAGAAGTCTCTAGAAACAAAATCTTTAGTAGTAATGCTATGCTCAAAGTCCTTCCTGATCTCCACAGTCCGAATCAATCATTCAAAAATGTATATATATATATATTTAGTAAACTATTTCCTACTGCAAGTGCTGAAGCAGGAAAACAGTTGAGCAATTTAACACACGAGCACCTTTTTATGAGTACTCAAAAAAAACTAGAGAATGTGGAGTCATGTCCTATCACATTTGCTGATATTGCCCTACTTCTGGTTAAGAAATGTGTAAATGGATCTGTATCGTGATGCATATTATCTTTCGAGAGAACCATTGCAGTCACTTCAACTTTTCTCTAAGGTAATTTCATAGACAATTTGTGAGGGTTTGAAATGAAATGGTATCTTCCCATTGCACCATGTGTTTGAACCATTCTCAGACTTCCTTTAGAGACTGAAAATGTTGCACTTGCATAATGTGCCAAGGAATCAGAATCAAACTCTTCAGATTACCAGAAATTTTCAGAGGTTGACTTGAGATCAAGTTATAAATCTGTACTGTTATGCCTGTTCAAAGCACTGCTCTTGCTGTTACACGAAGGAAAAACATTGGCTGCATTTCAAAGTTGAAAGCATATCTTAGTATTTTATAGCTGTTCTATTCTTTTTCCTACTTCTCTTAATCATTATTTTAGTGTAGATATGCTAAATTGAGTAACGTGCTTACTACAAATCAACACACCATCAAAAAGCTGTATTTTCATCTGGTTTGATGGACACTACTAGATGCTGCATCTGTGAAATTCCATTGGAAATCACAATATTGTGCTGCTACCATGTTTTCATCTTTACTCTCTGTCTTTTCAAATCTGAAAATCTGAAACCACAGAGATGACAGGGAAATATAGTAAATACAATCTCTCTTATTCCCAAGTCAATTCCCTGCTATTTTCATTAGTTTTTTTTTTAATAAAACACACACACACACACACACACACAAAACAATGAAGATGAACTAGTGGAAAAATTGTTTTTGCTTTCTTTTTCATTTGTAGGAGTTACTGCTTATATTTTATAAGTGTCATTTCATTAGTGTACTTATCCCTGAGAAAAATCTTGCCTCTAACACTTTTTCTTAAAGATATTTTTTTAATAAACAGAGCTACTTGAAATCTGTTACTATATTCCATGTTTGCAGAGAAATTCTAAGAAAAGGAGGAGATGTCTTTATTTAACATGAGTTAGGGCTAGTTTTCCCAGTGATTAGATTAGCCAATCACACATACTTCTTTCTACAGGCTCATCTCCTGCATGATTTTCAACTGCTTTAGTGGAACAGTTACATTATATTTGTAGTCTTTCTGATCCAAAACTACATTGTTTTTTTCCTACAGAATACATTATGACAACACCTAGCCAAAGTAGCTGAGGCAGAGACTGATCTGAAGATGGACTGAATTCAGAGGAGTTGGGAATTGGGCAATTTTCTTCTTGCTTAGCCTAAACATCTGTTGAAAAATTCCAAGATCTGATACTCTGGACAGCATCACCTCTTCCAGAGTGACAAATAAAGAAGATTCACTCATAAATTATACATTTGATCTAGGTTTTGCTCTAGAGAAAAACAGAACCCCCAAAACCCCAAAAAGGAATATTTCCAGAGGAAGGTAGATTCCACATAATATGTGTTTTTTGCCCTATCTACCCATCCATTTTCATCTCCTCTTAGCAATTTTAGAATCATGGAATATTGTGAGTTGGAACTGACTCACAAGGAGCACTGAGTCCAAGTCCTGTATCCACACAGGACCAACAAAAATTCAAACCATATTTCTGAGGGAATTCTCCAAATGCTTGTTGAACTCCAGTAAGCTTGGGCCCATGCCACTCCCCTGGGGAGTCTGTTCCATGCCTGACAACCCTGTGGTGCAGAACCCTCTTCCAATGCCCAGCCACAGGGAGCTAAGCTCAGCACTGCACTCCGCTCCCTACAAGGAGTAATGGGCCACACCAGGGCCTCCTCTCAACCTCCTTCGCTCTGGGTTGAACAAACCAGGAGACCTCAGCCATTCATATACCTTGCCCTAAAGATCCTTCAGCATCTTTGTAGCCCCCTGAATACCTTTCTTATATAGCAGTACCCAAACCCGCACACGGTACTTGAGGTGAGGTCACTGCATCACAGAGCAGTGCAGGACAGTCCATTTTCTCTTGGCTCACAGGAGCATAACTAGACAGGGTACTCCTTACTGTCACAGCTTCCTCAGGAATTTACTACTTTAATGCCTCTGAGGGTCTGTACTGAAATTTGCAAAAAGAACTATAGTGAGAGCCAAGTTTCCATGTGGTGGGGCTAGTGGTAGTTTTAGGATAAACATATTAGTCTAAATAAGTATGAGGTTTGAAATGACAGTGACCTATGTTATCAGAAAAGAACATCCACTTCTCTGTTACACACTTTTGATGTCTTGGATTATTCCTTTGTTTTGCTGCCAGCCACTAGTTAATGTTGTTTGACCTACTTATTGATGTAAACTGTTTTAATATGTACCAAATGCCTGTATTTAACTTTTTATTATTTTTCACTGATGAATGGCATTTCCAAATTTGCATTTATAGACACTATCAAATAGAATGAAAAGAAATAACTTAAAATGGGACAGTATCTACCTGCAGGTAGTAGGAGTAATTTGGCACATACAATGGTAATTAAAAAAAATGAATCTGAGTGCCCTAAGATCTCTTTGTTTACTGTTAGATCTCTTTGTTTAAAGATAAACTGACTGTATTGTGCAGAGCTTATTTCATGGAATCACAGAATCGNCCTTGACCTGTTGGCCATGCTCTTTTTAATGCATCCCAGAGTGCCATTGGCCTTCTTGGCCACAGAGGCACACTGCTGGCTCATGGCCATTTGTTAATACCATCGACATATAAGGTGAGGTGTAGGACATTGATTAAAAATAAATAAATATATGCATACTTTGTCTGAAAGATCAATTTAAAATTCAAGAGCTACTCATTTTTTCTTCTTAGCTTGGGAATTTGGAAAGACTATGGGGCATCCTGAAAAGTCCTATAAAACATCTGTAACCTTGTTTTCAGAACAGGATGTGGAATTTTTATCTGCCAGACTATGATAAATAGAAAATTGTATCAACAAAGTAATAATTTAATACAGTATACCTCAAGTACCCCAAACTGACTTAGATTTGCTGAATCCAGGACAACTGGAGAATTCAGTTCAAGTTAGCAGTGTATATATCTATGCAGTATCTCAGACAAGCTGTACAGCCAGCTGTCATTAACCTCCAATATCACCAGACTAGTCTCTTTGCGCATGTAACTATTAAACTGGTGCTTTAGTTTAACAAAATGGACTTCTAGAACCAGTCTCAGCATTGATTTTATGGAGCACATTTACTCACTATTTAACGATGAGCTTTTGGCTAAATGGAATCAGATAGCTATTGCTTAGCTTAGACATTAGAACAGAAAACAATAATAAAGGATTAAGTATATCTTGGTTAATCTCATGCTCTACAGATACACTTAAGAGTAGGTGTGAAATAAAGAAAATGTCCCTTAAGAGTCTTCATTGTGGTAATACACTGGATTCCTTTTAATTTAAAGCACCATGCTCTGCGAACAACACTGGCATTGACTATATTGGATTTTAAATTATGTCAGTTACTCAGCAGTGCCTCAATCCATGAAAATATTTGCAGGCTTCTACTAGGGTCTCATTGTCTCTGAAAAGTCAAGTTCAGGGAATACACAGCAAGGCCTGATGTTTATCTTTCATATAACATGTCTAAAATGTCAAAGCCATTTTGAGCATGGCCAGAATACATTCTTGATTACATTCTGCAATGTTGAACTGTAAAATTTGAAGTTGCTCTATGATCTTACAACCAGAGACATATATTTTCCTACTTTTTGTCTGAATGAGCATGCCCAATGCTCTCCTTTCTGTCTAATGAGGACTGCTGTTTAGTACAGGGTTAGTGTGTGTATCAGCTGCTACAGTCTTGCATCTTCAATACTTCCTCTCAGACCCCTTTTGTGACATGTTACATACAGTTACATGGGTGAATAATTCTCTGTGAGCTCTCCTCATTACTGTGTGCTATGCTATTGTGAAGCAGAGTTTAATAAGAAAGTAGGCACTGAACTTAGCTTCAACATTAGGCAAAATTTGTGCATAACCCTTTTCAGATTAGAAGAGCATCTATGTTTAGTTTAGTTGGCCTTTCATATTTATTTTTTAGAGGTTTGGGTTTATTTTTTAAACACGCTTGAAGGTACTTAACTCTTCAAGATCCATGTTTTTCTTGTGTAATGAAGACATCCTATTTATCTTGTTCCTCTCTTGATAGAACATCTGTTGATACCAAGTAACCTTTTGCCTTAAAAATTCGGTTTCTGGGGAATATATTTACCTCTTTCACTCTCATTAAATGAGAATAAAACACTTGTATATTTCTCCCTGGATACAAATAAGGGAAAGCTGTGGTCTTAAAACAAAATTGATACGTGAAACAATCTTCTCTCTACTGATCTTTCCTGCTGTCCCATCTCAAATTGCAAATTTAAAAATTAAATAACCCAGATGGTATTTATATAACATTACAACACTTTTAAGCTTACAAAAACACAAGCTAAACCACTGTTTTGCTGGACTTTGATGAAAGATAAACTTGGCCTAAACATTGCCTTTGGGAGTGTTTCTGCTGGGATTTTTTTGGGGTAGTTATCTGGCATTGTTTGTTAGGACTTATTAAGTACTGATATAATATAAACTCATCTGAGTTACAGCATTATTTCATTTGTAACTGGAGATCAGCACAGGAGGCAGAAAATATCTCTGGTTTGAGAACTGCTACCAGGATGTCTATAGTGGGTGTCAGCAGTACACTAAGCATGAGTATGAGTTTCAAATCATGCTTTTGCAAAGCAGGGCTGGTACATCACGGTGTTGCTGAACCTACATATGTGCAAGAATCTGTCATGTTTCAGTGCCTGAAATACTGTTCAGAATACCCTGCTCTGGTTTAAAAGCAGAAGTATGAAAAGAAAGTAGACTATACAAACTTGTGTGATATTCCTACAGAGCTCAAAAGAAAGTGTTCTAAGGTAAAAAACAGTGTAATATTTTCCTGAATCTTGTACACTGCAGTCAATATGCTGAAGTAACATCATAGTATCTGCTATCAGCTGTTTATGCTGGTCTAATAATAAGCACTTTTTTAAAAAGTCAGTGCAGGTCTTGAGATTGATATGACTGCCTACCTCTCTTTCTTTTGTTTGCGTTCATTAATTTTATCTTATTATCATGATTTAGGGTGTTTTTTAACATAAAAATAAAACACAGAGTGAAATAAAATAACATTCTAATCAACAAATGTCATATTTTTTTAGTATACCGTTACCTTTCCTTGAATGGCAAATTAGTTTCTTCTTCTGTGTATGGAATAAAGACACTTATCTATGGTAGATTTCTCAAATAATACTTATCGTTCTAAGAAAAGCTTACTACACTGGCACTGGACCAGCATTTCTTTATATGGACAAAGGGAAAGACAAAACTTAACTCGTTACATTGTATGCTGCTCATAATAAGAAATGTTTAGAATTCCCTAATCTCAGGATTTACCAAATTATATTTAATGTATTCCACATGCTTCAATTATTCTTCCCAAAGACATGAAATTGTTCTATATCCTCCAAATCCATCTATTGCTATTCCTTCAGTTTCAGCTGAACTACTGTGGGTCCTTGTATATACTTTCTGTTTTGTATTTTTGAAAATAAATTGTTTATGGATTATTCAAATTTAATTATTATCGTTGAACAGTCACTGTAGGAAAAGCTACTTAATTATTAGGACTAAATTGTTGCCAGACTGTTTTATAATCAATGTTAAATTTAAAAATATTGTATCAAATACAATATGACCAATATATGCATATAAAATCTTTCTTTCCTCTAATTGATTACCATTCTACCAAATAGCTACTTTTGACTTTAATTTAGACACCATTCATAATCATTTGGGAAGAACATGACTGCAGGTATGTCTTAACCAGCTCTTCATTGCAGACCACTGGCTATTGCAAACTGTTATTTTAGGTGCTATACTTTATTCAGAGAACCTAAACTCTGAACACAGATAGTGCATAGAAACGGACTATCACACTGCACAGGAGACCACTTAAAGTCACTCCATTCTATGGCATACCTGTCATGCAGAGGTGGAACACCATCTCAGCTTGTGGATTTTCTGTAGTCAGTCTGTATGTCAGCCTTTAGCACACAGTGTAGTTGGAGGAAAAAAATTTGTATCATTTGTTTGTTGGATCAGTGTTTGAGGAAAATCAATTGCCTGAATGGAACCTGTGCGTCCTTCTCCAGAAGTGTCTCAAAAGCAGGGTTAAAGCATTATGTTTGGGGCTCCCCCAGCAGTACTGCCAGCAGCTCCTGCCTTTTACTAAAACACCAAAGTTCAGCAGCACCTGCAGATCTAGAGAACTGCAGCCTTCATAGAACAGGGTTCCCCTCTTCTCATGTAAGGGGATTGCTGTGTCACAGCCTGAACTGACTGAGCACCTGAAGGAAAGACCCAGTCAGCCCTGGGAGCACAGGTGAAGACAATTCACCTGTGCAACCAGAAGGGGTGGAGCCAGGCTCAGCCCCTCTTAGACCTCATTTAAGGGCTGACTGCTACTGAGGAAAGATCTCTTGTTGGAGTTGCCTCTTTTTGGAGTTCTTTCTCTGCAAGCCTAGGTCCTTGGAGGTATGTGAGTGTTTATTTTTCTTCTTTTTGTGATATCTTGTTTGTGCTGGTTCTTTTGCCTTTACATCTCTGAGTACCCTAAACATTTTTTTGTAAACACAAGGATTTGCAGCTTAATGTCATCCCTGTTTTAATCTGCAACCATTGTGGAGATGCCTCTGAAAGTTAGTTGTGTGATGCTGCATCTCTTAACTTGCTTTAGATTGTATTTAGTTACTGTTTTGATACTGTTTTTTCCTGCTTTAAAGCTGAATTTTGAGTTTAATAGTTCTGTGAGTTTGCTCAAAACTTACTGTATTACTACTAAAGGTAGAGAGAGGTTTCCCTTGCTCAGGACTTACCAGTGAGTACAGATATATTCTGACAGGTCACCATTTATTTTTTATGCTCCAGAAAGAGTGAGGCATTTTCTGTTTCTGTTCAACCTCATGTACTGGGGTTGAATGAACAAGTGAAACTCTAGGATGAATGTTCTCCTGGGCTTTTATACAGGGCTTTTAGTGTTATTGTTGTGCAAGTTTCAGAGATGAAAATCAGCATACACTTGAAAGTAGAGGTGATGGTACCTACATAGCGTGTGACTATGTTACTTGATTCAAAGTATTTATATGTTTCTGGGAAAGGACTTAATTCTTCAGTCTCTTGGGTTTAGTTTGGAGCCTGACTTTTGTATATACAAAATCTGTGGGAAAATTTAAATTGCCTTCATTTTTCTATTTAAAAGGAGACTTAGAGCCAAAATAGGATTTCATCACCACTTTTTATTGGTTGATAAGTATCTTCAGAACTTGTAACACTGCATGTTATAAGATTACTGATACAAAGTAGTAAATATTGTGAGAAAGATTCTACAGGAGATACTGAATATTTGATGGTCACTTCTGTGAGATGCCTGAGGGAGTTTTCCCTTCCAAAGGCGTGATGCAGATCATCTTTTTACCATTCAAAACTCAATATTCTGTGCAGTTGCCTCTTCTCACAAGAAGAGTGTGCATGTATGTGCTGGTTCTTTTGCCTTTTTAGTGTCATTAGTGTAAGTAAGATACATTTTGTGTCATAGGCTAGCAAAGATTTTGTCACTGTGCTTAGTCTACAATGAACATTAAAAGTTACACCTGATGAATATGACTTACAATTGAGCTGGATACTTATTCAGATTGGATTTCTAATTATATTGAGATTGGCAGGAGGAAGTTCAACCTTTCGTGACCTCCTAGCTACTTCACAAAAAAAAAACAAACAAACAAAACCTATTTGAACAATTTACCCTGGTGCTTATAGTATTCTAAATTATCCCTTATGCTTACAGTAAAAATGTTCAGTTTATTTCTAGTCATTGGTTTTAGAACTGCTATAAGTGGTAATGAAGAGCAACCATAGAACTCTTTGTGCCCCTGTATAGGTACCAGAATCTCCATTTTACTACTGCACATTAGCACTTGTCTCAAGTAATCTGCTTGTCTCAACTTAGGCAAAATGGTATATGATTTAGATGTGTCATTGTGTGTTATTTATCTGATAAATTTAATTTCAAAGGAGAAAATGGCGTGTTTTTTTTACTGTAGCTTTTATTGTACAAACTTGTATTTCCACAAATATTGGCACTCAAATCTGGTAGCTGTATATTCAAAACCTTTGGTTTTTTTTTTTGTGAAATGCTGGTCATTGTAACAATTCTTTTTTCCATCTACTTTTTCCTCACTTTAAGGTAGTGCGGTTAATATGTTCTTAAAAATAACTGCTACCTCACCACTGCTGGTTACTGCGGCACACAATGCAAGTTACATTAGCATCTTCTTTCTCAGTGCAGTGTTAATATTATAATACAAGCCTTTGTCAAAGAAAATAGCTGATGAAAAATGTTACAATTCAAAAAGAAATTTGTTCAAAAGATGAAAGTAGGCATGATCAGGTCCAGGAGTGCAAGCCTTATCGCTCTGCAAGAAGGTGCAGGAGTCAGGGCCAGTTGTTTTAATTGGTTAGTGTTTTTTTGGAGAACTAAAACATGAGGTTTTGCTGAATTCCTCTTGCCCTTGGTCCTGAGGCTTTTCTTACTCTTCAGGAGACACAAATGGGCATAGAAGAAACCTTTTAGGATGTCATGATTTCAGACTTCTGAGAGATCTCTTTGTCCCTGCTTCCAATACTGATTGGAGGTTTCTATGTTTTTTACTGATCCATAGACTGTGATGAAAGTGTTTCTTTTTTCATGGACTGCATTTTCATTGTTTTAGCAAATTTAAGATGCTTGAGAGGAATGGCAAATGGAGTTTTATTTTCACATTTAGTGTCTGTTTCTCACATGGAGGAATGTTTGGAAACTTATGCCATTCTTATGCAAATATAATTCAAATTATTTTTATTATAAGCATTAAAAATTTAGATTTTTTTGAAGAACAACTCTGGATACATTAAATTTTGAAGTACTCTTTTACTATGGCCAAAACCAATTATAATACATAGCTTATGCTTCTAATGGTAACAGGTGTAACACTGTAAACATACAGCTTGTTACTCATTTGTACTTTGAGTCCTATAGTGTTTGCTATTCTACAAGCATGTGGCTCTTTATACATGGTCTCCAAATTCAATCTAAATTAAACTGATCTTTATCAAGCATTTTCTTACCACTTCATCTGACAGTTTTAATACCTAGGCAGCTACTCTCTGCTGGTAAGGTATTACTGTATTACCAGTATACCAAAAATGTCTATTTGAACAGTTTTTCAGCTTGTGCCTTTAAAGTAAGGGAGGGAAAGATTTTCTGCACGTGAGAAATGTAACTTCACATAGAATTTACTACAGGATTAACAGCTGTGTGGGCCTGTACTGGCATCATGTTTCTTTAACTTGTGTAGAAAACATGCTATGTATATTGTACTATACAATGGATTGGATCCAAGAGGAAATTTGTGACAGGTTCTTCCTGAAATGTTATTACTGTGAAAGTAGTATTTCAGAAGGGCAGACCTATGAATTCCTTCTATGGAGGTTTCTTGTTTGTACAAAGTATTCAGTAGCATCAGTGCAAGGAGTACTTAGTGCTTTTATTTCATCTCCAAGACCTGCATTTTTTCTCTGCATGCTGAAGGAAGACAATGCTTTTTGTTTATCATATTTAGTATTGCACAAGGACTAGATAATCCTCAATTCTAGTAGATAAGCCTGAAAAGGATTAAAGTTGGTTCTTTTTTCTTAAAAATAAAATAAAAGGAGAAAATGACTTTTTAAAGAAGGGAGGAGGGGTTTAAGGGAGCAGGTTGTTCTTTTGTTTGATTTATTGTATCTGTATTCATTCTCTATTCTTACTGTCTGATTTTGCAGTATAGTTTAAGATACCTTAGGAACACCTAAATTCTGACCAAGATGAAGTCAATCTGTTTATTTGTCATTGCTTTCTTCAAAATTACAGTGGTTCGTGGATTTTTATTTGACAAATACTCTTGGCAAAATTTTAGAATTATCCTTGTTCCTGAGATTTTTGAAGGGCTGAACAATTTGAGTTTTAGCTGTTCTTTAGCATATTGCTGTAGTCAGATTAATGCTTATTTTTGTTTTAAAACATATTATAGAACATGGAGAGAGCTCTGTTTACATGAAAAATACATAAATGTTGCCGAAGATTAATGCCTGCTATGCACAAAGCATTGCAAAGTTTTCCAATTGAAAATGATGAGCCTGTCTTCTGATACGTTTGTAAACTTTTAAAATACTAGCATTTAAAATGAACCTGTGCATATTTATATGTACTAACATAATAATTGTTGAGGTGTACAGTGATATAACACAGTTTATGTATTTTTATATAATCTATGTATTTTTCAAGAGACAGGCACATTCTTTGGAACTTTTTTCAAAATAAAGATAGTATTTGAGTTGGTTAGCTATTTTATAAATCTGAATTCAGATCTTCAGCATAACTTAATGCATACAAGACAATTTTTTTTTTGCTTGGTTTCATGGTTCACCCAAACAAGAAAAAAAAGCTATTACCACTTTGCTGAGTGCTTTCCGTAGAGCACAGTGGTGTATCAAGCAGAAGAAAGTGGCCATTAATAGCAAATAGAGAAGCAAACCATTACTTGGTGCTGTGAATGATAATTTTATGTGACGTGCATAAAAATTCAGAAGTGTCTGAAAGGGGAGACTCCAGCATAGTTTTGATATATCTGTTTCAGTTAAAACCTAACTTACATCATACAAACACACCTGTCTAGATGCATATTAGTGAATTTCCATGGATATTTTAGCTGTAAGAACACCTAACAGTGTATTTTATTGCACATCTATTTGTAGGGCAACACAGACTAGATATCTTAGTTTAATATCCATCTTTTTTGCTAGATGTTTCACAGTAGTGTACTGTGCTAATAACTGTAGGGAGTGTTATAACCAATGTTTTCAGTAAAGTTGAATAGTGTTCAGGTACAGCAGTAAAGCTTGTTCAGTTGTACTAGATAGGATCATGAATTGCTCTCATCCTGTGGGGGAAAAAAATGTCCTCTGTAGGAAGCATCATTTCATAAGCAAAAACAATTCGTAGAAAACTGCTCTGGCAGAAATGCATGCTAGAGATCCAAGAAATTCACATGGACAATCCATGGCATAGAATAAGGTAGTCTGTTATTCAGATTTTTTCTATGTTACAGATCTGCTTATCATATGGCAAAGATTTAGGTCAATAATAGGTTACAAAATGTAGCTTTCAGGTTTCATAAATGGTTTTTTTTCCTCCATTAAGAAAAAGGGCAATAGCTTCTACATTCTCTTCCTTTTCCACTTTGTAGTCTTCCCCCTAACTGTGTAGCCTGGGAAATGCATAAATATACTGTGAATATATTGTGTTCACAATAGACCTCATATTTCATTTCAAGGTCTGTAGTGCCTTTAACACTTTGACTTTTCTCAGTCCTTTTCTGCAAGAATATGTTGAAAAGTGAGAACTTTTTTTTAACTGAGAGCTCTCTGTGATGTGGTTTAGCTCAGAGAATGCATAGCTAGAGCTCAAATTGTCAGCTTACTGCTTCTGGACGTGATACTGGCAGTATTTTAAAGGTCTGATGGTGTTGATAACAACTGCTGGCAGACTTTAGGACCAGTCTAAAAGTTGTCTAAGAATACTTATATAAGGAAATGTGAGGATATATTTTTTAAAAAGCACATTTCCCTGTTATAAAGAATGTGATGTTCAGCTGTTGATCTCTAAGATTGACTTTAACATTAATTTAAGGTTTTAACATAAGATTAACATTACAAGTTACATTGCTTAATGCCATTTTTGCTGTTATGGTAGTGTTAGTTTAGTAAAACTGAGGTGACATGAGGCCAAATTCACATCAAGTCATAAATGTTAGCAGTTAAGGGAGTTGTTCTGTGCACTGGATGTTAAAAGAATAAATATTTCACATATGAAAAGCGCTGATGGTCAGTTTTTGAACTCTCATTTACATGACTGATACTTATCCATTCCTTTGACAGAAGGACTTATATTGCTAAACAGTGGTATCAGAGAGAAGATCTTTGCAAGGCTTTTCCTTTTCAGGAAAGTAAAAAGGAGACAATCATGTTTGTTATGCTTTATTTTCTTTGTTAGAAGTATGTCAATTAAATTGCATTACTAGAATGTTTTAAAAACAAAACTTAAATGAAATTCCTTTACCATCCTATCCACCAATTGAGCAATCTGGTTTTGTCCTCTAGAAACTGAACGAGGTACATGCTGTCAGGATCAAATCACCTGAATGATAGTTCAGTTTCTGTTTCGAAAACAGCACCCAGCTTCCACACTTATGCATATGCTCACACATTATACTGGTCAGGAAATGCAAATTCTAATTGTTTTCCACCCTCACTGGGATGATTTATAATANTGTTCAGGTACAGCAGTAAAGCTTGTTCAGTCAGTTGTACTAGATAGGATCATGAATTGCTCTCTGTGGGGGGAAAAAAAAAATGTCCTCTGTAGGAAGCATCATTTCATAAGCAAAAACAATTCGTAGAAAACTGCTCTGGCAGAAATGCATGCTAGAGATCCAAGAAATTCACATGGACAATCCATGGCATAGAATAAGGTAGTCTGTTATTCAGATTTTTTCTATGTTACAGATCTGCTTATCATATGGCAAAGATTTAGGTCAATAATAGGTTACAAAATGTAGCTTTCAGGTTTCATAAATGGTTTTTTTTCCTCCATTAAGAAAAAGGGCAATAGCTTCTACATTCTCTTCCTTTTCCACTTTGTAGTCTTCCCCCCAACTGTGTAGCCTGGGAAATGCATAAATATACTGTGAATATATTGTGTTCACAATAGACCTCATATTTCATTTCAAGGTCTGTAGTGCCTTTAACACTTTGACTTTTCTCAGTCCTTTTCTGCAAGAATATGTTGAAAAGTGAGAACTTTTTTTTAACTGAGAGCTCTCTGTGATGTGGTTTAGCTCAGAGAATGCATAGCTAGAGCTCAAATTGTCAGCTTACTGCTTCTGGACGTGATACTGGCAGTATTTTAAAGGTCTGATGGTGTTGATAACAACTGCTGGCAGACTTTAGGACCAGTCTAAAAGTTGTCTAAGAATACTTATATAAGGAAATGTGAGGATATATTTTTTAAAAAGCACATTTCCCTGTTATAAAGAATGTGATGTTCAGCTGTTGATCTCTAAGATTGACTTTAACATTAATTTAAGGTTTTAACATAAGATTAACATTACAAGTTACATTGCTTAATGCCATTTTTGCTGTTATGGTAGTGTTAGTTTAGTAAAACTGAGGTGACATGAGGCCAAATTCACATCAAGTCATAAATGTTAGCAGTTAAGGGAGTTGTTCTGTGCACTGGATGTTAAAAGAATAAATATTTCACATATGAAAAGCGCTGATGGTCAGTTTTTGAACTCTCATTTACATGACTGATACTTATCCATTCCTTTGACAGAAGGACTTATATTGCTAAACAGTGGTATCAGAGAGAAGATCTTTGCAAGGCTTTTCCTTTTCAGGAAAGTAAAAAGGAGACAATCATGTTTGTTATGCTTTATTTTCTTTGTTAGAAGTATGTCAATTAAATTGCATTACTAGAATGTTTTAAAAACAAAACTTAAATGAAATTCCTTTACCATCCTATCCACCAATTGAGCAATCTGGTTTTGTCCTCTAGAAACTGAACGAGGTACATGCTGTCAGGATCAAATCACCTGAATGATAGTTCAGTTTCTGTTTCGAAAACAGCACCCAGCTTCCACACTTATGCATATGCTCACACATTATACTGGTCAGGAAATGCAAATTCTAATTGTTTTCCACCCTCACTGGGATGATTTATAATATGCATTCTTTAATATTAAGAATTGTAACAATGATTAAGAGGCGTAGAACCTCTTTATTGTATTGCCTATGAATTATAATATTACCAGAAAAATATGGCCTTAGGAGTTCTTGAAAGGGTCTGATCTTTTTCAGCAAAAGAAACCATAGTTGTGTAGGTACCCTGTCCACCCTATCCATCAGAACATCTGCATGTTTCTGTGTCTGAGCCAAGGTTTCAAAGGGAAATGAAATGGGGTAGGAGTGGCGGGGCCAGGATGACAAAACATGTTTCTATCTCTGTAGCTTGATAGAATGTGTTTAAAACATGCCTTCTAGGTTATAGAATGTTATTGAAATAAATAGAAAATAAAATTGCATAAACTTCTGTTGTGGAGGGACACGGTGCAGTGCCTCAAAATCTAGGTACTGAACTTCCATTCGTTCTTATATTTGCAATGAAACCTGAGGATGTAGTTTTACAGAAACTACTAGATGTACCCCTGACCTGCATTAAAATATAGGTCAGAGCTTCTTGGGTCGTATCTCAACTCAGTAGAGATGAACTGGGCTCTGGGTGTACTGAGACAAACATGTTTATTTTCTTATCCCTCTCTGTAGTTTGTCTCACTGATTAATTCTCACAGCTTACTATTCCTGCTAATTAGATGATGATTTAATAATTGATTTCTAGCTGTTTGCTAATTAAATAAATGAATCGTATATGCACACTTTTAATTTGATTTTATTTCAAAGAGTGTGATCAGAGCCATTGCAAACAGGGCAGGAAGGAATGATTTCAATGTACATGCATAAATGTGAAAGTCACGTATAAATGCTCTTCAGATTTTTTTTTTTAAATGCTATGGTCTTCACCTCTTGAACTGGAAATGCTGCCAGTAACTGATCAGAGCAGCTCTTATTTAATCTAATGAAAATCTTACCTGAATAGCTAAAAACTAAGGACAGGGATTCCTCAGACCTAAATTGCATTCCAGGCTTTTTCCTGTGTGACCTGGGCCAAATTTCCAGCTGTGTCAAGCATGTGCAACCTGTGGTGCAATAAGTTGGAGGCGGGTTATTCAAAATCTGTCAACATCTACCTTAATGCTTACATTTCTGCATCTGTATTTATTCTTCATTCTCTGTTTGTCTTGTAAGTATAAATCATCTGAGCTTTGGTCAAACATCCTCCACTGTGAGAGCGGTGAGCAGAACCTAGATGGATATCTAAATTGTCCATATACCATTGAATTTTGACTGCTCATATGGGGTCTAAACTGCATCAAAACCTTAAATGTATTATTCCTGGCAAAGTTACAGGATATCCTTGATTAACCATTGACTTTCTTCATTCTTTTTGATCTCTCCCAGACCTTCCTAACATTGAGATTCTCCTTCTGGACTTTTGGAAATAAAAGAGAAGACATACAGAGAAAGTAATGAAAACCTTTTGTTTGACATAAAGGTTCAGTTGAGAACAGAACCTATTCAGATTGGTTTCAAAGTGGAAAAAAATTCATCTTAGTGTAAAGAAATGTTGGCTTCCACATTCTGCTGTGGACACAGATATGAACAGTACTGATGAAGCAGATAGTTCCACATGTAAGGGGAAGTGAGCTGTTGAAAGTGTAGAGCCACAGCCAGGTGGTCATGTTGTTATTTTGTGACCTGCAGAGAGATGGAATGCTCCCTCTGTAAGGGAAATAAATGAGTAAGGAGGTTCACTTTTGCTTTCCTTTTCTAAATTGGCCTGACATCTGGCCAGATGCAAGTATAGCCTGGGTTACTGCTTCCATTCAACTGAGAGTCTGCAGGTTTATTTCTCAGGTGTAAAATGGGCCTGAAGCACATTGAGCACCTTTCCTCGCCCTGACCGTATGGTCCCTATGTGGGTGCCCCTTTTGTTACTAGCCAGGAACTGTTGTGCAGTATTGGTAAGAGATGTTTCATTTGGGACTGGAATGTACTGAAGTGCTTCAGAGCCAAGCTGAAGCAATGGCTGGTTAAGTGCTTTGCTGAGCAGTATCCCACAAATTGCAGGTAGACATCATGGGCCTGTTAGTTTTTAGAGTGCTTTGATGCTTTTGTTGTTGTTTGTTACAGCTCATATTAACCCAGCTTTAGATTTGTTGATCAGGTTTTACATCTCACATTCCCTGATCCCACTCCTGCCCTGGAACTGTGCTGGCCTGAAGCTAGGAGCTCATATAGAACCAGAGTGTCAGGCTTAGAGATGATCTTGGGTTTACAGGAGCTCTTATGTCGTGGAGGTGCTTCAGGAGTGAGTAACAACATGAGAATGTGGGCTGTGAGAGGTCAGGAGTAGGAGGGCAACTAGTGAGTAATATTATGAAATTGCCAGGAGAAGCTGTAACCCTGCCTGTAGCTAAACCATTGTAAAGTGCCTGAGTTGCTCCTGCACGGGTCTGCTCAGATGTCTACCTCAAGCAAATTTTCAGAAAATGCATCTGAACAATCTCTCAAAGAGCAGAGAGGTCAGAGAGATGAAGGATAGGAAGTTTTCCAAATTGACTGGTGCTACATTGTTATGATGAGTTTCTCTCTGCCAGTTTGATGATGCAGAACAGCCATAAAGCTGATCTAACAACATAGTTTTGCTGGATTTACTGCTTCACCATAAGCAGTGTAAAACAACTGGAGCTTACTGAGGAATCAGGCTTGTTTATTTAATTTTGCTCTGTATACTTCAACTTTACTCTCTATACTTTATAGCAACATTATTAATGATTAATACTTGAGAAGCATTCATCTTTGTTTATAGCAGAAGCTGAAGTAATTTGGGAAAAAGATGTTTTCCACTGATCTTTAACTTTTTCAATTAAATTACATTTGAATTTTAAATCTCATGGGACTCTTTCTTCATTATATTTTCTCAGCGTCATATGTGTCAGCTCCTGAGGACTGATGTCCCCAGGGCTAAGAGTCAGTTTACATTTTCTTTAAATATGAGAAAAAGAACTGCATTCAAAAAACAATAAGGAAAAACATGCAGTAAAAGTCATAACAGTGGGTCGTTATAATTATTGTGTATTGTCCTCTTATCTCTGTTTTGTCTCAGCTATTCTTATATACTTTTTCTGTGTGCACTGTACTTAACTGTAACTTAAATACATATTGGACCAGTTCTTGTACAAACAGACTGCTGGTGATGGAGAAACTGGAGGTTAATTGTTTGTTTTGAGTCCTGACAAAGATTTTGGACTACTTCCGGCTGAGCTCAAAGATTATTTTAGCGATTTAAACTGTGGAAATGAGATCTCAGTGTGATAAAAAATTTTCTGGATTCCTTAGTAGCACCTTAGAAAGCTTTCATTCTCTGTAAATACTTCAACCCAAGAAGAGGTTTATCATTTTCACTTTTTTTTTGCATTTATTCTACTGCTAGTTTTTATAGTGACAAGTAACAGCTAAATCTGGAGTATCACTCTTTTATTTTTTCTAATTACATTTAATTAGAACTGTGTTAAAGGGATAGCTTTATGAGCCAGAAGTTGAAGAGTGGGCCCTATGGTTTTTATGTTCAAATGGAACAGAAGTCCACAGTCCAGGAATGATGGATGTGCAGTGTTCACAGAGGAAACAGCAGAAGTTGGGTAGATTGAGAAAGCCATATATTCTCCATCTGAAATCAAATATACTGGGTTTTTTTCAGAACTAATAAATGAAGTTATACTCTTTATTTACCCATGGATTTGAAAAAAAAAAATTAAGTGAAATAAAGCTTACTCACATTGAAAATCCATTGACCTTAAGCAGAAAATTTCATAGCTTTTGATATCTGTGGTTATCAACTTAGTTATTAAGAGAAATTCTAATGGGAAATAAGCTCATTATTACATTCTGACACTGAAAACAATAATTCTGTTCCTTCATTATGCAGATACCAATGAATACTATTTCCCATCTGAAATATTTTTCCTAAGTCATATTATTACAAACATCTGAAATAAATCCTGATTTCTTTTGAAAATGTGAGTAAACTCATCTGGAGAAAATTACCTCTTTTTTTTTTTACTGTGCTGGTGTTTAATGGCATTAATTTTGATTTTATGGAATGTGCCATTTTTTTCTATTAGAGAGAAGGCACCATCTGTGAATTTAGCAGAATTCATATAACTTTTAGAATTTGTGTGCGGGTATAGCTTTCATGCAGTTTCAATTTCTGCAAAGTTAGTGATAGTCATGTTATAGTAGAGGGTTTTGTTGTATACCCATGGACAGAAACAGCTCACTATGTTGTCATATGGAAGTTCAGCACAGTTTAGCTTACTTTACAAACAGGTTTCTTTGCTTAAAGGAAAGTAAGGAGGATTTTTGTATATCCAGGATGGTTTTTTTGCCAGTTATTTCTTTGAAACCAGAACATCAGCTTTCATGATGCTATTCAACTTTTCTCCCTGGTGACATTGCCATGCATCTGGAACCCCAGCATGAGCCTCTGTGTGCATCCTGGGAGCAAGTGAGCTTATCTCTGTGCCCTGATCCAGCAGGGCTTCAACATGTGCCCAAGTTCAACTGACATAAAGATACCCTCGTATTTTTCTTTTCTTTGGGAGGGGAAGCACCTAGATGTACAGAGTCTAATCCAAGCTCCTTACACATGCAGGTGGGGATTCTGATCTGCTAAAACAACATGGACCACATCAGTTATTACTAGGCAGGGGAAAAGTAGCTTGTTTGTTGCTTTTATTTTCCCGTTTTGTTCACCAAGAGCTTGCTCCAAAACCTAGTGAGTCCCCTTGGAGTCTTCAGAAGCTCAGGCTGAAGTTAAATAGGCAGTATCTTGTTGTCAGTTCCAGAGGAATGAGTGCCAAAATACACCTTTCAGAAGAATAACTTTGGGGTTTGGAGTGTTGCCTGCTTTCTCATGTATGATAACAGAGAAAATGTAAAGGGTCATGAATTATTTACATTTGTTTAGGTAAATGTGACCAAATTTTGTTCTCTTTTTTTCTTTGATGTTTGTTACAGAGCTTACAGTGTGAAATGTAAAGAGGCTTTGGCATTGCCTTCCTTTATTTTTTTTTGGTAGACACAGCAATAGTGGACTTAAGGTCCTAAAAGTATCAAATTAGTAGCAAATGTATTGTACAACTCCATGTGTTACATAGAGTTGGAACAACCTTTATAGAGTGAATGTTTTCTGTGAAAACGTGCTTCCTTTTTTAAAAATTTTTTTTAAACATCCTTGAAAATAGTTTTACAGAGAAGCTTAAGAACAGTCTTTGAACATAGCCATAATTGCTTATGAATATTCTGATTATAAAGAAGACAGTGACAAATCATCTTGTCTTCATAGAGAAAGAGGAGTATAGTTGTGGGATGAAGACTGTGGGTGGGTAATCAGGACTGTAAAAGCTGAAATACTCCATTTTACCACTGACATTCTGTCTGACTTTCAGCACTCATTGTTACTTTTCTTGCTTCAGTTCCTGCAAGTATCTTGATAATAGGGAATAATCAGCTTAGAGGTATACTGAATAGTTGCAAAATGCTTTTAAGCTCTTAGCATGAAATATGCAAAGAAAAAACAAATTAATTTATTAACTTGCTAATTATTGTGCTTTTCTAAAATGAAATTGGAGGTTTTTTCAATGGTTTCTTTTTTAAAAATGGTAAAAATAAAGAACTTTGATCATATGCAGATACTGCCACAAAAAGGAATTTTTTGAATTCTGTGATTTTTAGAAATATGTATAATGAATCAAATGAAAATGTAGAGACTGAAGTAGTGTTGAGAAGATACTAAAAAGCCCATGCAAATACTGAATTCAACAGTGAACATGTTAGAACTACACAAGTTTGGACCTTGAAACGCAAGTAGAAAATACTTTTTTCTCTTCATCTTCTATGAAGAGAAGATGTGAACAGTGAAATGATAGTCATGAGTTCAGGCAGCTGCCACACGAATTCTTTCAGGAGCTTCCAGTGCAGAAACTGCTCTATGGTAAAATACTGAGTTTGTTGTTCAGAGCAGTACAGGGTGGAAATTGTTCCACTTACTCTTCTCTGGTTGACTTAACCTGAGAGGACAATATTCCTATGTTTTGTTTTCTAATGACGCTATCCTTTGTGATTAGCTGGTGGGTGTTTTGTGCAGTCTGTCTCCTCTTACCTGCTTGCTGTTGCCTGAATTTCACTGTTAAGTGAATTAAGTTTGGCAACTGATGTGTGACTTTATCTCATGTTTTATCAAAAAACCTATAAAAACCTGATGAAGTAATTGCAGGTGAAACAGTGCATATGAACATTGAAGGTATAAGCTAATTATTAAAAGCAGTACATGAACAGTGGTTTAGTCCTTGAGAGTAATAAAATACTTAAAGCAAGAGCCACAATATACTTCAAATACTGAAGTAATTTTTAAACATCCTCCAAAATATGTACGGCATTTTACAGGAGTGTGTCTATGGATCAAGTGTTATAGATAATAGCAGTTATGATAAACCATGCAATATCATTTGAAGAAAAAAGTCCAGATACTTTAGCCTGGGAGAGGAGAAAAGATCATCATTATAGGAGTTCCTTTAACATACAGAAGTAAATTAGATTATGAGAGTGGATTAGATGTCAGTTAACCATATTTACCATCCATTTTTAAGATCAATTGTTACTGACTTTCACTAAAGCAGTAATAAAAAATGGAAATGGTGAGATGCATTCCAAGCCCTTTTATTGTGTGTTTCTTCAGTAACACTCATGTTTCAGCTGACATCCGCTTGGTAATATGAGCTACTGCTTTCCCTTGTGCCCAAGCTGAACCACTTTGCGAACCACAGTTTGTAATTTAGCTTTACAGTGTAAATCTTATTGGTGTTTATGTGGAAGTGGAATTTATGTCTTTGAACTTCTGTCATGAAGAGGAGGAGACGCACCCTCAGCACTTTTACACAAGTACAAGCAGAGACCATGAGGCCAGCAATTACAGCTGAGACACCGAAATAAAATGCCAGAGCACACAGCTTTCAGCGTCAGCACCTTAGCACTAACACAGTGGCAAAAGTCAATAACAGTGCACGAACCTCTATTGCAGCCCCTGTGAGGTGATGGCCATCCGATTTAACTCTCCAGTGCTGTATTGCCATGGGTGTCGTACCTCTAATTGATCCCTACCTGCCAAAAACACATGGACTTAAACACCGAATTTACAAATTATATGAATAAAACACAAATTTAAAACAAACAAAAAATTGAAATATGTCATATAACAGACACAATTTCATGAAGATTTAATGTAAGGAATTTCTTTCATGTTCCTTTGTTCACTGTTAACTAACAATGTAATGAATGTAGTCATATTTATACAATGTCAATCATTAAAAATGAACATATTTAATGAAGCTTCAGATTTTTCTTTCAAAATACAATGCACAGCTCCTGTGAGCTATATCACATTGGGATTCTGTTTGATACATCCTTAGTAATTGTTGCCAAAAGATAGAGTATTTAACATCAAATGGTCACAAGAAAGCCTTTTCTCCTGCCCTTTATTCCTACTTCAATTTCTGCTTTTTTCCTCACAAGTTTGTACGATTTATGTCATGGGTAGACACTCTGACTCTTAGCAAGTTTATGATGCTGGTGCTGCTCTGTACAGAAGTATAAGCAGGCTTGTTAATCAGTTTCTGTATTATGTATGCATGCAAAATATGTGCTTGGTATACATATACATACAAAGTAAATGTATACACTTATTTCCTTGTTTTGCTAAAATAAGGTGTTTCTATTAAAGCGTTCATCCAGACTTAATTATAGTAAAAATTCTTTTTTCACTAGTGTACATTTATAGATATTTCACTCTTCTGAAAATATTAAAATACAGTATCAATGATAAAAATAAATAGAAAAAAAATTTTTAAAATGCCTTGAATTATCTCCTGTTAGACAATACAAATGACTCTGTTTTTAAGAATATTTCTTGGAAACAAGTTCCACAAATTTTTTTTAGTGATTGAATTAATAACTAAAACAAATTTGGATTTCAGTAGAAAAATAGAAACCATGGGAACAACAAACAATCATGGTATCCTAATCACTCTGGACCAAAAAAAAATGTGCTTCAGAGAGAACTTTCATATTTCATGCATATTTCATTTCTCCCATTTGATGTGAAGAAAATCAGAGAAATTGATGCAGTCTGTAAATTCAAAATTAAAACCAAATGTTTATGATGAAGTCAGACTATTTATCAGTTGGAGTAAGTGTGCATCTCTCTAAA
Organism: Odontophorus gujanensis; assembly: GCA_013399175.1. NCBI lineage: Eukaryota > Metazoa > Chordata > Aves > Galliformes > Odontophoridae > Odontophorus > Odontophorus gujanensis. Next base: position 26,039 of record VXAB01004173.1, on the reverse strand, counting down.
AAGGAAATGAATAAACCCAGCACACGACCTTTTTTTATACATAGCAGATGCTGTGCTGAAACTATCCCCTGCAGTCTGTTTCACAGCTGAATATGTGACCTATTTGTCATTTTTCATATGTCATGAGTTCATGTTTTTTTTAGCTGTATCAAAACTGTAGATATCTCCTAGCTTTTCTGGAGTTGAGAGGAGGAGAATTGCTTATCAAACTATCCAGTGCTCTGGCAACGTTCAGCATATGTGAAAATGAAGGAAAGTGAATGGCAGAAGAATTTCTGGAAGAGTGACAGGTATCCAGTTTCAATACAGTTAAGTGAGGAGCTGTTCAAGCAGACCTTCATAACCAAGTTTTCCTGTCACTAGGCAGAAATGTCAGGGAAAGAAGTAAACTGTTATGTGAGATTGAAGTTGTTCAGTAGACATCTTCAAGAATTTACTAGCCTGAATTTGCATTCACAAAGACAGAGCTAATGACAGGAAGTTAAGCACATTTTAAGCACCTCTTGTTCTCTCACAGGTGTTTTCCAAATGACTATAACAGAGTTGCACACTGTTTGTGGTCCAGTTTAGCCACACAAAACATTTAGCAGAGGGCTGTTTGCCCTGCTGGTGTGAAGTTCAGCAGCAAAGCAGCCACAGGGTGTGTGCTGAGAAGCATTCTTTCCAGTAAGTGAACGGTTAGTCAGAAAGTGAACATCTCCTAGCCAGAGAATAAATGCGTGCTGAGAATAGTATATTGTAATAGTTTTCTAACAAATAAAAAGTTAGAGTATTATTACAGGAAGTAGGGGATTGGGGTATCATCAGAGCTGTAAGATAGAAGAAGGAATTAGGGGAATGGGAGACTGTTATGATAGGAGGAATTAGTGGGGAAAAAAAGGCTAGGAAAAAGGTTTGGTCTTATGTTCACAATGCCTCTCTCTTCTACATGTCTCAAATCTTGTCCAAGGTCATTGATTCTGAAGAGGATATTTATTTAGTGGGAGTTCCTCTAGTTCTTCATTGTTGATATAGTGAGGTCATGCCTCTCTGAAGTACTGATTTTTAAGGCAAACATTACAGAAATATAATACCTGTAACTGGTGATGCTGAGAACCATTCACATGCAACCAGTTTGAAGTCCTGCATAAGCCTACAGAAACTTATGTACTGTGTGGACACTGGGATGTGCATCTGTTTAGGACACTCTACTTATGTTCTCTGCTTTCTGCCTTTTTTGAAAGGCTTCCAATAAGATGGGAACAGAATGTCTCTGTACTTGAGATTTAGGAGCTTACTTTTTAGATCCTGGAGGCTGAAATTGTGCCTCATATTCCATGCTCATGAGGCACATGTAAACAATTGCGTCTAGAAGCAGTGAGCATAGATTTGTGAGACAGGTCCTGCCTGACTAACCCGATCTTCTTCTATGACCCGTTTACATGAGGCTAAGGTTGTGGATGTTTGTTTACCTGGATTTTAGTAAAGTGTTTGACGCAGTTTCCTACAGTGTTCTGGGGAAGTTGTCTGTTCATGGCTTACACAGGTGTATAGTTCACTGGATATAGAACAGTCTAGGTGGAAGCATAGTTAATAGAATTCAGTTCAGTTGGTGCCCAGTCACTAGTGGCATTCCTCAAGGCTCAGCGTTGTGATCAGTTTTGTTTAATGATTTCATAAATGTTCAGATGAGGACATCAAGTACACTCTCAGTAAGATTGCAGATGACACCAAGTTAGCTGGGACTGTTGATTAGCTTAAAAGTGGGAAGGCTGGATCAGTGTGAATAGTCTGGATTGATGGGCTGAAACCGGTCACGTGCTATTCAACTAGTCTAAGCACCAGGTGCCACACTTGGGTATTAACTCCATGCAATGGTACAGAAGAAGAATGGCTTGAATGTTGCCCAGCACAAAAAGAGTTAGGAGTGCTAGTAAAAAAAGTAGTGTGGCCAAGAAGGCCAATTATACATCCTGGGTTTCATCAGAAATCATATGGCCAACAGGACTAAGGAGGTGATTGTTTCCTTGTATGTGTTGCTTTTGATTCTGCACCTGAAGTACTGTGTTTGGTTTTAGGCTCCTCACTATGAGACGGGTACTGACTTGCCCAAGTAAGTTGAGTCCATAAGGGATCAAGGGGAAGGACAATAAGCTGGACATCCTGGTGTGGGTCTGTTGTAGGCTACCAAACTGCAATGAAGAGACAAATGAGGCAGGCAGAAGTTGTGCAATTGCCAGCCCTTGTTCTCATGGGGGACTTCAACTTCCCTGATATACTCTGGAAATTCAATACAGCACAGGACAAGCAGTCTAGGAGTTTTCTAGAGTGTATGGAAGATAACTTCCCATCACAGCTGGTAAGAGAGCTTACCATGGGCAGGTAGGGTAGTTCTTACATGTGAACCTGGCTTCCTTCACCTCTCTCTGGTGAGTTTTATGATAGATTTACCCTCAGAGCAAGCCTTTATCTTTGTGTCTTCATGTTCTTTGGAGAGAATGATCCTGTTTCCATTACAAACTTTTTTGTTCTGAAATACTGTGATCAACGCAATGATCCAGTCATTTTAGTAGGTATTATTACTTATTCACAGAGTATGATTTATTCATAATTCATTACCTATTATTTAACCTTCAAGAACAAGCAGAAGCTTACATGAGAATAGGACATTTAACACGTGACTTATTTACAAAAACTGGTAAGTAAAAAATAGAACACAACTTCTTACTAAGTTTGTTAGCTCTGTGTCTGGCAAAAAAAAAAAAATCTTGCTTTCAGGCTCCTTGTTTTATGGCTGGTTGAGTTGACAACGGTTGCGATCATTTTCTTGGAAGACTTGAACTATTTACTCTGCTTTTGGCTCTGCAGTTTCCTAATGATTTAGTATTCCCACATCTCTCTGCCCTTTGCCTCAGTAGTTATGTGCAGGACAGGGCCTAGGAGCGGTTCCTATGTGGGTATTGGGCTGGTATTTATGATTTGCTTGGGTGCTCTTAAGTAACTTCCTCTCTTTACTTTCTGTGTCTGAAAACCTGTTAGATTTGATTCCATAACAATTTGCTTTGATTGTAAACAAACAGAGGTCAAGACTATATAAAAAATCCAGAAAATATGTAGTGTATTTTCCTAACTATACAGAATTTTCTTGTTCAGCTGGATACTGCTCTCTGTGTCAGTAGAAGTTAAATTTGAAGATATCTGTAATGGTACTGGTAACAAAATAAGTAAATAAAAAAACAATCCCTCCTGTAATCTAGCTAAGAGGAATGTCTTCTACCAAAACAGTCAATTGAATAGCACTAAGAGAAGGCTCCTCAGCTCTGGTTGTGGTTTAATGAAATAGTTAAATAGCTGTGTGTCAGTCATATTAGAAGAAACTCCTTTAAAAAAGATTAAAAATAACTAAATGGAGAGGAGTTGAACTGAAAATGAAAGGCAGTGAAAAGCTGAGAAGCAGGGAAGTTTCTACTTTCAAGAGATAGCTGCAAGTAGCTGGGGTGCTCTTTGTCACCATCAAAGTGGAAAAAATCAAACCTTCCTCAGCTGTGAAATGTTAACGTATGTCTTCACCTTTTTGTTTGTTTTGGTATATCCCTCATTTAACACAGAGAAATCATTACATTTCACCAACTTATTTTTGTTTTGATCTGAAACCTTCCAAATTAAGGAGCAAATGTCTATTTGAATGATGTATAAGGCATCAGGTGATCGAGCATCTGTTGTTTCTTTCATTGGTTTTCCTAGTGGATGACTACTCCATTACAATGTATGGCTTTTTGCTTGTTTCCAAACACTCATGTCAGGCCAGTAACTCCTGTGCTCTTCTTTCTCAGAATGATTATCCTGTTAATATTTTCTCTCTGAGATGGCACAAATGCACAAGATGAATCATGGGTCAGTTTTCTTTTGAGTACTTTGAAAGAAAAATCAGCTTTCTACAGCTACTCTTAATATTCTGTTTCTTTTAAAAGAATTTTTATCCCAGATTTACATAATTTGTTTATTGTAAGTTCTCTGAATTTTATCTGCACAGATAAAATGATCTCTTCTCAATATATGTGTATGCATATATATGTGTGTATACATATCCCTTGTTTGTGTAATTCTTTAATCTCATAATACCTTTAAGAAAGCATTGCATCTTTTAATCTGTTTGAACTACAGATCTTCATTTTCATTGCTTTCCAGGTTAGGCACTTATCCAGTAAGTAAAGGCTACATATCACACGCATCCTGAACTAGGGCACTCTGCAACAAATGTTCCCCCAGAGAAGTTTCATAGACTTCTTTGAAATTTCTTGAAGGGTCAGAGATTTCCCCTTCTGCAGCTGTTTGCTTTAGGAAAGTATATCGTTTGCATACAATCATATGTAGTATGCCCCTATTACTTATTTGCTGTGTATCTCATCTGGTGACACTATAAGGATAAAAAAAAACAAAAACACACAAGACACTCCTGTCAACATTTTCACTAGTTTTCCCTTATCAGTTGTCATTGCTGATGCTTAAGAGGATTTTATGTGCAGCCCAGTTTTAATCGTCTCTTAGCTCTGTGTTTAGGGAAGAGAAAATATGTCATCAAATTTTTCAACAGCAAAGCTGTACTGTGACAGAAAGTTATTCTGGTTATTTGAGATAGATTGGTATCTATAAAGTAATGTCTGTTCAAGAGTGAAGTGCCTAATTTCACTTTATTTTGATTGTAGAGCTGATCCAGTTAAGAGTGACAATCAGCATCATTTTTAAGGCAGGTGTCATATATGCTTTATTTTTGAATTGTATATTCCAAAATTTTAAATAGATGACTTTCTATGGTGTGGTCTTCTATATAGATAATGATGTAAGAATACAAATACAAGGACAGATCAGTGTTTCATTTATCTCAGATGCATCCAGCAGAATGTGTTTCCAAATGCCCCACATGCACAAGAAACTCTGTGAGTAAATAGAGTATCCACCAAATCCAGCCTGCCATTTTAGCAGGCTACATGTGGGCTTCGGATATCCCTGCAGTTCTAGCAGGTTTGTCTCTGCCCTCTGCTTACTGGTTGTCTGCTCTGAGTCTCCTCTAATGTTCTTCACCTCCATTTTACTGAACACCTGTCCTGGTCATCTCTCCCACATTTCTTTTCCATTTGAACTGACCTTTTTTTCAGTGCCTCCTTCTCCCTCCTTGTTTCCTTCTCAGCCTTTTGTTCTCAGTTTCCATTACAAAAATTTAGATTTTGTACTCCCTTCGTCTTTGGTGCCTGTGTTGTTTATTTAGTCTATAAACTCTTCAGGATAGCTATAGTCTTCTATTGTATATCTCTGCATACTACATACATCCCATCAGGCTTCTCTTTTGTGTGGTTTTAGACTCTTCTGTAGTAAACATGATTAATAATACTAACACCTACCATAATGTACTGAGTTTATAGCTATACTATAAAGGAAAATGACTTCTTTACACAGCTACTGACTGTACTTTGTATTTTATCTGCTCTAACTATACGTAGTATTACAGAGCAAATTTTCCTGGACTGAAATTAGAACAGCGATGTATTTCAAGGGTTTTTAAAGCCAAGTAAGTCCAGTCTGATTTCACTGAAGTTTAATCAGATTGCCTCTGAATTGGGTAGGATATCCTGACTTATCGTAAGTGCCTAATTTAATTTTAAGTATTAACACAGTGTGCAGGGGCTTTCTTGCACAGTGCACAATAAAAACACTGAAAGAAAGAAGATGAACTGTTCTACAGGCTTAAAGAGAGCACAGAAAAACAATGAAAAACTGTGCAAGATACCCACACCAGATGCACAATCTATACATTTTCTTGTTAATATCTCTGTCATTATGACAGAGGAAAGCTTTAAGGAGACATCTGGACAAGATAAGATGTGCATTATTATTATTATGCTGCCCTGAGGAACTTCATCTATCAGGGCACTATGCTGGCTCCAGAAACAATGAAAAATGTAACATTAGCTTGAATTTTTTTCTGTTCTTTCCCACTCTTCAATGCTATGGTCTCTTTCCATGGTACGTTATGCATATTTGTGCTCTAAATTACTCTGAAATTGGGTCTGGCATGAACCCAGTCCCAAACTAGGGGATCTAGTTCGGCTCTCTTTGGAGATCCTTCTGCAGCTGCATTTACCATTTGCTGAGGAAAAAAAAGAAACAGAATTGATGCATTAGTATTTTCATTAGCATTGTATATATGTTACCCGCATTTCTGTACTTCTATGAATGCAGCTGAATGTGATGTGTCTTACAAGTTCTATTAATGATTCTTATCATGTCTGTTCCCCACATGAATAGTCCTTTCTCCATGGTAGTCTCAGTCATTCATTAGTTGCACTTTTGGTCTTTTGTTGTTGTTAAAATAACACAGTTGTGGTTAGAAAGCCTTTGCAGAACGTATATTAATCTGCTTTCAGAAGAGTAGTGAAAACTTCAAGCTGAGTTATGCTGCCATGTTACCATTGTAAAATTACTGCAATGAGTATTTACCAAAGCCTTATCCTTAGACCACTGTATAACAAAGTAAATGATGCACAGTACCTTATAAGTGTTTGCAAGTATTAAAAACTCAAAAATCTGGAGAATAAAAGTCTACCAAGTATATAACATATACAGGTATATATATTGTTTACACAATATCTATACAATGATACTCAGAATGCCAGTACAAAAAAAGTTTTTATATTGGTTAAATCCAATTAAAATCATCACTTATATAAAATAAACACTGATTTTAATCTAAAAATAACTTTCTCTACAGTAGCAGTGTATTGCAACAGTTCTCAAGCTTCAGTTGCAAATAACATCTAGTTCTAAACCCAACTGGTTGCAAAACCATTACTATTTCACATTTTCTTCTCCAAACTGAGCTCAAAAATCTAGACTTCTGATGTTCTTCTGTAAATGATAAGAATACACAGTGATTTTCAGACTGACAACATAGAGTATTATTTAGTGACAAATAGCTGGGACACAATGGCTGAAACACAGTTCAGTTAAATGTAAGCTATCTTCACCTGAAATGAATTAACCAGTAAAGAAAAAAAGTAAAGAAAAAAAACTCAAACTGTTCTCATATTTTCGGAATTACATTGTAAACCCTTCTCTCTTTTCAAATACTTTTTATTCATAAATATTTTAATTTTGCTATTAATCATAATTCTTATTAAGGGTTAATTCCATCACTGGAATGAGTAGACACTTTAAAGCTGTGATGTTTATTTCTAAGGCTGAAGGCCAGACATTGGCAATGTCACTGAATTCCTTTTAATTACTACTTATGTATGTTTTAGTCTATTTGTATTTGCATGAATATATTCTCTTCATAATTTCAGAAAGGAAATGCTATCTTTCAACTCTGAAGTTACTATTTTTGAGTTGAATTGTAAAGTTAAACTGCCATAATATTATTTATAAGCTTCTATGCATTTGGCTGTTTTCTTCTATTTTGCAAAGCTAAAGAAAGAGCCTGGCTCTAATTCAGTGATAAGGCATGTAAAATGTAGATGCAAAGATTTTCCCCAAGTCACGCAGGTGGTTATTGGCTTATGAAGAGCAACTTATCCATCTTCACTTTTAGTCTAGTGCATTAATCATATATATTTTATAATGTACATTGGTTTAAACCCCTCTTCCGTAAGTGTGTAAATATTTCCTGTGCTTAACTTTGAGTTCTCAGCCTCACAATGTGGTGTTGTACTGTATTTGTATATATGTGTTGCAGATAATTCAAGTAACTTCTATTTGTTACGACAGTGATGATTACTACTATTAACTGCCAGGGCATATTAATGATAAAAATCAAATGCTGTTCCCACATCTAAAATTCAGTGTGAAACACCTGGAAAAAGTACAAACAATACTGCTGCAGGTTTTCTTCACAGCTGGGAATAGTGTCCATACTGTCTTCCTGAGAATAAAACTGCTAGAAGGTAAAAATAAATAACACTGGATAGATACTTCTGTTACATCCTTTAGGCAAGGTTTTGAAACACTTTGCTGTCAGTACTGTAGTGAAGTTGAGAAGGAATAGCCCTCAACGATCCCATTATATGAATACAGAAAACATTTCATTGTTTGATATCTTATGGAATTGTTCTAAAATAAAAAAAATGTTATGAGCTGTGTTCTAAAATAAAAAAAATGTTATGAGCTGAAATGTGGGAGGCCCACGTACTCTCATTCCTACCTTTTGATATCCTTAAAGTCTCTGTGAGTCTAACAGTCACAAGCATATTGTCAATCACATCAAATGTCAACTGTGGGGAGAACAAGATTATGGAGAGTCACAGACACAGCTGCAGTGCTTGTGTAACTTGACTGATCACACCAATGGCCAATGCATCATTTCTTTTAGCATTTGATAGATTAAAATTGTTTAGGTTGTCACTGAAAAATACTTACTGTGTTAAGAGGCTTCTGAGTATTCAGTAGTTTTGAGGCATCATTCGGTGTTAAACAGAGGATAAAATATATGCGAAGTAGTTCACAAACATGTAACTGTTACCTAAGAAAACTGGGGTGGTCAGGATAGATGCCCATCTCCTTATTTAAGAAAGTACCCTGGCAGATAAGCTTTCATAAACCACAAGTCATTATTTTGTTCTATAATTGGTGTTGTTGGTACTACGTTCTGTGTGTTTTCTCAAAAGAACAGAAGTGCCGTTCTACCGGGTGGTTATGTTGGCAGGTCAGTTCTAAACTAAATATACCTTCCCTTAATTAAAGTGTCATAGATTAGAAAAAAGGTATCATAATTGATTAGACTTCTGATCCAGTACAGCTGTTCTGTACTCTATGGGAAGACAACATCCTCTTGCCACTGTAGTTGTGTGTTGAATCATGTGATAATACAAGTTTCACTATATGTCATCATGTGTCATCATGAGAATTAATTCTTTCCACTGTGGTCTGAAATTATGTCTCTGGCATATTGCTAACTTCTTCCTGTCTGGATATACTGATAGTACGGACTTCTGGGAAAGAAAAAAAAAAAGGGTTTGTTGGTGATGCTTTTGAGAACCATCTGTATGTAGAATTGCTTTAGGGGTCTCTTGCTTCTCACAGCAGTAGTGTGGTGATTATAGGGAATATTCTGAAATTTTGCAAGTGATAGCATAAAGGCATTTCAACAAAATTAAAAAATGTATTGCATTCAAAGCATTAGCTTGGCTTTGCGCCTTCTGAAGGGTGACTGATTTGCTGTTAGTGATAAAGAGGAATGCAAGATCACACTCAGATTTCAAAATTGTAATGAAATATTGACATGATAAAATAAATCACTGTCATCAGTTCTTAAGAACTGTTACTATGTTTAGCTTGTTTTAGACCTGGAAACTATTCTCTCTGGTGGGTATTAAACAGTGTTTCAGTATGCTATGTGATCTGAATTGACAGCTCAATTAGCATTTTCTTTCTAATGTGTGTGTTTCCAAAAGACCTTTAGGACCAAATTCTGTTCCACACATTGCTTCTGATTTAAAAGTTCATTAGAATTTGCCTAAACACCTCCTTCTGCTGTAATTCTCTCAGATGGGAAAAGGTTAAGAGGCATTTGTTGACTCATGGAAGCAGATGACTCATAATGCCTGGATTTTAGCAGGGGAAGTGGCTGCCTGAAAAGATAGAGTCTAGGGTGTGGGCTCAGAAATCCCAAAGTAGTCATCTTAGCAACAGCCTCAATAAAATGAAACAGCATCAATAGAAGTTTCGTGCTGAAGTGTATCTTATTTTCTTTGTTAATAGAGCCAAATCCCTAAAGGGGACTGGATTGGGATTTTGTGTAATGGTTAGACTCTTTGGAGAGCAAGTGACTAAGGCACCTATTCACAGACACCAAAGGCATATCCAGACTAGCAGAACAAGGTTTGAATATTGAACTATATGATTAAACAAGTAAAGTTGTATAACCTGGCTTATACCCTTCCCTTAAACATTTTATTTTCACACAAATATTAATTGAAATTTCTTTTTTATTCTACATGAATCAACAGCTATATTTTACTTTAGTCTCACTGAAACAGTTACCTATCATGTAGCATGCATAGATACAGAAATATACCTTGAGGTTTTTTTTCTCTGTGTGATTTGAAAAAATGAGTTCAAAGTGAACACACAAAGGAAAATAAGAGGAAAGAAAACAAATCATTTAGCTGAGTTTTTCCTCTGGCATTCTGATTTCCAACATGAAAAAAATGTCTTGATGTACATTATAAAAATAATCTCTTACATGATTATCTCTGTTCCACTTCTAGGTTCAATTTACCCTTCCCTTCTCAGTATCACCTGGCTACTGAGCAGACTTTTATTTGTTTCTAGATTCAAATAATCTCTTATGCCTACAATCCATATCAGGTTGGATTTTTTTTTTCTGTTCCATCATAACACTTTTGATGAGATTCTGATTCTTATTATCTTCAGAGAACCAAGCAGCCTGATCTAATGGTTGGCAACCAGGGGGTGTTGAAGGGAACCTTAAAAATCATTAGTTTCAATCTAAACCATTCTATGATACTAACAGTGTGCCTCCTTTTATAAAGTTCATATGTTCCTGCAGTCTCATCTTCTCAAAAGAAACTGGCTTCAGTTGCATTGAACTGATTATGTTTTCTTGACCACAGCTGAAATTCATGTCCATATTTAGGGACTGCTGTCTTTGCTGTGGATGTATTTTTATTTTGTAGTATCAAACTCAAAATGCAAAATTTGCAGTAACAGGAATTGCTTTTAATCCAGTGTATTTTTAGCGTATTTCTTCAAATGGTTGTTTAAAAATTAAGACACATATATGGAAATCTTCTGCACAATCCTCAGTGAAAAACACATCAGCATTAAAATCTAAGAATGAAAGGTTAAGCAGAGTGCAAGAAACTGCAAAGGGAGGACAAAGCTATCATTGAGCTTATGTTGTGCAGTGTGGGAAGCAGGCGAGAAAAAAGAACATTGTTTGACAAGCTCTTACATTTAGTAGCAGTTTAAAGCCAAAATAATATAGATGGAGAATATCAGGGCTCTCTATCAGTTTAAATGTTAAAGAGTAGATAGTATCAGTGGATGTGTAGCCAGAGTTTATTATATCCCACTACTACTTTTTTGTTACATTTACAAAGCACTGGGATTGGAATTTACTCTTAGGAACTAAGAACATATAAAGAGAGGAAATAATCATGGTTTGAATTCAGCTGAGTTTTACCAAAAATACTTAGGATACTTTCATTTAAGATACAGCTCAAGCCTGCTATATGCCATTATTCTGGTTATTATTCCCTCTCCTTTAGTTTCCCTAAGCATTCTAGCCTACCTACTTGTTACCGTGTCCAGTTTATATGAATTTATATGTGAATTTGTCAGTGGAGTTTCAGCAACCTATTTCAATTTTTTCTTTTTAAATTCAATGAGATTTTGTTAAACTTTGCATTTTTATAGCTTCCAATATCTTATATTCACAGATTTCATCTGCTAGGCTAACCTGGCTGCCGTTCCTTTAGTCCTTTTTACAAAATTCTTATGTTTTGTGTTTCAAGAAATAACTGAAATTGTCCTCAGCTGAGTAATTCTAATTAAGAATTGCATTTCACACAGACTTCTCTTCGGCTAAAAAAGGATGGAAATTTACACTTAAGCAATCAGCTCATTTTATAGTTCCCCCTTAACTGTCCATTTGTAAGTGTCACAGGACAGTGGCAGACAGGTATAGTTGCTAAAAATTAAGACTCATACAAGTGTTCTCTTCTGAGCACGGAATTTATTTTCTGGCGTTTTCTGAGTGCTTCAGAGTTTTAGGTTTGAAGTCAGAGGGAGCTCATTAATTCTTTAACTGCTAAGCTCACTTAAGTGCCAGAATCCTCTCTTAGACTCTTCCTTGTTAATATGAAACAATTTGCTTTATGTAAACTATCTTTGATGTATATTAGAGGGAGAAAGGGTATGTTCTTAAGCAAAAATTAAATAATATTTCAATGTTATCCTTTGCTACCAAATTCTTAATGCTGTGGCATTTTTGGAGTTCATGAACACCACATGCAACTATGTAATAAATATATATGTGTATTTGTCACAGTTTAGGGTACCCAACTAAAGTAAAAACTGTATTTAGAGGAAAAAAATAGTACAAAATTTGGAGATACCTACTGGAATATCCAGTCTACTATTTGTAAGTGCGCAGGTGACCTTTTCACCTTACGTCTGCCCTTTACACTGTGTTCAGTTAGAAACACAACAAAGGTACTAGCACCATTTCTTGCAACCACACTAGACAGGAATTTCTTCCCTGAAAACAATTAGGTGATTTTTAATGGAATAGCTGCTAAAGTTTGTAGCCTCTAAACCTCCTTGTCCAGACTCTTGTCTCTTATGTAACATGTTTCTCTTATGCAAAGACTAACCCTCTATCCTGTATGTCTGGTAAGAAATCTCCTGCAAGTGCATCTTTCTCTTGCTGTCTGCATTATGCATTATTAAAAAAAAATAAATCCAGCACCATAAATTCTTGCTTTTGCTATATGACAATCTCCAGGCCTATCTAAAGTAGAACCTCCCATTATGCATTATGTCTCCCTCTATGAACCACCTCAACCTGTTCAGCAGCTTAACCAGACCTTTACACTGCTCCTTACAGCTTTACCATACAGCTCATGTAGCTGTAGCTCATGTAGCTCATTATCTTGCTTGCAGATAATCTGCCTGCATCTGTCTGGCTGATGTCTGATTTGGAGGGAAAGCTGAATAAACAGTAAGTAGTAAGTGCTAAATGGTCAGTCAAATTTCATCCTAGGTGAATAATATATTATGTCAACATTTTTTTTCTTATATATCCTGCATGAGTTAGTGAGCATTTATAAAACTATAGCTGTCCTACCAGTTTGCATTTGAAATATTAACATTGGAGTAGGTGAATGTTTATAACTTGTAAACTTACTTCTGAGCTCTCATACTGGTGGTAGTAATGGAATGGAAGTCTTATTGAATTATTTTAAACGTGATAGAGAAATAACAGGCAAATCACATCTTACATTGTTGACTATCCATTAAGCACAGAAACCTTCAGCATCTGAGATGAAATGGTACATCAAATCTTCTAATCTCCCCGTATTTTTTTATCTCCTTTAGAATTCAACTCTGCCAAACATAACTCTAATCATTTAGCTTTGTTAGTGTGAACAGACTTGCTTTTATTGCCTGTTGTCTTCTGTTTTGTACTTGTATCTATCACAGACATTTCTGATTGGAAAGATATCTTTCCTTACTTATAGAAGTTGGCAGATGTTGACAGGTGCACACTGTTATGCTGATTGGTGTCTCCCATCGAAATGTTCACAGTCATTCTTAGCAAGTCATTCTCCTTCTTCTGGCAAATGATCTCTGTTCTGATTGTTAATTTTTATATGAAATATAGAGTTCCTTTTAAATTCATTTCACCTAGGTTCAGAAAGTAGACTAGAAAAGGGCACTGTTGCCTTCCAAGTGAACTTTGTCTGATCTTTGTACATATGTGATAACTTTCATCTGAATGTCAAAAGCACCAAGCTTTCTGGATCCTGCAGGTGTCTAGGGTTAGACATAATGAGAGAGAAAGAAAACTGTTACCTCTGGAGCATATGTTTAGTGTGTTGCTATTTCTGGAATACATTGGTTCTTATTACAGAAAGTGGCAGGAGGGTGCTTTGCAAAAATGGAGTGAGTTTCCAGGTACTAAGAACATTCCATAGGGAAGAGTCTTGCTGATGTTTTCAGGTGTTCGTGAAAGGAGTCTTCAAGAAAAACACTATCTTCTACATGATTTTTCAATTCAAATACTGAGTGAAGCAATACTAGAATTTGGTGGCTTTACCATGCTCTGTTATGTGAGTAGAGATGACAAATCTGAACGTGCATTTTGGAGCACTTCATAGTAGTATGTAGAAGTGATGAGGATTTATTTTTTTAAATAGAAAAGGAATATTAATATTAGTTGCAGTAGATCTCATGCTCCATATTAAAAGTTGTAGTGGGAAAGCAATGCAAGTTCTTTTTCTCTACCTCTTTTCTATCACTGTGGTTCAGTACTGAATAAATGTTCAAAGAAAAGCAGTGGTTCAGACATAAGGCACTGAGTTGATCTGCGTGAATCCTTGGAGATCTTACGAAAGAAGATTTTGAGGTGAGGCAGCTGTTATGACCATTATTGTCAAGGTTGAGTTATATTTCATTTCAGAGTGAGATTTTTGTCATTTTCTTTTGGTTCTGTTTTTTTTCCAGAAAAACCTATTTTAACTTGTTTGTTTTAATGAAGGTAAGCAAAATGAAACACTTAATATGTGAATGTTATAAATAATACTATTTACATAGTAAGTACCTGGAAACTTGTTAGCTAAAAGAATGCTGCTGAGTGGCTGTATGTTCAGGCTTCAGGGGAAAAAAAATGTTTGAACTCACCATGCTATCCTGGAAAATCTGCAATTCTATGTTACTGCATACAGTTGTTCACCAAAGAAGTAGTAGAAAAATTTCTGTTTTCCAGGCACAAATAATCTTTGGAGTCTCTATATCCCACCTTTTTGTGGTTTTGTCCCATGATCTTAGCAACCTGGCCTCTGCTACCAGTGCTACTGATGCTGACAAAGGGTGGAAATATACTGTGAAAATAGTCTACTCCTACCAGAGATGTGCTTGCATAGGTTTTCCTAATCAATTATCATTATGGTGTTTCCGCAGTCAATAGAAACTGAACTCCTCTGAGAGCTCTAATGAGATTGGTTGAAGATGCAATGAAAATAACACCCAGAGGGACTCCAAGGGACACTGCAGTTATGCAAGGGTCTATTTCTGCTTTTAAGCACATAGGAGTGAATCGATTCAGCGAAATATGAAAAAGGCTCAACAGTTTGAAGCTCACATTTAGCACTTTTTCTGCTTACTTCTGGGCACAGCAGAAAAGTAGCATCCTAAAACACAGTTTGGCATAGCTGTATACAGGGCTGTGAACCCAGCACCTAAGTCCAGGGTACTGTTTTTTCACTACCAGATGTTGCAGACCTACAGCACCTCAGCCTGTGTTCACTTAAACGGGGGCAGTTGCACAGAAGCTGACATTCCTCTGGTTATCTTAGTGAAAGCTTTGTCTGGTAGGCATATACAGCAGACTGTGGTGCAGGGGCACAGGAAGTAGTCCTTGTCCTGCCAAGATGAACACCTTCTCATGCTACAAAACACAGAGAGAGTTTGGGTTTCAGGTAGTGGAATATCTATTAAGATATTGGAATATTCATTGGAAATTGAAGTTTTCCAAGCAGTCTTGGCAAAATACAGTGTCTCACTGTTCCATATTTTTAGTTGCTGCACGTCATGTTGCTTCATTGTGATAACTTGAAATACTTCAGATGTTTTGTACCCCTCATGCACATGAATCAGGACATGCTGTCTTATATACAGTTATGGAAAGAATGCATTCAAGACTTCAGTTGTGATTGTACTGCAACTCCATGTTGAGATGTTAAAGTCAAACCTTTCTTAGTGGTTGATTTTATGCTTCTGTGGTGTCAGCAGTGTTGTTTCTGTAGCATCTATTTTGGTAACCAGGGCAGCAATGGAGCTCCCAAATCCTTTTAAAGTTTTACAGTTCAGTTCTGTACAGGATCCTATACTTAAAGACAAGAAGCAAGAAAACCTCATAGGGTGGAGACATGCTAGAGAAAGTACATTTCATGACAGTGTGTTCATTTGTGTCCATATTTAAATGAGATTTGTTTCCAGTGATCCTAAAGTAGGCTAAAGTGGAATGTCGTAGTCTTTTCTCAGCAAACCAGAACAGTGAGAGGGAGGCTGAAAACAATTTGACAAGTCAGGGAGGCAGAGTTGCTATTCTTTTTTTGTCACCATTCAGTGGAGAGTTTCTGCTGGAGCAGTGGGCATGGTTCCACAACCAATCTCGTTCCATTGCTCTTTGCACAATGCTAAGGCCAGATAGAGCAACAGTTTAGGAAAAAAGGCAGCCTGTGGACCACAGTTATTGTCTACACTTTCTCCATTGCTTATGACGAGGCTTGCATTTTTTCCTAGTATTTTCTGCACTGAGAGCTAGCATTTTTTCTTCTCCTTCCCTCCCTATGGACACTTTCCCAAGAGGAGACTTATTTGATTTAAAAAACAAACAAACAAAAAAAAGATACCTCTTTTGGAACCATACTGAGATTCAAGTGAAAATTATTTACATTGATTTTCATCTAAGAAAGGGGCAGACCCTGACTGTAAGACTACAGCAAAGTTTAGTGACAGTCTGTGAAGTCTCATTTTAATTCTAGTTAGGATTTCTGCTCAGTGTGTTGTAGAGAGAGACTCTTGCCTGAGCTCTCTGCAGTCTGAACAGTGCTTTCATTTCAAAAGATTTTGGACTAAGGCTGTAAGAGGCTGAATACTGAAGCAGTTGTTCTATGCCATTAGGATGAAAGCATTCCAGTCAGAAATAATTTTTTACTACCTGAAGCTTATAAATTACTGCTCCATTTGATGTGGGCTAGTGAGTATTAGCTGGTTTACACACCAGTGTTTCCATTTAAGATGTTCCTTCCTCTGTCTTGTACGTGTAGTAAAGAAGTCAATTTTGATCCTAGATGCTCATCAGACTTGCTCACACTCATCTGCAAGTAAAAATAAATAAAGATGGAGTTATAAGTTATTTATTTATTTTCTCCATTTAGTGCAGTTTTCTGACTAGTATCTTGTCTAGTAGTACATGAAGAAACAGATATTCATTTCTTTTTAAGCTGAAAGTATTTAGGTTAGCTTTTGGTTTATGAAAATACAAAAGCAGAGTATTTCTGAAGCGTGAATTTTACAAATAATTATTTCTTATGTGCATCTTATACATTTTCCGCATTGAAAGAGCAAAAACCTTGACTGTGTTCAGACTATGAAGTGTAGCTCTGCCTGAACGTGGCCATGGGATATAGGCTGGTATTGACTACTGTGTGCCTAGTGAAGACCAGACTGGAGTCTGGCACAGTAGAGGCAGTGAGATACTACAAACCATGAATATTCAATTTTTGGCTTGCCTGCGCTGCATTGAGTAAAGAGGAATTATTTTGTGCCAATGTTTTGGTTGTTGCTGAGCATTGGATTTGCTCCTGGGCATGGGCCAGGTCACTCAGCAAGGAAGAACCGCTGCCATGATGGTGCAGGTCAGGCAGCATGCCACAGTACAAGCTGTCCTGGGATTTATATGGCCCACAGAATAGGAAAGCCTACTGGATAAATAATAATGAGATAATAAAATGAGAACCAATGATAGTGTCACTTGTTGCTGTCATGTTCCTCTGAAGAAACTGGTTGTGACATGGACTTCCCAAAAAAAAGGTTCTGAGGCCAAGGTGGAAACAGTATTGATTACAGGACCATGTAAGGGGACCATATACTGTGTAGGATTTAGCCATGTAAAAGTATGCTATAAGATTATCATATACTAGAAGCTCGATCATGGTTTTGCAATAAATCACAAGGAAGGAGCAGTATTTTGCTGTTATCCTGAGGGTACTTGTGTCTGTGTGAGCTGTAAGAGACATGTATGTGCAATGGAAGGGAGAACTATTTTTCTGGCTCAACTTATCACTGACTTAATAAGCAACATCATATGAATTGCACCTCACATTTTTGTACCAGAGCTCCTTGCTGGCAAGGTCTTTCTGAAGGAAGCCTTGTGTAGGTCAGCAGGATGTTTGGTGAGATGTGTCTGTGAATGAATCGCTGTAAAACATTAGCACTGTGAAAAATATCCACAACAAGTATTGATGCACTATTGTTTTGTTTGTTCCTCTACATTAAGAATGTTAACTGAAGGTAGGTAACAGTAGAGGCAACACTGTATGCTGTGATAGGACTGTGAAATATAAGATGCTGGAAATCTGCCAGGCATTTTGCTGTAAAAATAGTAGTATGGACAGCAGAGAGGAAAGGTTATTGAACACTGATTCAGCAAACAATGTCATATTGTGAAGATATGCACCTTCCCAGAGGAGACATTAAGTATCACTCAGGTTACTTAGATGTTCCAATAGATGTAACAAGTGTTTATTGATTAAGATGACAAAAAGGACAAATCCAAGTGTTCTTGCAATATTTTGAAGGAAACTTCTCTCTGGTGTAAATATTGTTCTGTTTTAGATTCTTATTTGTATTATTTTATTTTTCCATATAGTATTTCCATGAGCTACTCTCAAAACATTTATTAAGATATAGCACTTATATGTAATTCTAACTAAGTTGGTAATTCACTATCAAAAATGAGTTCCTTTTCTTTGAACTCAAAATGAGTTTAATTTGTATTCATCCCATGACCAAGTTGGTTTAGTGGGTAATGGGTCAAACAAGTAAGCTCAAAGCAAAACCATTTCTAAGAGAATCCTGGAGAGCTGATAGTATGTTAGGAAAGAGGAGAAAAAGTTATAGGGAAGCAGCAGTTTAAAGAATGAAGGCAGATTTAAAGGAAAGCTCCTAAAAGGGCTGATCAGTCCTTCAGTAACTGGGAAATTTATCCCTAGGTAAAGTGTGTCTTTATGTATGTACTGTATATTCTGTTCACACCTGACTAGAGTCAAGATTCTCATGTGAAGTGACTGGAAAACTGCTATGCCATTATCTGCTTCAGAGCCTTGCAAAGGGTAGGATATTGCAAAATTTCACCTCTTAATAGGCAAGGAATAGGTATGTATGTGGCTCATTTGCAATTTTGAAGTGCTCGGTGATGAAGAAAGAGCTTGCTTTTACTTGGGATGAATAAACATGTTAATATTGTGATTAATTCAGTACAAAGTTTGGTCACTTCTGCAGTAGACGAATGATCATCATACTTCAGTAGCCAGTAAAATTCACAGGAAATAGATTATTAAGGGCTAGAAAAACAAATGTAATATTACATTAGCTGCTATGCATCTTAGACAAAGGAAAGGCTAGCAGTCTACTGCATTAGAAGAAGAATGTATCAAAGTTACAATATCTCTTCATTAATTAGCTACCTGGACTGTTTTGCCCAATTCAGATTTTTAGCATTATATTATCCTACACTAGGGGAAAAAGCAAACAAACAAAAAAACTATTAGAGGACAGTGGATGTAATTTAGGAATTCATTGCCTTAAAAAAAAATCTACCATTATTTATAGCAGATTTTTCTATTATTTTGACAGCTTTGAAATACCTCTTTATAGAATTACTTAATGATTTCTTCTTATCTCTTTCAGTACTTTAGTGTGCTTGACTTCAGTAAAACCTCTACTGTTCTATGAAAAAAAAAATAATTTTACATTCTCAGAAGATCTAGACCATTTTTACACAATCCAGAAGAAACAACTTTTAAGAGAAGGGGAAGTATAGGTTCTATGAAATGCTCAGTTTGATTTCATGGTGTCAACTATGAGGATGTGATATGTTTCGTATCACTCAGGAAATATTGTGTCAGTAATGAGACAGAATTTCAAGTGAGAATGTTCCTATTAAGTTCAAATGGAGTTTACTTGACTTTAAGATTAGGAAAATTGCACCTCATAGTATTTCTATTAGATATTTACGAAGAAAGTAACGCTGTGCTGCAGGCAGTAAGCTGTCCTAGGTTTATCAATTTTACATTTATCTTGTTTGAACTTTTTTTTGTCCACTGCACTCTGTGAGTGAAATGTGAAGCAGGTCATCCTTCCTGTAGCAGTCACAGTCTTTGAAAATTTTTAAATTTAATTTAAAATCTACCAAAATACAAATTAATTTCTATGTTATCTCCGTGTTCAGGCCTGTTAGCTGGCACATGGGTGATGTTCCAGTAGGAGGGGTAGCTAGTGCTGCAGGAACTGCTGCTAAAGGTGATTGTACATCTCTAGGGCACTGGGACTGGAATGCAAAACCATTCATAGTCAGAAAATGATAAAGTCTTTTGTCTAGCCTTCCTTTGTGAGGAGTTATGGGGGTTTGGAGCTTAATATATGTGTGAATTACATTATTTGACTTTTTTTTTAACATTGTCTTCACAGTTCAGAAGATGCGTTTCAGTTCAGTGCTCCTAATATAAAGTTGCATTGTACCTAGAATTTACAACAACTTTAATGGGGAAAAACTAGCAAATAAATAGTGTAAGTAGGAAGAGGAAGTGGACTGTAAAAGGCCAACCAAGAATTTCTATAGCCCTTCCCCACCCTTGGGAAGGTTACATTCAAGAACATTAGCAATTCTCAATCTCTGTTCTAATTTGTAGAAATCCCAAATATCAAATGAGGAAGCTAATTAAAGACATGATTCCAATTACAATGAGGTTTTTTTTTGTGGTGAAAGTGACTCAAAAATTGCATAATGAGGTTCCTTTATCTCTCAGGGATTTCAGAACAAAAGTAGCTAGCCTATGAGGAAAAGATAACATTACTTCTGTGAAGTCCAGCTCTGCAAAACAGATCTGGGATGTAAAATGGAAGCTTTACAGCTTGTGCATACATTTGTTCCTTGGTTGTTCATCCCTGAGTGGGACACTAGGCAGTTCAGTTCCCTGAGTTAAAGCTGCACATCATATTAATTTGATTGGTAAGAATACGAGTCACATCTTTCTCTCCAGACCCAGTAATAAACTTCAAGAGTTTATTATAGGGGTGCCACTGCAAGCATTTGCAACACTGGATTGGGTAGTCTATCGTCTCTTCACCAACACACAGTGATTTGATAGCACCTCACTGGTTTAGGTCAACAGAAGTTGTGTGGCCCTTCTCCAGAAGGGCATGTTCATCTGTGCTTTAAGTCAACAATGCTTATAGTGGTAAGAAAAAGCATGTTCAATGTGCAACTAATACAGGATTTCTAGAAGCTGTTTGAGATTAAGACATAAATTTAGGTGCCTGTCTTCATGTAAATGAAGCATCATGTATCCTAATCAGTGCTGATCTTGTCAACAGTCAATGGAATCTAAAGAAAGATTTGGTTTAGCTGTTTTGTTTTAACTTGGTCATTTGAACCTCTGGAGCCATAATGCCAAATACATACTATTATCTCTTCTCCCTCTAAACTATGTTATCTGTTATACCTTAACAACTGGAAAACATTTAAGCTAAAGACCCTTGTGCTTGTCCTATTCCAAACTGGATTTTGCTTCATTGTAATAGCCTGGATAATGGAACTGCAAAACTGTATTTCCACAAGAGAAAACCTCAGTACCAAAGTTAGTTGACCCTACTTACTCTTTCCTGCTCCAGCATCATATTCTGCTGTTCTCTGTTTTTCTGATACAACTGTTCATGAGGCCTTGACTATCAGTACATCAGTTTAACCACCAGCAGCATGAGAATCAACCAACCAAATAACAAAACAAACAAAAAATTGGATGCCATTATCACTTGTATTGACAACAGTGGTGGTGTGAGGAGCTGCAGCGTAGGGATAGGACATTTTTCAAGTTGACTTCCTGACAAAGAGAATGTGTAATATAAGAAGTCATCCTCTTTTCCCAATTCTCACCTCTTGACTAATAGAAGATTAATGGGTTACCTGTGTCTTCAGGCTGTTTCTCTTTTGTTCTTATACCATTACAGCTGCAGTAAAGCTCTTTTAAAGAACAAAATTAAAATTTCTTTTCTCAGTAAAGTCAATAGGACTTTGAATAGCATGAAATTATATCTGCTGAATAAAAAAGCTGAATATTCTATGGATTTGTATTTTCCTATGTAAAATAAATATTCAAATTAAGTTCAAATTAGAGATATCAATGCAACATTTTAGTTCCTGCCCCAAAGTGTAATTTTGCAGTTGGCTTAGGATTCACAGATACAAAATGTATTATGCTTAACTTCAATAGTACTTTTCACAATCTCTATTACTACCATGTGCATAAAACTTCTCTTACTACCTCTGTGTTTCAAAATATGTTGTGCTTGCTCATAGTCCTTACTGGCATCTAACATCACAAATAAACTTAAAATAGGGTGGAACCATTACCTGATATTATGAACATTTAACTTAGTAATGGGTACATCCAGTTCATTTATTTCTAATTAGCATTGATTCTGTTTTACTTAAGGATAGTAATATGAAATTAATTACTTTTTCTATCAACAGTCATTAATATAATTCAGTTGTTTATGCTTTTTTTGGTCTGCTCTGTAACCTATTTGACTTTTTTTTTTTTTTAATTAGAAATAGAAATATGGTGTGTGTGGTGGGGTAAATTTGCTGGATACAAGGCAGAGTAGCTAGACAGTCTGTAGCAGAGTCCAGGTGGGAAGAAGAAGAGCAGCTGGGGCTCCTCCTTGTGCATTCCTCTCTTGAAGGCTGCTCTCCTTTCCCTCCCTCAAGCTTTAGCTCTCCCATCTGGCAGATTATCTGCTATGTAGGTACACAGAAAATGAATCTGATTTCAAAGTACATTGCCCTTTCTATAAAGGCTGTACATGGTAAATCATATGCTTTGGTTGTCACAGCGCTTAAGTGCTTGATTAGTGAAGATTGAAAGTGTTTATTTTGATCTTCTTAGTTATAAAATTATGTTCTTCCCTCATATTCCGTATCATTCCCCACTTCATTTCCTATCCTGCTTCATCGTTCTGTCTTTTGAATATTCAGATTAAAATAATTTCTGACCAGTAAGATAGTTTGTATTTAAATATACTAGAATGTTGGAAGTTTCTTTAGCCTTTCTGACTGTTATTAATTCTTGAATGCTTGAGATCCTTCATACCTTCATTTACAGTTCCACATGGTCTTATTTGCTCTGTACACAACATATACCTTTTGATATTTTGTTGTTTATGCCCAGGATCATTGTTTTTCTTAGTACACGTAACTAGATTTCAGTCCAGGTCTATCGGATAAGCAAAAATAATAAGGCTTACATTCACACAAAGACAAAACCTTAACTGTACAAAGAGTTATTATAGAAAGTCTGCAGTTTCAGGAGATACAG
Source organism: Odontophorus gujanensis (assembly GCA_013399175.1). Lineage (NCBI taxonomy): Eukaryota > Metazoa > Chordata > Aves > Galliformes > Odontophoridae > Odontophorus > Odontophorus gujanensis. Next base: position 3,162 of record VXAB01004173.1, on the reverse strand, counting down.
TGAAGGGAGTAAATGGTTTCATTTCCTCGCAGGGTTCCTTTTACTGGGGACTTTTGTAGTTGCGTAAAATGTGATTTCATATGTCTATTTTATTATGATGTCTTTTAAAGGAGCTGTACTTCTCTATACTGAGTTTCACGACTGGAACAGGAAATTTGAGTCTGGGGACATATCTTTGGCAATATATATATATTTAATGTTCTGCATATGTCTGAATATAATAATAATAATATTCAGTGTCTGAATATTATTGCCAGCTGAAGTAGTGCACGGTGAGCAAAGATGCTGTGTCAGGAATGGTGTTGCCCACATGCAGTGATGTGAGGGATACTTCATCTATCAGTTTAGTAAGGAAGGAGGTTTTCTGACATAGGGATGAGATGCAGCAGTGGCCCTGGGGGCTGACAGCAGTGGCACAGCCTCCAGGGACCAAAGACCCAGAGGAAAATGCTTCTATTCACTTCCCAAAGCCTGCAAACCTGAAGACAAATTAGATACTACTTATGTGGCCTTTCTGCTTCACACCTGTGGGGAGTTCAACAAAGCAGCAGCGAGTCAGTCCCTGACATTAAAATACATCATGAATTATGTGTAAGGAACCAGAAGAAACTGATTTGATTCAAAAGCAGCTATAGCACAATGTACTTTAATAAGTATCAAATTCTGTAATATCATCCTTGGGTCCACAAATTAAGGAGATTTGAGGGTCTATTAACTTTGGCTTGTTTGTTCATCTTCCTTTTTGGCAGACTGTAGGCAGCTGCTAGAACCATATATGGTCTTAAAAATAAGTAAAATATAGGTCACAAATGGTATCATGTCACAACCCATTATTTCTGTGCTTACTAAACTTGAAAATGCAACTAATAATCAGGTCCTTGAAACACTCCTATGACTAGTAATTAAGCATATGTGTAAAACAAGAATATTCATTTTTTTTATCTTTAAAAATTTTTCTTCATCAGTAGTACACACAGAGTTAATGATTTTTTCTTTTTCAAGTAGTTTTCTAAGTATTACAATTCTTACCAGTATGTGTATATTCTACTGACTTTTCTTTAGTTGGCCTGACGTTTCCATTATATCATTTGAAAATTGCCATTAATTTGTTTTCTGAGTTGCCAGCACTTGTATTATGTTTGCCACTTACAGAGAACCTCAGTTACTTGCTGATAATATCATACATTATTCTTGGCTGTACTTTGGCTCAAAGAGCAGAGAGGGGCTGAGTGTCTTTTTCCTAGCTTCTTTGTTCTGTTGTTTTTTTCTTGATAAAATAATTTCACTGGGGTACAGTGTTCTTTTCCACTGTCCAGTTTGAAAGGCTCATCTCTGGACTTCAAAGACTTTTCATTTCAGAGCATAATAATAGCAGCTCTGAATACCGTACATGTAAACAAGGTTTTACTGTTTGTTTTTGTGATTTTAGTGAATTTTAAAAAATATTCCAAGCTCTATATTAGTTAACTGTTGCACACAGAGTGAAACAATGCAAAACCATTAAATAAGTGGAGATTTGAAAATTTGTTTACTGACTTAGGCAAAAAATATTTTGCAAAAAGCAGGATTCTTGCTAATATTGAAATTTTCCTAAAGACAAGAAAATGTGAAAATTTAATTGAAATACTACAGTTGAATAATTTTTTTGAATTATAATGAAAGACTCACTCTCCTTGTGACTATATCCTGCTTATTTTCACCAGCTGTATGTAGTTGCTTCTCTAAGAAATGTAGATACTACATTTGTGTTTTCTTTTATTCATAACTGTATGTTTTTGTTTTGTTGTTGTTGTTTTGAATTTAATTTCAAGTTATTTGCTATCTACTTGCATGTCTGTTTTGCATCACTAGTTAATCACATGCTGGTGAGCCTATCCATATTTTACTGTAATATAGAGATGTTATTTAAAGGTTTTCTAAAGAACTTCAGTAATCAAAATCACAGTAGCTCAGAAGGATTACTAACCTGTGGTATTTAGCTCCAGTTTAAATATTTGTTTAAATAGAGTTGTTGAAATAATTTCTGGTGTAGGGATTTGGTAGCTGAACCAGCTGATTGGTTGCCATTTCCTATCTGTGTCCTCCAGGCATTTGCAGTAGATGGAGACTACTAATAGTCATTGACTATGGACTTTTAGCATTTATCAAGGCTTTCTGTAGCACCACTTCACCACCTCAATTTTTCATCTACATATTTCTTTTTTTTCTCCACTTCCTTTTCATAGACACGTTGGGGCCCTCCCATTACAATATTTTCATTCACATGATAGCAGTTCTAAAATTAAAGATGTAAAATTTGAAATCACAGGCATTCTGCATATACTTAAGATCGGGAAAGTTAATGCGTTATGCCTTTCCTATAAGTGTATAGCAATAATACTGCACATCAGTTATTCCCTCAGAACAGCCTTTGTGATGATGCTAGTTTCCTGGTCCTTGAATTTCCCATAAGAACATAAAAAAAAGTCATACTGAGTACTAAATTCAGGCCGTCAACCGCAGAGAAAGAGAGAGAGAGATGTGCATAATTTAGGGAATACTGAAAGCTGACATTTCACTATTGGAGGCAAGAATTACTCCATAGAAATGGTCTTGAACAGAGACTGTTTTTCCTGTTTCTCTGTCACTTAGAATCTTTTGGCAGTTATGCACCTGTGCCTATCTGTGTTAACAGTTTTACAAAGTACAAAGGAATGGAGCTTGTTCCAACATTTGGGAATTAACACTGGAATGAATAGAAAAAGCACAACTGATCTGAGTTTGCAGAGATGTAACGTGAATTACTTTTGAAGAAATTTTGAGGAAACTTTCAACAAAACAGGAATACTAGTGAATTTGCACCTAAAATTTGGCTTTGCCTAACTGGGTGCTCTCAGTACTAACAATGTAGAAGACATTCAGAAAGGATAATAAAAGAATAAGCACACGAGGCACAAAAAAAGTTATTAATTTAATCTTTCTAGATTTAAAATCACAAACAACCAGTATAACATTTTCCCTCTGTTCCTGTTGTGGTTTTGTAGTTTTGGTGCCGGTATTCCACATCAGAACATCATGCAGGGAGCTAAGAAGTTAATACTGTTGGGAGCAGGGGAGGGGCGGAGCTCGGTACCGGATGCCGGGAGGCGCTCGGCCGGGACGCGCTCGCTCTCGGCTTCCGTA